>JAWNPG010000009.1:9995000-10532500 GCA_035045145.1 Drosophila meridionalis
CTACTCTTAATCATTAGTAGTATTAACTATTTAAAATGTGTTAAGTATTTACATTCTGTCGCTGTTCAGTTGGCATCCAAAATGTAAAGTAGTCAATATATTCCTGTAAGCGTTACGAGAGAGAACCTATGTACTTCAGTTGAGGGCTCTTAAAATGTATGAAATAAGCTCTGATAATACTGTTTTTAATCGACATGGCAACTGGTTGAGAGCCTACGTCGTTCATACTCAGAGATGGACGGATTAAATGAATGGCCGAACTGACGAATGGACGGATGGAGGGATTGACGAACTGACGGGCGGAAAGATGGACCGAGGGATAGTTTTACAATGGTCGAATGGATGGACGGAGGATGAACGAACACATAGACGGACGGGCGAACAGATGGATGGACGGACGGACGAAGTGACGGTTTTACGATCAAATGGACGAACTGACAGTCGGAAAAACAAATGGGTATGCACGGACAAGCAGACAGGTGGACGAACGGATTAGACCACGGACGGATGGACGGTTGAACGAACGAACGGAGGGATGAATGGACAAACGGGCGACGAACGGACGAATGGACTCAAAAACGAACGGACGGATACACGAATGGACAGTCGGACGTACAGATACAGGGTAGACGAGTGCACGGACGGACGGACGGACGGATGGAAGAGCGGACGACTAAGAGATGGACGAACAAATGTACAGACGAGAGGACGGACATAAGGACAGACGGAAGAGCAGAAGGATGGACAGATGTGCGGATAGATGTAAGGATGGAGGGATGGTCAGAAGAATAAAAAGATAAATAAACAAGTCAAGATCCACCCGGTTTCATAAGATCACCCAAGTTTTCTATGGGCTGCTACATACATGGGTCAATATGACCTGAATTCTTTCTTATCACTGATTGCACAGTATAAAATCAGCATAAATACTAGATCATAAGGTCTAATATGGTATTCAGTTGTTGTGGTAGTTTATTAATGCTGATTATAATAGTCTAAGAAATTTGTTCGCGAAAATTACTTATTTGATTTGTGCGGAGTTTGGTTAAAATAATTTCTCGCATTCAATTGAAAGTTCAGGAACAATATCGAAATCGAAATCGCAACAGAATCGAGTGAAAACAATTTCTACAATTAAATATTAGGCATTGATTGTGCTTATGCAAGGTGAATTCCGATACGTCATGCTGATTCAAAACGGATTCCCTCTGGATGTGGATGGGGCCCAGGCAAGAGCACTCGCCCACCCACCGGGTGGGGATCTATGAAAACTTTGGCAATTAAAAGCAACTCGTCGCTCATTTGCAACGCTTGGCCACGACACCAAGAAAGGGCTGCGAACCCATTTCAAAGTGTGAAACAAAAATCAAGACACAATTAATTGCAAGACGTTTGTTAAGACTACAAAAAATAAAAACGAGAAAAAACATCAAATTAAATTTTTCTCCAAAATTTGTTGTTTTTCCTCTTCTGCTGCTTTTTTTTTTTTTTTTTTGTCTTGTTGCAAATTGAATTGCGAGTGCTACAAGTTGTAGACGACGATTTGTAAAAAATGCAAATGTGCGCCCAAAGTCGTGCGGCTGGCTGCCCGTCTGGCCATTAGGCGCAGTTGCCACCAACCGCGGCCGCCACTTGCCGCCAGTTGCCGCCAGTTGCTGCCACTTGCTGCAGCCATCATTTGTTATTTGCTATTTGGTGGTAGCTGGCTAGTTCAACGGCCAAACAAAACTGGCAACAGAGACTAACTTGGCCATTTGATTTTATACACACACACACACACACACACACACACACACACACACACACACGCGCGAGTCGCTCTATGGCTTATGTAATGCCTGGGCATACCCTGTTTCAAATAGATGGGGTATCTTATATTTAAAGAGCTTAATATTTCCTAAAATATATGTCAATAAAGAAGAGCACACATCTGCTTATATACCTAAAGTTAAACAAAGTTTTTCGCATCTCAGTTCTTATCCAGTTTCATAGATCTCTAAAGTTGATCCAATAAAACACAGTAAGATTTCGAAATCTCAAAAAATAGTTATTTTTTTTACATAGACAAATATATGTATATATATGATGTGATTTATTTCTTTAGAACTGAAAAAAATAATAAATATTTATGTAAAAAAATTTCCATAAATTTTTGTAATAAATTCCAAATTATTAATAATGTAAAAAAATATCAAAAAAAAAAACTTACATTAATAATTTTTGAATGTGAAGTAGTGCTATAATTTTGCAAAAATAAACTCATTTTGTTAGCAATAAACATAGTAAAAAAAAAAAAAATAAAATAAACTGAAAGAAATCCATGAGTTTGGGACACTCACAACAACTCTATATAAGTGAAACTGTAGAAAAAAGTATATTTATCAAAGAAAGTTTCTGCTGAAAGCCAAAACTTAAGAATCGATATATCGATATAAATCGATAAATATAATATGTATATATATTTACCTTTTCTTTTCAAAAAGGCAATGTAGTAGCGCGCAATTAAATGAATTCTCTACGTAAAATTTAATTTATCAATGGACATTTCGACTAATAAGCAAATTTGTGAAATGAAATTTCTGCGAATTTCTGCTTGTCACACTTCAAATTGATATATATAATTATTTACTTTACGAAATCAATGTAGTAGAGTCACATAAAAGTTATGCCGTAGAAAGTACAGAAGTACGTTTATCAACCGAATTTTCTGCCAAAAGTCAATCGATAAATATCGATTCGATCTACGTCATTCAGTCAATTAATCGACACACTTCCACACTTATTATTGCTCAACTACAGGGTATATCCGAAGTATTCCTGGAGCATTCCACTTCGACATCCCGGCAGCTGCAGCCACTCCAATGCCTCGTCAGCGTCAGCCGTGGTGTCTGCCCGTGCGGCGCTGTTTATTTCAAGTTTTGTCTTTCGGCCTCTGCTTGGGGCTGCCAATTCGGAGCTGGCTGCTCAAAATTTGCCATTATCACCTATCATTGGCGCTTGGCGCAGGGATTTGTGTGTGCGCGCCATAAAAAAAGGTGCCATGCAGATTGGCATCTTTGTAGCTGGCTGCTTGGCGCACCTTGAAACGGGGACTGGGCCATATATTTTGTTGGCCCACATACACATACGCAGGCCGGGACACTTTATTAACACACACGCACACACACACACACACTCACACACATTGACAGATACAAGCTTAACTTTTGCCAATGTCCTTAACCATAAATTTGCTTTGGTAAATCCTCATTGTCGTTGTGTGATTTAAACTTTTGGAGCAGCATTGGCAGGCCATCCGGCCGCCAGGCCACAGTGACAGGGACAGGGACTGGGACTGGGCTCCAAATGGATCCACGACAGCCGAGCAGCGGCTAAGAAAATTGAAATGAAGCTGCCTGCAGATGCCAGTCGGCTGGTCCGTAGTCTCCCAGCGGAGACGCCAAATTTATGATAACGTGCGAAAATGTGAAAAACATCGACGGCGCGTCCAGCTGCGAGTGGAGGGGTGGTGGGTCGGTGGGGGGTTTGCTTTATGGACTGCTGACCGACGGGCATGGGTTAATTGACTTTGGCTGCACACGCGACTTGGCGCTGCTTCAATTCTTGTGACCGGAAAATGCAAAGTGCTGCAAGGCTGGCTCGCAGCTAACCGGGAGCTAAGCGCCGGGGCTGGCTCCACTGGAGCACTGCGACAGCAGTATATAGGGCCGCAACCTCGCCCTCGGGGGCGACAAGTTCATTGAAATTGGCACAATGCTGAAGGCTCCACCTACTCGCTGTGGCATCCAGTTGAACAGATTGACAAACAAGCCGCAGCCAGCCAGGCAGGAACTACATCCGAGTGCAGCTTGTTTGGCCGCTTTCTCAGTGTGCGTGTGTGTGTCAGTCTGTGTGTGTGTGTGTGTGTGTGTGTGTTGGTGTGTGTCTTTGGCGTTACGTCTGCAAGTCCTTTTGTCCGACTCTATCTCTTGCGTGTGCTGCTGCAATTTGCAGCAAGGATTTGTTGTTGCCTCAACTTTTAGCTGTTGTTGATTTTGATACGAGATCTCAGCCAGGACCCCTGCTCCCTTACAATGTTAATGAAAAACATAGTCAGTCAGTCAGTTAGTCGGTCAGTCCGTCCGTCTGTCCCTCTGTCAGTCTGTCCGTCTTGGCTTCTCGCTTCAACAATTGCAGCAACAAAATCCATGCAAATAAATCCAGCAGCTGCAACCACAGACGCCCAGCAGCAGCAGCAGTTTACCAACACTGGCTTGTTATATGCATTCGCCGCTGTTTGAGTAACAGTTAAATAAATATATATATATATGTATATAGATTATATATATATGGGTATATATTTTACAAATTAAGTGATGTCTGGTTAGCCACTGCCCTTTACAAATTGGCCTTGGGCTAGCTCCGATTTGGCCAAGTTGCTTCAACAATTATGCCAACTCACATTCCACTCTACAACACTGAAATCAAATTCGGAGCACTTGAGCTAAAGTTATGAGATTATGTTAAATGTAAGTTAATGCTAAAGTTATCTAAAAGAAAGCTACTTAAACAGTTTGAAGACTTGTTTTGCAACACTACTAAACAGTGTTTGTGAATACTGCCAAAATTACTGACAGTCTTCAAGTGTAGATTGGAAGTCTGATATCTTAAATATGATAAATTTGCAGCAAGTGTTGTGATACTTGCTTAAAAAATGGAAGAATTCATTTTTCAACACTGTTTAGCAGTATTAAAGCTTGACAATGTCTTGGTTGACGTACAGTCTTCAGCTTTTAACCCTCAGATTCTAAGTAAAATTTATTTCCAACACTAAATTTGCCCTCAGTGTGATATTCCGATTTTTAACACTGCTAAATAGTGTTGTAAGTACTACAAAAGCTCTAAAATGATTGGGTTTACTGACAGTCTGCAAGTTCAGTTTGTAAGTCTGATATGTAATATAAATGATTTCTTTTCCAACACTACATTTGCTGTCAGTGTGATATTACGATTTTAAAATCGTTAAAATGACTTTAAAGTCTTCAAGTTCAGTCTTTTCGAACACTAAACTTGCTAGCAGTGCTGCAATACGATTTTCAATACTGCTAAAGAGTGTTGTTAGCACTATCTAAACTTGATAGTCACCTAACTTACTTAGCCTTCAAGTTCAACTTGCAAGTCTGACATGTGAATTGCTTTTAATATTTACCAACACTAAATTTGCTGGCAGTGTTGCCATGCTGCTCATGATCTAGACCGACTTATTCGAAAATTGTATAAAAATAATTGTTTCATAAATGATTAACATAATACAATATATTATGTTGAGCCTTAGCTAACAAATTGAAAGTCAAGCAAGCACACAGGTTAGATGTGCTGTGAGTTGAGCAGGTAACTCTGCTCCATTTGTGGTCGATTGCCAAATGAGATTGTGGCTTGCCTTCGGTAGGACTTATGAATATAAGTCAAATATGCAAATAATGTGATATGACTTTAATGAGTGAATGTCTTCAATTAATACGATGGCCATTTATGATGTCTGAGCCGATGCCAACAGCAGATGGAAACGGAATTTCCGATTGTGGCGAGTGAGAGCACGGGGCTGGCCCATGTCAAAGAACAGCTCGCAAATGATATCCATTTGCAATAATATGCGAACGAAATCTGGCAAAAAGTATGAAATAAATCATGCCTTTGGCCAATTGCGTCAATTCAGCACATTTTAGCCCTACATAGACGGAGAGTGGGTACAATACAAACGTCGTCTCCCCCACTCCCCCCCCCCCCTCTCTCTCTCTCTCTCAGTCGCTGCGACGCACTCGCCGCTGCCAGCGGCACTGTCTATAAATATTTAAATTTCAAGTTTGGCAAAAGTTTTTTGCATGCATTACCAGGCCAAAGAAGTAGGGCGGGAACGGCAGGAGGGGGCGTGGCTGTTTGCCCGGCACTTTGTTGCGGCAACGGCTGTGCGCTAGTCGCTCGTCCTGCACGGCTGTCTGGCAGGCAGCCCCCAGCTCCAGCGTAAACCGTTTTTTGCGTCACGACTGTAAAAGTTTTTTTTTTTATTTATTTTTTTTCACTTTTTTTTTTGGCAAACTTGCAAGTGAAATGTTTGATTTTCAATGATTCAATAAATTATTTATATATTTGCGTATGTCGCGCGCCCCGCCGCCCCCCCAGTTAACCCCGTTCGAGTCACGAGTCGCGAGTCGCGCGGGTCGCGTTGATCTTCAATTAGCCGCGCGCTGCATTAAAGAGTCAGGTTCAGGACTCGCAGCGCCATTGCCACTTGGCTGGGCTGGCCGCGTTGGCTTGTGGCTGCAACTTCGTGCAAGTTGGCAAGCGGCGCGTCGGGCACATTTAAAAACGATAAATCACGGAGTTTTTGGCAGGCGCTGCACGGCGCTGCCAGCGAGCGATATCATTAACTCGCACAACTAACCGCTGCCACAGACCGCAGACGCATTCTAATCTCATCTCTTATTGGTGCCGAGTGCCTCCATCTCGCTCTCACTCACTCACTCTCCGTCTCTCTCTTTCTCCAACAGCGATTGGCGCCTTTCAACCGGAGTTTGTGGAAAGCATTTCGAATGTTTCGGTTGCTGTGGGTCGCGACGCAACCTTCACCTGTCACGTGCGCCACTTGGGCGGCTATCGCGTAAGTACAACACACACTCACACGCACACATACACTCACACTCTCGCACACACACACACTCCCTAATTAATGATGGCGTACCAACAACAACAACACCACCACCTGAAATCTCAGGTATAACAATAATCAACCGCAATCGCACACGTATTACGCAGTTCGTACGATTTGGTAACTGTTATTTCTGCGGTTCTCCGACTTTCCACAGGTGGGCTGGCTTAAGGCCGACACGAAAGCCATTCAGGCCATACACGAGAACGTCATTACGCACAATCCGCGCGTCACGGTCAGCCATTTGGATCAGAACACCTGGAATCTACACATCAAGGCTGTCTCGGAAGATGATCGAGGCGGCTATATGTGCCAATTGAACACGGATCCCATGAAGAGTCAAGTAAGAGAATATTCCGCAATCCATTAGAGCATGCCAATAAGACTGATGCAGGCGAATTGAGCTAAGTGTAGATTGAGCAAGCCTAGAGAAGGCAGCATTGACTAGAGCTGGATATTCATTTTTGCGATAGATCGATTAATTATTTTCGATATTCATATCTCGTCTCACTTTGCGTAATTTAAATGAATTAATCAAATTAAATTTTTGTTTAGTTTTGTTATTTACTTATTATAAAAAATGACAAAGATACATATAAAAAATTGACAAAAGCTGCAGAGCTGCTAAATCGATTGCTGTAACTATCGATAGTTGAAGCCAAAGACGGAAGAAACCATCGAGTAGAATCGCTATCGATGCTTTTGCAGCTCTGCTTTAAGGAAGAGTCTGTCTCTTTCACTCCCACGCAGTGCAGAGTCCAGCCACTAGCTTCGACTTTCGACACAGTTAAATTTTTAAATTTCGCTGCAGCACAATGAGTTGAAGTTGCCCTCAGGACATGCCGTTGGGCCACAACGCTAGCTTTAATATAGCCATCAAGTTGTTCGCATTTGTCCTGCAAAATATAGTTCAAAGCTATGCATATGCAAACATGTACACGCACACATATAAATACATATGCGTGTATGTATGAGGGAATATTATCAATAGTATTTGAGCTGTTCTTAGCATAAGTAGCTGAACAAAGGTTACAGCCAATGAATAATGCTACGGCCAAGAAGACAATGAAAATGTTTCTAAATATTTTTCATGCATGCTGCTGCTGCTGCTGCTGTTGAAAGCAATTTTCCAAAGTGTCCAAGAAAATTTCATGCAGCATTCGTCGGCAGGGGGAGAGGAGGGGAGACAAACGTAAAACAGAATGCAACGCACTCACTGCTACCCTCTCTCTCGCTCCCTCTCTCATTCTCGCCCTTCTGCTGCTTATGAGCTCTTTCCCTTTGCCCGAAACGTCGAGCAAGTGAAAGAAAGCGCAGCAAATCGAAAGCGAAAACTATGGCAAACAAGGCGAAAGACACTCACACATAAACGAGTGTGTTCGTGTTTGTGTGCGTGTGTGTGTGTGTGCTGGTGTGGACGCACGTACACTCATGTGTCCAGCCAAGTGAAGTTTATGGCGCCAATAAAATGTATTTCATGCTTCCTTAATTTTTATTTTTACTTTAACGCTTCTCGCAAGGACAACAGCAGCAGCGGCAGCAGTTGATAGAGCCCGGACATTGTGGGGCCAGCGGGGGGCGTGTCTGCTGGACTGGGCTGTACTTACTGCAACAGGGAGCTGCACACGCAGCCGTAGCCCAATTGTCTTATGCTATATTTTCGTTTCGTTTCGTTTCTCCTTCGCTTTGCTTTGTTTTCTATTGCCATTGCGTTAAGAGTCCTCCGCCTCCTGTCGCAGTCCTAAACTATTTAGCGTCATTTCATTTGCTACGTTATGTATGTCTCTGTATCTGTGTGTGTGTGTGTGTGTGTGTGTGTGTGTGTGTGTGTGTGTGCGCTCCGATCTCAGGGCCCCCATTCGGCACATAAAAACATTTGCTGCTTTATGACCGCCTGCATAATCAGCAAATTTTCGCTGAGTGTATAGTAAATTTAGCCTCGAGCCTGCCGCCATTTGCTGTTGATTGTTTTATTGTAGCTGTTCCTTTGTTTATTTTACTATTTTACTTAGTTTTTTTTGTTCTTTTCAGAGTGTAATTTTTTATATTCATGAAATTTGGATTTTTCAAATTTACTTTTATTTAGTGCATGTTTTCTATATATGTTTCCAATTGCTGTTCACTTGTTCAGGTATTGTCATAAATGTTATTAAAATTTCGCTTGTTTATTTCTAGATTGGTTTCCTGGACGTTGTCATTCCGCCTGACTTTATCAGCGAGGACACGTCGTCGGATGTAATTGTGCCCGAAGGCAGTTCCGTGCGCTTAACATGTCGGTGAGTGTAAATCAAACTGGAAGTTATCCAGTTGACAGTTGTCAAGAGTCCATCAGGTGGGATGTTTAATAGTTGGCCTGAGGTTAAATTTAAGTCAATGTCGAAGCATTGTTGAAGTTCAATTTGTTTGAAGCGAGTTTTAATTGAAGCTTGAGGGCTAATAGGAGAATATTATGAATTAGACTTTTAAATACTCTGCTGACTATATAGTTGAGCAGTTAATTTGTTTGTATTTGACAGGAACTTAAGCTAAAGTTAATTGAAGCATAGTATGGATTAAAATTATATATTTGAGCGTAAAATATTGTATTTATATATGATAAGTTTTGAATTAACTAGACAAGCACGAGAGAAAGCTGTTTATATTTGACAACAACTTTAATTTGACTGGAACTTAAGTTCAAGTTAGCTCTAACTTTGCACCAATTGAATTGCTATAGATATAAACAGTTATAGCTCTATTGACTATTGCTAGGTTGGCGAAGATCCAAGAAATTAACTGCTCAATCATTGGCAACAGGTTAAATATAACAGGAAGTCAGTTTATAAGTAGTGCAGGCTGAAAGCTAAGGCAACATTATCTTGCCTGTTGGCCTACTATCATTATATCATTATATATACATTTATATATACTTGATATATCCAAATATAAGCTCATTAGGTGTTAGCCATATGTAGATTAATTTGTGTCTGGCTAATAGCGCTCAGTCCTCTGACTCTCTACAGTTGTTAGCCAAGCTAAAGCCAAGTTCAGCCAAATGGCTATCATTGCCAAATAAACCCGCCCGCCTTGTCATCATCATCATCATCGTCATCATCATCATCATTTAATAATGTCAGCAAATTAAGCGACACTTCATTTCTCTTGATTTGGGTCGGCGCTCAGCATATGCCCTGGACTAGGAAATGGGAGTGTATTAGCTTGCAATGCGCACATGTGTATGTGTGTTTATATATGATAGATATATGTATATGATAGATATATGTGTATGTATAAATATCTTAATATATTTTTATATATCATTATCATATCATACTTTTGGGTTAGCTTTTGGAAAAATCTTCTAACTTATGCCAAGTTTTGCTCTCTGCATTACAGGGTATCTCTGTGCTGGGTATTTACTACCTTATCGGTTCGCTTAGCTCATGTTAGTTTCAGCGGTTTTTCCTTTTAGCCAACGACTCTACTCCACTCGACTCGACTCGATGCGATGCGACGCGACGCATTTGGTCGCCGTTGATTTATGAACTTGACCACGGCCACGAAGTAATTTTAACGATTTAACCGCAGGATGATAGAACCAGAGCGATAAACGTACTCCTCTATTAATGTGTGTGTGTGTGCGCCTGTCTGGCTCTGTGTGTATGTGGAAAGCTATTAGAGACATCGTCTGTAATTTTTTTCATTTTAATACCACTTAGGGCAAGACCCATAAAATGAATTTAACTTTAAGCAGGCGACAAGCGAGAGACAACAACGCGCAGAGCTTACGAACAGATGTGCAGATTATTGAAGTTATATATGTAATATATATATATATGTATATGTATATATTATATATCTCCTAATGTGTGACTACAATGATCACCTACATATGTATTTCGAGCGTGAGGCTTAGTCTATTGTTATATAGGTATGTTGTTTTCATGAATAAACATATTACAAGAAACATCACACACACACATACATATGCAGCGCAAACAATCAGCTTGGCAGGCGTTCCGTCTTAGCCAAGTTAGCTGCTAAGGAACTGCTGCTGCTGCTGCTGACTGGTAGCCAGGCGGTCTCCATTGTGTTTGCACTCGGGACAAACTCTCAAATGTCTTAGCCTGTCTGCTTGCCTCTAGCTCACTCCCACTCTCTGCCACGCCTCCTCTGGCTTGTGTGTGTGTGCGTAAGACTTTCTTTTGCTTAGCTATTTTGCATCTGTTTGCGGCACCATAAAAATTTACCACACCCGTGTCTACTGCGTTGTTAAGCTAAGGCAGCTCCACCAGTCCCAACAGCCCCATTCACAATCTCAGCCACTGGCGACGACTGCTGGCCAAAAGCCTTGTGTTGCATTGCGTTGCGTTGCCTTGTCTACATTACAAGAAGTTTGCGCTTTGGGCCAACGTAGTACAATGGCCACGGCTGCATATTAAATTGCACGGACCAAAAATCTCAACTGGCGTACGGCTTTTCATTGCCTACTTTTTGGGGCTGCCGAAACATGCGCCGATTTAAAGTGCGATTTGTGGTTATATCTATTCGTTTACATCTAATGCAGTTAAAAGAGTTTTCTTTGTGAGGAAATGAGTGGGGAGTATTCCATTTTATTGTTAACTAGGCTATATAGTGTTATTTAGCTATAATTTTGATTTGGCGAATGTCAACTTTGCTTCTGCTTAGTTTGGCCTGACTATATCTTCTATTGAGCTGTAATATTGTAGAAGGTTCCAATTTAAATTATTTTAGTTATGGAAACAAGTGAAGTTCACTTGTGATAGTTAAATGTAATTCTTAAGGCACCAATTGCCACAATATATAAGTGCATCTTAAGAGCTATTCGGAAATACGATCTAGAAATTTACGGCAAATTAGGCCTGTTCGTCTGTCTGTCCGTATACTTGATAGCGTCGATCTCAGAAACTATAAGATCTAGAGACTTGAAATTTTGTTGTAGACTCCTGTATAGCACGCGCAGATCAAGTTTGTTTTGAAAAATTCGATAACTATTTTTGCATTTATTTATATATTGATTATATTCTATCTCGTACATTATAGCCTCCAAATTTTGCATATAGATTCATGTGAATTTTATACAATTTTGATTTTTGTTATATATTTTACTCCCACATATACAAAATATTATTAACCATATTTATTTATTTATTAATTATTAATTAATTAACAATTTCTTTGCAATTTCTCTGCTGCAGCGCACGCGGCTACCCGGAACCCATTGTGAACTGGCGCCGCGAGGATGGCAGCGAAATTGTGCTCAAGGACAATGCCGGCACCAAGACTTTGGGTACGTAAATAATTCAAGTTAGCCACATTAACTGAGTGCTTGACATACATATAATATATATACATATAGTTTATATATGTATGTATGTATATATACATATATCTCTGTTCATTTATTTATCTGTTCTTCATTCACAGTCTCCTCGTTCCGCGGCGAGGCGCTGAAGCTGACGAAAATCTCACGCAACGAGATGGGCTCCTATCTGTGCATCGCCTCCAATGGCGTGCCCCCATCGGTTTCCAAGCGCATCTCGCTTAGCATACACTGTAAGTAAATCAAATCTGCAGTCCACTTGCTGCTGGTTGCCACTGTAATGCTGGCGCTGGCTGGCATTAATTAGAGAGAGTTGTGGTTGGTCAACTTTTTGCATACGTTCTTTTTTTTGTAGTTTCTCTGTGTGTGTGAGTGTGTGTGTGTGTGAGTCCCTTAACACACACACACACACATACATATCATTAGTCAGCTGTCGCCACAGCTCAGGCTGTGCTCGTCCGGGTCTCATCCTTTGAGCTGAACTCTCAGTTTTTGGCGCTAGCCATCGTCGTGGTGTTTATCTAGTTTAGTGTACTGACAGTCCCCCTCCCCGTTCCTCCCCCACTGTGCTTTAGCCACAGTTATCAACTACACACACACACACACACACACACACACACATACAGCGCCCTCAGCTATGCTGCGGAAAAAAAGGGCAAACCCAAAGCTGAAAATTGTAAGCAATAAGAGAAAGAGCGAGAGCGAAAGAGAGTGTTGGAGAGGAAGGGGGATGGATGCAGGTAGGTATGTAGGTAGAGAGAGAACAGCTTGTGGCACGGTGCGGCGCTAACTCGATTGTCGTTGTTGTAATCCGTTTAAATCCAGTCACTGATACCGGGCATTACCTGATGCCTTGTGCATTGTGTTGCTGCTGCTGTTGTTGTTGCTGTTGTTGTTGTTGTTGCTGTTGGGGCCACAGTTTTTTGTCAACCTGTCTGCAGCACGTGCGGCATGCTGTCCTAGTTGATGACGACGACGGCGCTGCTGCTGCCCCTGCTGCTGCTGCTGCTGCCCCTGCCCCACTCCATGTGGCAGGTTCACTCAATCATCACGACATCAGCAGCAGCTCCACTGCGCTTGTTTGCCTTGCCAACGTGTGCCAAGCAATTGCCATTGGCTGCCAGCCGGGCGCTTGGCCATGTCCTTGCTGCCTGTTTGTTTTGGCCAGAGAATGAGAGAGCGAGAGAGAGAGAGAGAGAGGGAGATAGTCTACACTTGTCAGCCGACATATAGCTCGCTCGCTGCCACTGCGTTTTTAGGTGGCAAAATCACGCTTTTTAACATTCTGACATTTTGTTAATGTGGCCAACGAGTGCCTCTGGCCAGCAGCGGTAGGGGGCGTGGCAGCGTCCTTCTTAGACATACCAGCCGGGCTTAAAGAGCGCAGCTGCTATCGGCATTGGCATGCAGCGACACCGTCTCAAAGTTTTTGATCAACTTGGGCCGCTCGAGTCTCCATTTGATGCCAGCTGTGCGTGTGTGTGTGTTCGTTTCCTGTTGCTATTTTTGCAGGAACTTACTCACAATTTGTTTGGCAAATGTTGCCTCTGTCTGACTGTTTCTCTCCCCCCCCCCCCCATCTCTCTCTCTGGCTGCATAAGTGAAAACAAAGTTTTCCTTCATCTGCATGGCCTTTTTCCCCCTGGCATCTTCGGCAAGCGGCGCTGCACTGCAGCCGCCTGATAAAGCTCGGTGCGGCACTAGCTGCATGCCGCAGCATGTGGCACCAGCCCCAAGTACTGACAGCAACATCGACACCGACACCGACACCGACACCCACAACGCGAGCGACGGCCGCATATCCTCGCTCTGCGTGTTTCCGCGCCATTTGCTGAAGTTTCCTGGCTTGTTAGGCACCTTCCTGCACGACTAATTAGGGACTTGCCAGGAAGACAGCGGCAGCAGCAGCAGCAGCAGCGGCAGGACGCGCAGCAAACAATTGGGCCACAATTAGAGCTGGCAGCTTCCATGTGCCACAAAACCCGCACGCACTCGGCCAGCTATGCAGATTTATTTAGGGGAATTGTTATAATAATAAAAAAAAATACGAAAAAATATAATTAAGAATATAAAATAAAAATAATAAACAAAAAATGTAAATAATAACATGAAATAAAATAATTATATAATATCAATTATAATAAATATTGAAATAAAAATATTGTTTCAATTTATTATAAAAAAATTTAATAAATCAAAAAATAATTATAAAAAAAAATAATATTAGTTATAAAAATTATAAAGAATAATAATTAGAATTTTAATTATGAAAGTAATAAAAATAAAAATAAAATAATAAAAAAAATATTTATACAATTTATGATAATTGTAAAATTAATAATAATATTATTTTTATACATATTATGATTTATATTATTAATTTTTACAATTATTATAAATCAATAATTGTAAAAATTAATAATATGAATCATAATATGTATAAAAATAATAAAATAAATCATAATAAATAAAAAAATAATAATATGAATTAAAATACATAATTATAAAAACAATAATTGAAATAAATAAAAATAATAAATAATTTTTAAAAAATAAATAAAATAAAATAAAAATACAAATAAAAATAATAGTATGAATTATAATAGTTATAAAAATAATATCAATTAAAATAAATATTTAAATAAACGTATTAATTATAAGTATTATAAAAATAATATTATTTATAAAAATCATAATAATTATCAATATTTTAGAAATAAAATAAATATAAAAAAAAATAATAATAATTAATAATTTAGGAAAATATATAAATATAAATTATAAATTTAATATAATATAATTTAATATAATTATATAATTACATATAATTATAATTATAAAACAACGATCTCTAATTTCTAAAAACAGTTTATCTATTTATAAGAAGAAAACTTAGCATCTATTAGCTCAGTCCCATAACTACCCAAAGCTATCTCTACTCAGCTTAAGGTAGTTACTACAAAATATATAAAAATGGAATCCATTTCGATAAAAGAACTGAAATGTGTTGAATAAGGGGGTTTTAAAACTATAATATATAAAGTATATATACTTATTGGACATATGTCATATGAATTTATATTTGACATATGTGAAAAATTATTATCATCAACATTTGAGGAAGCACTCCCTTAGTCATAGAAGTTGTCAAGCCTCTATGCCGCACTCATATCTGTTGACAAATCTCTTAATTGTTTTACTTCAGCTATTTTCAGCATTTCATTAGTACAACATTTAATATAATATAAATCATAGATATTTAAAAAAAACCTTTGGATTAGATCTACTACTACTTTATTTGACGAGATCCACCACAAAATATAACTTTACAGAATTATAGCATATATATTCGATATAAAGACCTAGTCTAACAGACATAATATGCCTAACATAACATTTCTCTAAAATAAACTAGATTTATATTGTGATCCAACCAGTCTGTAGTAGTCCACACAAAACTCTTACAAATCCTTCAAAATTTCACGCCTTTCGCTAAAGATTTCTATGCGCAAAACAATGTTCGATGCATTCTGCAATCGATTTATGTTTCTAGTTGTTTTTTTTTTATTGTTTTCTCGTGCAAAAATATTTACCAAATATTTGTTATTGAAATTTCGGAATTATAGTTATATATTGATATATTTTTATGCATATTGCAAATGGAAATATGAAAGTTTGCACTCAAACTGAATTTTTTTAAAGGATTTTTTAAAGTTGGCCTAACTCGGATGCTTTTAGTTGTATCATATAGAAATCTATATTTGTATATTTTGTATTTTTGATTTGAATTTTTTTTTTATTTTTATTTTGTATTTTTTTTTTTATTTTTTTTTTTGTGAATCGCATGCAAATAATTGCAGCAAATCGCTGAAAATCACGTACGGCTAAAGAGTGCAGCAGATATTTGCCGGGCGAGTGGATAGACGCAGCGCACGGCCAGTGGCATAAATTCTCAATTGCTGCACACACACACACACACACACACAGGGAGTTGGAGCTGGTGGAGCTGTTGGGGCAGCCATGGACAATCATGGAGCAGGCTCTCCATTTGCGCTGCCAATGAGCTGAAAAATACACGTCAATGGCTTTTGTGCTCGACTCTGTTACCTTTAACTCAAAGTTTCGCACAATGGCCCAAAATGTGATGAGGTGTGCGTGTGTGTGAGAGTGTGAGTGTGTGTGTGTGTCTGTGTGTGTGCTGTAATTGTAGCTACAGCTGCTGCTGTTGCTGCTGCTGCTGCTGCGACGTCATTAGTGCATATTTGTGGCTTTGTTTGCCGCAACTGAGCCAGCAGGCAGCTGAGGCTTAGGCGCCAAGGGGAGCCCAGCGCCAAGGCTTGTGGATTGAGCTGGGACAGCTGCAGGCGCATGCACATGCTCGGAATAATCATGGCCAAATTGTAAATCGCAAGCGAAAGTGTTTGCCTCCCCAATGTGCATGTGCATGTGTGTGTGTGTGTGTGTGTGTGTGCGTGTTGGCTGTGTATGCAGATTGAAAATAGACGCAGTCAACCAGCACTCATGCACTGGTCAAGCTGGGGCTGCCTCCGAGTGCCAGTGACAGGGAAAATTTTTATACTCGAACGAAACTGGGCGTAGCTCCCCCTCCCCCTCCCCCTCGTCAGCTGCCACTGCAATGTGCGTGACTTAAATGTCAATTTGCTGTGCGCTAAGCAGCGCTGCCGCCAGGTTGCATGCAGCACGCAGCAGCTCTAAAGCTTTCGCAAAGCTCGTCTAAGCTCATTAATTGACTACAAGGCAAAGGCAAAGCACATTAATCGTTTATGTTAATCTTGTATTAAAGCTTAATTGTAGTTAGACTGATATCTATGCACACACAGAGATACACTATCTCCCTCTCTCTCTCCCTCTCTCTCTCGCTCACTTGAACTTAGCTTTCATTGTGGTTAGAGACAGTTGATGGATAAGACATATGCACTCGGGCACGGAAATCAATTAAAATCTCTTGGACCTACAAAACTGTCCTAAGCTGTACGCACACACACACACACATAGGCAGAGACATGCACAGGTCATTGTTGCAAGCTGCTGTTGCACTGCAATCGACTATCAATGCACATGACTAGAGAAATGTTAGCTCACACACACACACATACATATTTGACTATGTGTGTGTGGGTTTGCCACGTTGCAAGCAACGGCCTGTGGCGGCTTTGGCAGTTTTACAAAACCACCAATTTTGGTTATAGCTCGGTGAGAGCGTCTGCTAGACACAGTCTTCCTCTTCCTCACTCTCCCCCTCTATCCCTCCCTCTCCCACTCTCACTCTATCTCTCTCTGTCTCTATCTGGGCCCACTAAGTGACAATAAACACGCACACGAATTGCAAAAGAGTTGCCATTTTACTACGCTAAGGGAGACGTGCACAGCATCTACATTGCATTTTGATGACCGCACCGAGTTATCCCACATCCAATTGGCTTTCTATTCCCACACACATACACAGAGAGAATCACACAGAGAGACACATGTGTGTGTAATTCATTATGCAACGACTATTATTTAAAGTCGAGCGTCCATTGTTGTCATTTCTTATCAGTGCATGGAACAAGTTAAGAATGTGGCAAATGCCAATGCCGAGCGAGAGCACAGCAATCGATATGGGTTCAATGGAATTGCCGATTGGCAGACTGGCAAAGAATGTGGCGAGTAATAAACTCGTTAGTTGAAGGAGCGAGTTATGTGAGGTTGATTAGCAGCTGAGGTAAACATATTTCGAGGAAGTGTGTAGAGGCTGAGAGAGTCTGTGGAGTGTATGCAAGTGACTAACAAGTAAGCGGAAAGTAGCGAGTATCAATAGCGAGTAATGAACTCGTTAGTTGACGGAGCGTGTTATGTGAGGTTGATTGGGAGTTGAAGTGTGTAGTCTGAGACTCTGTGGATTGTAGCCAATCGACTAACGAGTAAGCGAGAAGAAGCGAGTATGCTATAAATAGCGAGTAACGAACTCGTTAGTTTTATAAGTGTTAAGATAAGAAGATGTCAAGATAAAGAGTCTGTGTAGCCTGTACTTAACTTACGAATAAACGAGAAGTAGCGAGTATACTTCCGAGCGAATAACGAATTCGTTAGCTGACGGAGAAGTTATGTGTTATTGTTTAGGAGTTACATTAATCGAGAATGTCGAGAAAGTCTGTCTATATTATCTATAATATGCAGTGTGGATAGTTGACTAATAATAAAAGAGAATTAATGAGGTTGCTATAGAAAGTAATGAACTCGTTAACTGCAAGAGTAAGTTGTTCGAAGTCTTTTAAGAGTGAATGTTAAAGAGACTGATTTGAAGAAGTTTTTCTATAAAGCTCAGCACAATAACTCAGCATGTGCCATAGCAGAGTATATAAAAGTAATCCATATATGTATCAATGCTTAAACTATAGCTAAACACAATATCGTAATATAAAAGATATATGACTAAATCGCTCGTTCAACTTGAATTTGTATAGATTATATTAGATAACAAAGAGTAGTCAATGCAAGTCAGAATTGTATAGCCAGTTACATAATACGCCTTTATGTGGCTGCACATGACTATAGATGGGTATACATATCAGGTGTGTGTGAGTGTGTGTGTGAAACACGAAGACAGGGACACGGATGCGTTTAAAAAATGGTTTTATAATGTGCTGCACTGTGCGGCTATAACAAACGAGTACATAACGACTTGCTGCCTCTCTCTCGCTCTCTCTCTCTCTCTCTCTTTTATACTCTGTCTCATTCACTCTCTCTCTCCCTCTGTTTTCACCTATTGCAGTTCATCCAGTCATACAAGTGCCGAATCAATTAGTCGGAGCACCGCTTGGCACTGATGTTCAAATCGAGTGTCACGTTGAGGCCTCACCCAAATCAATTAACTACTGGATTAAGGATACCGGTGAGTATATGTATATGTATATGTATATATATAGATATGTGTGTGTGTGACTCTTGTCCGTGTTGGTCTCTATCTATCTCAGTCTGTCACTCCTCTCTGCCTCTCCTCATGGACACTTTTTGGTCAACTTTTACATTTTATAGACAGTCGGTGGCATATGCACATATCCTTTCATACCATGCATGTCTGTGTGTGTGCTGTGCATGTGTGCATTGTCATTAGTTGACTGTCAGAGCGTCACGTCCAGTGAGCCCAGTTGAACTTTAAGCCATAAACTAATCAAGCCAAAAAATCAAATTTAAAATCACTTACTCCAAGGCGCAGCCCACTCAACGTGTTCGATTCGCAACTGGGCACTCGTAATTAGAGTTGGGCGTTATCTTGACATGGCCAACAGCAGCAGCAGCCGCAGCAGCAGCAGTAGCAGCAGCTGTCTATAATGGCTATCAAAGGCAAACCGCAACATCTAACAAACTTAAAGTCGAATTCTTCGCAATGTTCACTGAAAACAGAGTCTCATGCAGTCGGTTAGACTCGACTGTAATATACTTATATTTGCATTAAAAATATCTTTTTATCATTGCTAAAATATTATACGATAATTTAGTTTCTGCTACGCCTGAGCGCTGTCAAATCAAAGCCTGACTGATTTAACAATCACATTAGGCACAGGAAACATCGAGTGCATAGTTGTATGTGTATGTGTGTGATTACTGTGTGCGTGTGTCTGTGTGTGTTTGTTGTGTATTTGCAACTACTACAAGTGGCTTTAACAGTTGTTTTCTCAATCATTAAGCATCAAATGTAATGCAAGCACATAAACAGCGACAGGCGCCATCAATGCTGAAGCAACATCGTATATATCCACACTCACACACACACACATGCATACACTCACACACCCATGTGTGTGTCTGGCTGATATGTGTGGTTTCTCATTGTAGTCAATGATGCGTCCATCTAACTGCGTGTGTGTCTTGGTGTTAATGCTGCGGTCGTCTTGGCCAGCGTCCGTATGCCAGAGGCTTATCGTTCGCATTATGCACATTGGCAGCAGGCTTCTCCGACTCCTCCGGCTCCTCTGGCTCCTCCGACTCCTGCTCGTGGCATAAATCATATGCGATCCATTGATTTTTGTTAGGGGGGCCTTTAATATCAGCAATGAATTAATTTATAATTGACTTTGGCACTCAGTGAAGCGTCGCACAACTGCAGTCGCGACCGCAAACTGAACAAATTTACCTTTGCATTTGGGATCTATATAGACATATACATATATTCATATGACTGTATAAATAGATAGCCAAATTAACTCCAATTTCGGGCATTTTTAATATCGATTTTCGTATAATTAAATCAATTTAATTATAGTTGCTTCACGGCATAAATTTGAGCTTTACAACAATTGCGAATGTTAAGGAACTTTTGCTTATAGAAGAGAATTTTATGAGTTTGAGCAATGAGATTCGCAAAGAAAGGCAGTGAGAATTCAAGTGAAAGCACAGAGACTGAAAAAATGTATGGAATATAGAGCAACAAAGAAGTTTATAGAAATGGAAAGGCGAAGGATTTTAAGAGAAAGAGAAACAGAGCAAGGAGAGAAAGAAATACAGAGAGAGAGAGAGAGAGAGAGAGAAAGAAAGAAAGAGAGAGAGAAAGAACGAAAGATAGAGAGAGAGAAGATAGAGAGAGAGAGATAAAGAAAGAGAGATAAAGAGAGAGAGAGAGATAAAGAGAGAGAGGGAGAAAGAGAGAGAGAGATAAAGAGAAAGAGAGAGATAAAGAGAGAGACAGAGAAAACGAAAGAGGGAAAGAGAGAAAGAAAGAAACAAATAAGGAGGGAGAGAGTAATAGAAAGACAGACAGATAGAGATACAAATAGGGAGATCGATCGATCGCGAGAGAGAGATAGCTGAACAGAAAGAAAGAAAAAAGAAAGACAGAAAAACAAAGAAAAAGAGGAAGACAAACAAAAAACAAAAAAAAAAAAACAAAAAATAAAACAAAAAATGGAAAAAAAGAGAAAAAAGAAGAAAAAAAACACAAAAACAAAACAAAAATAAAAATAAAACAGGCCTCTGACCTAACCAACCCTACGCTTGAACTAGTTGCGAATTACAATACTTCACACTTACGAATCATATCGAACAGCATAAAAAGTCCATTTGCAAAGAATACTTGATACTTGTGGTATGCTAGAACGGCTTGATTAGTAGACCAACACATTCTCTCTCTCCCTCTTTCTCTCTCCCTCTCTCTTCTCTCCCTTTTTTCTGCCTAGTAGTATCCGCACTTTACTGTCCTCGGTTCGCTTTATTCGCATTGTCGGCGACTTTTATGGAGCCGTTGAGCGTGCGAGTTCAGAGTTGATAACTTTTTCGAATGCTTTTGTTAATCAACAGGTGAAATGATTGTCTCGTCGGGCAAATACCATGTGCAGGAGCACTCGCAGTCGATGTACGAAACGAAAATGTCAATGATTGTGCGAAAATTTCAGAAGGACGACGTCGGCTCCTACCGCTGCATTGCGAAAAACTCACTGGGCGAAGTTGACAGCAGCATCCGGCTATACGGTAAGTGGGCCGCCCACATGGGTTGGGGGAGGGGCATATTTTATGGATAATAAACGCGACAAACACTCCGGGAATTGTGGGTTACGGGTAGTTTTGGGTGGGGGTAGCTAAAGGTATTTGCACCTTTGTTTCAATTACTACTGGTAGCTGTTGCTGTTACCGTTGCCGTTACCGTTACCGTTACATTTCCGCCTTCTCGCCCACGACAGAAATCCCGGGACCGAATCGTAAAAATCCTTCAAATAGCAAAGGAAACGGCGGCGCTGGCAGCGCAGCCGGCAACGCGGCCGACACGGATGCCAATGACATTTTAAAACTGAAACAACAAGTCAAAGTCACCTACCAGCCGGAGGACGACGAGCTCTACGGCTCGGCCGAGGATTTCGAGGATGGCGAATTCGCCGGGTCGCCGCCGTTATCGCCACACCATTACTACACCAGCGGCAATAAGCCACCGACACATAAGCCCGGCGGCAGCGGTGGCGGCCATCAGCATCAGCATCAGCACCACCATCACACACAGCAGACATCGGCTGGTGGTGGCGCTGGTGGCGGTGGTGGTGGCTCCAGCTCCATTGAGCTGGCATTCGGCAGTGGCCAACTGAGCGGCGCTGGCAACACACGTAAGCCGACCTATTACGGCGGCAGCGGCGTCGCCGGGGGCGTTGGCGGCGCCAACGGCAACACGGAAGTGCGCGGCCCCATGGACAACAGCGAGCGCAGCACCGCCGGCGCACCACTGCGCGCCTTCAGCCCGGCCAGCAATCGTCAATGGCTGTGGCTGTTCCACTGTCGACAGCCGCTCTTAATGGGTTTGTCCGGCTTAGTAGCGGCGCTCAGACTGTTATAATACATGGTGGCAGCAGTGCACTAGGTACACACGCACACACACACAGAGAGAAACACACACACACACACACACAGACAGAGTAGGGGTTTTTTTTTTTGAAGGAATTAAACATACAGAGCATAAAACTACGGTTCTTCAATAAGAAGAAGATGCTTGCTTAGAGTAAGTGCATATCTACACTCACACACACACACACACACACACACACACACACACACACACACGAGTACATACATATGTATATGTATAAGTATATGTTGTTGGGCCTCTTTCAGTTTGCATCGCTATGACTCAATGACACTAGCTGATTCTAGCAGCCCAAGTACAATAATTCAATTAATCAACAAATTTCTGCAAGTGTTGCATAACGCGTGTTGAGCTTTAAGCTTACACTGAACTTTTTTTCGTTCTACTATTTGACATTGTTGAATATGCTTTAATACCAATCCGATGAAGTGCTTAGAGAGCTTTAATTAGTTATTTAATTATTTATTTAAAATTTTGTTGTTTTATTTTAATGATTTATAACTTTAGTTTTTTAAATTTTGAATTTTTATATATATATTTTAAATTAAATACAAAATGTATTTAAAGCCTTTTTATTTATTTTAATTATTAATATTCCTTTTTTCTTTTCTTTTTTATATTTATTTGAAATTAAATTGAAAAAAAAATTTTTTTGTGTTTTATTTTAATAAATAATATATTAACTTCTCTTTTTCGTATTTTTATTTTTTATATTTATTTGAAACTAAATAAAAATTTATTTACATTTTTTTGTTGTTTTTTTTTTATAATTCATAAATTCATTTTTTTTTTCTTATTTAATTTTGTATATTTTTTTTAAATTAAATTCCAAATATAATTTTTTTTTATTTTATATTAATGATTAATATATTATTTTTTTTGTACATTTTTGTTATTATTTTATACTTTTTAAGACTTTTTTTTATAAATAACTGCTAAACATATTTTTTTTTAAATTTAATTCAACTAATTTATTTTATAACTAATTTTTTTTTTTTTATTTAACTAAAGATATTAATTACTTCAAAATATTTTTCATTAAAATTTTATTTATTTTATTTTGTTTTTTTTTTTTTTTTTGAGGCTTGGTTTTTTAATGAAATCTACCAAATTATTATATTTTTTCATTTATGTACTTTTAAAATTTTTCCAAATAATTATTGATATTCAATTTTTAAAAATATTTGTAAAATTCGTTTTCTATTTTTAACTAACACATAAAAAAAAAATAGCTCGAACTTTTTTTTTTTAATTTAAAAATTTCAAGTTTTGTTGATCTCTTCTCTCAAGTAAATTGAACTTTCCGCTTTACAACACTGAAATCTGTTCCACATTTAGCATAATATTTGACTTTCGGCTCAAATGCGACTTTCAGCTGGTGTCCTTGGGACCTTCTACATTGATCTCACACAGCTGCGCTAAGGTAGGCCATTTGTAATTTATATAAACAAAAATATAGTTTACAATTGAATTGGTTAAAACTAATAATAATATATATATATATAAAAAAAGAAAACGTTTGAATACTAAGTAAATATTGAAGTTCTGTTACACTAAAAATTTATTTATACAAAAAAGAAAAATACAAAAAAAATAACATGTTTATAAAGCCATATAAACTCAATAAAGTGCGCTATCTGTATACTTGCATATATATATATAAATATATATATTATAACACTATATTCTAAGGGTAAGTGATTCGCATATGAATTATATTTAAACTTAATATAAATATATTCATGTTTTGTGTGAACAGAAAAAGGCCTCTTATATAACTAATGGCAGTTAAATAGTTGCGAACTGTATTCAAGGTCTTGTTAATATTAGTTTAGAGTGTTTATAATGTATAATCGTTTAAGACTTAAGATACCAAGAGCGACTAAGCCCGAATAAATAGACAATTGCATTGAAAATCGTACGAAATGGAGAGTTAAAGCAAATTTATATTGTTTTTTTTATATATATATATACTATACTATATGTGGAGATATCATATAAAATGGTATTTAAAATTAGTCTTAATTTAAGTTCTTCTATATGAATTCCTCGATTTGCAGCTCTGATTTATGTGGCCTGACAGTGGGTGTAGCAAACCTTTTCCTTTGATCCGAACTCCAGATAAACTCAAGTCATTAAAAAATCCATTAAATTTAACCTTTTTCATTGCATTAAAAAAGTTAATTTCCTAATTCGATTTATACTTAAGCTCAAGGACATAGTTGACAACAGAAAATCAAAAAAAAATAAATAAAAAAAGTCAATTAATACAAAAATGTCAAACTTTTTTGATTTGTTTCAGTTTTTTTTTTTTCGATTTCGTTTCTCTTACTTTTTGATTGACATCGCATCGGGAACTTAAAGGTTAATGATGAATGTTCTTAATCTTTGTCTTTCTGTTTCAAATACATTTCCCTAAAGTTGGAGTGGGTGGCGTTGGGGCTGGGCTGCGGGAAGTCGAGCATAATTTATGCAAATTAAATGTCATATTTCTGCAGCGCAGATACACGCACGCACACACACACACACACACGCATACGTTTCGCCGAATGCGGCCCTGTGTTAGTGCAGTCTGCCCTGCTCACACTTATGCGCGCGCTAAGCTGTTACGCGCCCGTTTCGAAATCTGCCGGCTGCAGCTCATTTTTCAGCGAAGCGGACAGCCCAAGCAACTAGTGTGTGTGTGTGTGAAAGAAAAGGAAGAAGTAGAATCTTTCATTATGCCTGTAAGCATTGCAGCAGACGTCGGGCACAAGCGCAAAAACAAGAACAAGCACAGGCAGAAGCAGAAGCAGAAGCAGAAGCAGAGGCAGAAGCACAAGCCAAACGCACGCTTCAACAACTTGAGCCATTTACTATTCGCCCGTTTGGCCCGTTTCGCCCGTTCGCCCGCTTGCTGAGCCGCTGCTGGCGCCGCTTTTGCATATGCAAAAGGTTAAAAACTTTACCAAAATGCAGTTGTTAGCGAACTGCCGGCTCTGTCTGGGGCAACATCTTTTTGTCAGTTTTTGTTGCGGCTACAACTTGCAGCATGATAAAGCCAAAGGCAACATAAGCATTGGCGACTGCTGCTTGCTTTCATTGAGCTGTCAGTCCGTTAGTTTTGTGTGCGTGTGCGTATGTGTGTGTGTGTGTGTATATATGTGTGGTGACTAAATTTGGTTTGATGAATTGCTTGCCTGCCAAGTAAACGACACACACACACACACACACATGCAGACACTTTTTAATGAAATAAAAACTTTTTGGCAAAGTGAATTTTACTGTTTCGTCGAGAAGACGCTCGATGACAACACAACTTGCAACTAACCCAAGCCCCGCTCACCGTGCCACAGCTGTGTGTGTTATGTCAGTAAGCAGCAGCAGCAGCAGCAACAAACACCCATACACTCAATTGAGTGTGCGTGTGTTTGTGTGCTCGCATACAAAACCGCCGAAAGCTGCCGCTGATGATGATAATAAGACGCTGACAACCGCAGCAACAACAGCAAAACATGCGACAATTTTGTGGAATCTGTTGCAGGTTCAGTGAGAGAGAGGGGGCTACATGGTCAGGGTGGGGCGTACATTGACACAAGTGTTTCAAATTACAAGCCGCTACGGCAATAGCAATGCGTCGTCCATCAACAACTACTACATAGAACGTGCGACAAATGCCACGCCTGCCCGAAGTGTGCAACACTTTTTGTTGCGGCTGCTGTTGCTGCTGCTGCTGCTGCTTGTTGTCTGTCTGCTGTCTTGCTGTCTTGCTGTCTTCTGCCACTTTGCTGCTTGTAAAACGCGCGCGTCTTTTGTTATCTTTCTTCTGTGTTCGGGCACAAATGTATGCCACACATGTGTGTGTGTGTGCGCGCGCGTGTGTGTGTGTGTGTGTGCGTGTATGTTTTGCACTTGTACTTGTACTTGATGATTGTGCCTAGGCTGTTGCTTAAGTTGTTCCGGTTTGTAATGAAGTTTGCATGTGCTGAGCACTTGCTGTCATATGTTCCCGCTCTTCCTCACACACCCTCTCTCTCTCTCGCTTACTCACTCTCTCTCTCTGCTGTGTGCGTGTGTGTGTGTAAGAAAGGCCGCTTAATTGCTCTATTTGGTACTTTTGAATTGTATTTTAATTTCAAATTTCCCCCGCCAGAGGGCGTGCGAGTGAATGTGAGCCGCTTTGCCTTCAATATGCCGTCTTTTTTTTATGTATTTACTTGCAAATATATGTGCTTATGTATGTGTGTGTGTATGTATGTTTTCTTTTCTGTGTTCTTTCTTTTTCTTTTCTTTTCTTTGCTTTTTTTTTTTGTTAAATTACTGCGGTTTATTGTTTTATGCGCTCACAAACTTGTATCTATTTAAATTTTGTGTATGGTAACATGTTTATTTTATAACCTTGAGGCAACAGCAACAGCAGCGGCAGCAGCAGCCGAGTGAATGACAGCCGCATAGGCCAGGGGCGTGGCGGCGGGGCGGGGTACTTTGTGCTGGCAACAAGCGGCAAGCTTCATGTTTGGCGGAAGTTTAATTGAATGCGTCGCTTGCCTGACACACAGCTACGAGTTGTGTTTAAGTTGTGTGTGTGTGTGTGTGTGTGCGTGAGTGTGTGTGCGTGTGTGTTGTGGCTGTGTTTGTCCGCTTGTTATGTGCAGCCAGTTAGCCGCATAACATTTGCCGCACAGTTCGCTAAAAAACAAATGGCAATCAAGTGAAATTGTAATACACTCAAAAAGAGAAAGAGAGGGAGAGAGAGAGGGTGAGAGAGAGAGAGAGAGAGGGATGGCTGGCATTTAACATTTTTGTTTGCAAAATTTCACTCAAGTTTTTTGATTTAATAATAAAAAATATGCACACACACACACTCTCTCACCCACTCTGTCTCTCTCCCTCTCCCACACACTCGCTCACAAAAGTTTTGTGCCACTTGCAGCTGTAATCTTAGCTGATGTAACAAGATGGAATATAAAAATTAAATAAAGACATACGAGATTACAAAATGCTCAAACAAAGCTGAAAACTGAAATTCAATTACGGCCGCCTTCTGGTTGCAAGCACAGGCTTGTGGCAAGTTCTCTGCTGTTCAGTTGTTGTTGTTGTTGCTGTTGTTGGTGTTGCACCTGCATGGAGCCAGGCAGACACATTTAATTGCGTATTGACACTTGACACATAAGGCAGACATAAAACGACAGCAATATTGTATGTGCAACGTGCCACATGCCACCAACGCCGGACACTGGACGCTGCCTCAATGCCTCAATTGATTTTAATTGAATTTTAATTTCATTTGTATTCGAATTTAGATGAAATATTTTGCATTTTCTCGCTCTGATTGAATTGAAATGCGTCCACACACACACGCACACACACGCACGCACATTTCTTTGCCACTTGCCACACACGCACACACACACACACACTCACACACATATATATATTTATTTAGTTCTTTACATCTTGGTGAATTTTAATTAAGAACTTCATTGTTTTTGGGGGCTGCAACAATAAACATCCAGCAAAGATCTGGCAACACTTGACAAACATGCAAACAGGCCAGAAATCAAGACATATACTATACTATATACATATATACACACACATATATATACATATATTGATTCAATGTTGAAATTTGTATAAAACTTAATTTAAAACTTACAAACTTAACAAAATATTTAACAAGGTTGTTCAAATGTTAAACGGTTTGTGCGCTAAATCGTTCAAATGCTTCACCTTTTTTTTTTGTTTAGTCATAGTCGAAAGTAAATATATATATATACATATATATACATACATATGTATTCCAATATATTTATAGTACCTAACTATAACTATGTATGACTTTAAGGAGTTACCAAACAATAATATTATGTGCCATTATTAGCAGACAAAAACAAACTACAAACAAAAAAATACTAGAGAAAAATACTGAAATACTCGGCTAGCCGAATAGCAAATGCCCTTGCATAATAAATGCTGCATAAATAAAAACAAAAAAAATGCATTTAATTTAATTTATTTTATAATTTTCCGCTCTTTAAAAATACTTTAAAAAAGTTTTTCTGAGAAATATTAAAAAAATAAAAAAAAGATAAAATATTAATATAAATAATATATGAAAATATGTAAACTATTTTTTTTTATAATTTGAGTTTTTTTTTAATTTAAAAAAAAATTATAATAACCTACAAAAAGTAGACTTTTAGTTTATAATGCAAAAAATTAAGAACAAAAAATGTATGATTGAAAATATTTTTATTTAATAAATGAAAATATAAAATAATATATATTAAATAAAAAAATATTTATTTTTATTAATTTAGATTCTTTTTTTATTTAATAAAATATAAAAAAAAAAATTATATATATTATTTAAATATTTTTTAAATAAATTTGAAGCCAAGAAATGATCTAACTAATAAATTGCCAACTTAAGTGAAGTTTTTTTTCTTTTAATATTTTTTAAAAATTATTAAATTGTTTTTATTGATAAGCAGTAAATCAAGTGCATTGGCTGCTAATACATATATATACATGAGATAATGAGCTGATTCCAATACTATTATAATCGAGGTAAAGTGGGGAATAATCCACAGACATATATGTACATATGTATGTCTACATATACGTGTATGTATGTATGTATATATGTATGGACGAGTTTACAAACAAACACAAATAGATAAATGTTATATATATATATATATATATATATATATATATGTATATATATATATATATATATATATATATGTATATATATATGCGATAATACGAAATCGAAGTGCTGCAAGTACTATAAAACCGAGAAGTATGTATGTAAAGCGCGTGGCTTGAGGCTCAACTGAATTCGCATGCATAGGTTGGCTGATGGGGTTGGGGTTCGGGGTTCGGGGGGGCGTGGTTTCTGATCGTTCAGCTTAATCAAAATTTAATTTGTATATAAATATAGGCAATCAGCTTAAGCGTTAAACACAAAAACCCGAAGACAAACAAACTAATGGAAAAACAACGCAAAACAATAAATAAAAAATGCAATAATATTAATGTAAATACACTTACGCGCATGCATGTATGTGTGTGTATGTGTGTGTATATACATATATACATATATTTAATGGAAATTTATTTATAAACATAAATATGTTTACATTCAATTTAATTGATTCCATTTACTTAACGAAAAATATTTAAAGAAAGTTGATTCGCATAAATAAATATATATATATATATATATATTATATATACACACATACATGCATGCATGCATAACACATATATGTTGCATATACATACATACCGTTATAATTAATTACAGTTAGCGTAAATCAAGCGAAACCAAAAACGAAATATAATTGTATTAAATCAAATATGAAATTTAAATAAATATATGAGCATACATATATATACATATATATATGTACTATATATATACATAATTACATAGTTATATACGAGCATATATACAGTCAGACAGACATATATATATATATACATATAAATAATACTACCACAAGAAAACGAATATGACATTAAAAACAAACCCAATATAAAATTCCACAAATAAAGGACAAATATATTTATTACAATATCATTGTTTGATTTTATTCTTCTTGGAGTTCTTAAACCAACTGTTCTGATAGAAAATATTTGCAAGTTTCAAATTTATAGTTAAATATAACTGGGCTTTATAGATGGTAACTCAGAGAACCTAACCTATTGAACCTATTCAAAGCAAACTCCATCAATGGAATTAGATCTTGTATAGATCCCAGAGCAGCTGTCCAGAGTTTCGCAACATAGATTAACACTGGTATGATGAGTGTCTTGGAGAGAGTTACTACAGTCTTTCGAGAGAAAGAGAGCTCTACTAAGCCGATAGTTCAGCTCCACTTGATCTCCAAACTAACATAATTGGAATCCTATTCTCCGCATACTTCGCCATATGGAACATCATTTTTTGATAAATGAGTTTGAAGCGAAACCAAGTAGAAATAGAATAAGAATCAAGTTCAAATCATAAAAAATCATAACATTTTTCTATCTATTTTCTAAGCCTGAAACTGAGACAACTTTTCAGACAATTAGAGTAACAGTAGTTCTGATATAGTATAGTATAAATAGAAATAGTTTTTATATCTGGACTCCTTTGAAAATGGGAAATCAGGGTATAATGATTTTGTAAAAATGTATGTAACAGACAGAAAGAGGCGTGGCAGACCTCACAAAGTATATATATTCTTGATCAGGGCGACCAGCTGAGTCGATTTAGCCTGTCCGTCTGTCTGTTCCTCCGTCCATCCGTTCATCTGTCCGTCCGTCTGTCCGTATGTTTGAACGCGTCGATTGAAGCATCATTTAATCAATAGACAAGAAAGAAGCAGAGCTGAAAAAGAGTTAAGGTTCTGAAGAGGAGATGTTAGTTTGCATATGTATGCAGCAGAGGCAGCAGAAAACACTCTGATTGGTCGCTCACTGATGGAGACTTTAGCTAACGCTAACTCAGAGAGAGGCCTAACAGTTGAGCTCGACTTCGAGTGGAAGTCTCGCTGTTCTATATAAAGGCAGCTGAAGATCAGAGCAGCAGCAGCGGCAGCAGCAGAAAGTGCTCTGATTGGTCGCCTAATGATCGAGTGTGAAGACTGACTCAGAGTGGAGCTGTCGCTGTCCTTTATAAAGGCAATTGAAGATCAGAGGAGCTGCTTCTTGCAGCAGCAGAAAGTGTTTTAATTGGTCGCCTAATGATCGATTGTGAAGACTGACTCAGAGTGGAGCTGTCGCTGCCCTATATAGGGGCAGTTGAAGATCAGAGGAGCTGCTTCTTGCAGCAGCGGCAGCATCAGAAAGTGCTCTGATTGGTCGCGTAATGATCGAGTGTGAAGACTGACTCAGAATGAGGCTCAAAAGTTGAGCTTGACTTGAGTTTGAGTGGAGCTGTCGCTGCCCTATATAAAGGCAAGCCTGCTGCAGCGCAGCTTCAGTCGTATTCTTCATCTCCTGGTGGTCAGTCGTCCAGTAGTCCAGTGCAGCGCGGGACTTCTCCTCTTCTTCTGTCTGTTGGTAAGTATAAAAATAGTTAAGTATATTAAGCGAAAATGTAAAAGTTATACTTTAAATGTTTATTTAATTTAAATATAATATATTTTAAATTTTAATATTAATAATTATAACGATCATTTAACAAATGCAAAGCAAGTCTTCATATGTGCAAATATCAAGGACTTTAACAGTCCGTAACTGCGTTAAGGGTACTTTTTAGTCAGGCAAGCCCGACTAGCTTTTCGACATCCCCTCTAACTCTGAGTTGTTTAAACATAGCTGTGCTTTTAGTAATTTATACTAAGGTATATAATTACATTAACTATAAGACATAATAAAAGACTATTTACATAGCAAAGTTTAATGCATACGGAGATTATGTAATCTTTTGATTTCGGATGCCACGCCCCATTCGCTTCACAGGGCTCAGGGTATCTCCTAGTCGAGCAGTCTCGACTAGAGCACTCTTACTTGTTTATATCTTGAATTAGTTCAAATGAAATGTAAATTTGGAATTTAAATTTATATTATTTTCTTTTATTTACATTTTCATATTAAATATAAGAAAGTCAAACTATAAATTTAGAAACAGACTTTTAGTATATTTCTTCTTTTTTTTTTTGTGGTGGCTGGCTGGTTGGAAGGGTCGGGCTGGTCGGGCTGGTCGGGCTGGTCGTGGCCGTCGTGGCTGGAGTGCAGAAGACAAGAGCAGTTGGTCCGTTAGTCTAAGCAGCTGCGCAAATTTAACTCTCAAACACAACAGGATGTCCGCTGCTGAGCAAAGCGGAAGCTGTTCTGAAAATAACACAGCAAATAACTTCTGCAACCGCATTTGGCCTCTCTGTCACCGACTCTCTCCCTCTCTCCCCCTCTCTCTTTCTCTCTCTCTCGCTCTCACACACACGCACATAGAGTGCAGCAACCAGAGGAAGAGAAAGAGAGAGAGAGAGAGAGAGAGAGAGAGAGAGAGAGAGAGAGTGAGAATGAGTCTCTGTCTCTATAATAAGATCAAACATTTATTTCAGCTAAAGCTAAACTGAAGTCAGCTTAAGCTAGCCTAAACTTCAGTAAGTGTAAAGCTTTAAATATATTTTTTTTTAGGTTTTTTTTTGTCAGTTAATCTAATATAAATTTCAAACATTATTCTTACATATATAAATTTGTATATATTTTATACTATTATTTATGATATCAAAATGTTTAGGTTCCATATACATATATTTTATAAATATTTATAAGAAATTATAATTTTTTCTTTTTGCATTTAAAAATGCATAAAAATTTATAAACATTTTTAAAAACTTATCACAGTTTGCAAATAAAATAATAATAAAAGTACAATTAAAATAAAATTTTATTAAATAATTTTTTTTTTTGATTTTAAAACGAGTGAATTTCGGCAATTAAAATAAAAATCAAAATACAAATAAATTAAAATAAAATAAAAAATATTTTTGAAAATTTATAAAAACTCATAACAAACTTTTTAATCGAAAAAATTGGGTAAATAAAAAAAACTGCCGGAAAAAAAATTATAAAATACTTTTCTGATTGAACTAATTGCCAGTCTCAAAAAAGTTTTCAATTTAAAAGTTAGTTAAAGTGGGTAAAGTTAGAAAATCTTAGAAACTACAATAAAAAATATATATAGAACGTTATAGTTTTAAATGTCTAAGCTTAAATACAATCAATTGCAAGACAGTCTCAAAAAGGATCTGAAATGAAGGATGAGAAAATATTTATTTATAATGTAACTAGAATCATCTTTAGAGTTAGCTATAAAAACGTATAAGTATATAAACAAAAATGTATAAAAAATTATACAAAATTAAAAAAAGAATTTTTAAATTGGTAAAACAGGAAAAACTAAGAAAGTGTTTAAAAAAAAGTTAAAAAAAAAATTTAAAAAAATTAAAAAAAAAATCTAATTGAACCAATTGCTAGACAAATAGATAAAAGAGCTGAAATTAGGGATGAACAAATATTTATTTATAATTTAACTAGAGTCAAGTTTCTTAAGCATCTTTAAAGCGAGCTCAACACATTGCGAGAGACGAAAAGCTAAAAGATGTGCACATTGCATAAAGTATGTCTAGCTGTGTGTGTGTGTGTGTGTGTGTGTGTGTGTGTGTGTGTGTGTGTGTGTCTATCTATCTATCTATGTGCGAGCAGCGCTTACTTTCACTTTCAATCAGCGCCCAGGCAGCAGCCGCCTGACCCTTGGCAGCCGTTACCGTTACCGTTAACGTTACCGTTAGCCGTGCAATGGTCCATGGCCAACAGCATCTGCCAATACAAAATTATGCGGCACGAGAAGCCAGCAACCCCCAACCCCCAACCCGCAGCAGCACGCACCCGCCAGGCATTGCGAAGGGTTGAAGCGCGCTTTCCGCTTTCCGCCTTCAGCCTTCCGCCTTCCGCCTTTCGCCTGCCAAAAATTGACTTTTAATGAAAACAATTGAAAATTCTCAGGCAGTCGCTGGCCAAGTTAGCTGGAAAAGGCAACGACTGCTGCTCAACTGCTCAATGCTCGGCTGCGGTTATTAATTTCAATTAAAGCATTTAACCGGCAAGCCCCAACAGCCGGCAATATCCTTTTTATTTGGGGCTTCTGTTTACACAACCGCCAAGCGCAAGCGGCGCATAATTTTCCAAACAACAACATGCCCCATGGCCCATGCCTGCTGCCTGCTGCCTCCTGCTCCTGCCCCTGCCCCAATTAAGGCGTGAAATATTCGCGCCAAAAGTTTCGTCTGCACTTAAAGAGTTCGCTACGGCTGGCATAGGCATAGGTGCGAGATTTGATGATACAATCAAGGTGATCTAATCAGAGTGAGCTTTGATTAGCTGGCAGCTTGGCCAGCGAACAGACTCAATTAATTAAAACAGTCTGTGACTAGCCGGAAGGGCAGAAAGCAGCACGAAATAATTATGCGCCTCAGCCCGATTATAACATAATTGCCAAAGTCTAAGAACTCCCAAGCGACAACAACAACAATGACTGCAGCTGGAGTTGGAGCTGGAGCTGGAACTAGATCCGGAGTGTGAGCTGGAGTTTCTTTCAGTTTTAAAGTGAATGCATTTAAAATGCTCCAAAACTGCCGAGCTATTTACTTAAGTGCCACAGAGCAGAGGCCACTGGGTTCATGGGGTTAGGGCTCAGGGGCCAAACGGACAGCCGGACAGCCGAACAGCCGGACAGTGAGTGTGCAACGAGCCCTGGCTCGACTGCATTGCCGGGGTTACTTATGCAGAGATATTTATGCGACTCGACCCGGTTGCTGGCAATTTTATCGGCCAGCCGTTAACTTCATCAGCTTGTATTTCAATTTCATTGTCGTTCTCCTCTTATTTGGCATACCCTCTAAGCGCCATTTGGGACTTGGGGTGTATGCATTCAAGAGTGCATGGAAGTGCTGCAAATTATGGTATGAAAAGGAAGAATTTGATTTTACTTTTCTTAAAAACCCCTTCTCTCTCTCTCTCTCTCTCTCTCTCTCTCTCTCTCTCTCTCTCTCTCGCCCTCCCTCTCTCTTTCTCCTCATTTTTCTCGGCCTCTATATGTATTTTTGAATTTTTATCTCTCTATTTCTTTATGTTTGACTCTGTCACCCTCTGTCTATCTTTCATTTCTCTCTCTCTCCGTCTATATATATCTTTATCTCCTCCTCTCTCTCTCTCTTTCTCTCTTTCTCTAAGAGTTTTTAATAATCTCTAAATTTTCTTTTCGTTTGTAGTTTTACAGTAGTTTTATACTGTACCTGTAGACAATCGATAGATTGATCGATATACATATGATTAATAATCGATATTCATTTATTTGACACAAAAACTCCATTTACCTTGTATTGCAAGCAGCTTTTGTATGAAATAAAATCCATTATCAAATTTAAAAGGCCTACTAAAAAAAAATACTCTAGTTTGACTGAGAATTCAAATTCCAATCCGTTTAGCATATTTTACGATAAATAAATTAACTACTTTTAGTAAAAAAATATATAGATAGGTATCTCTTTATTATAAAATTTAGCTGTTAAACAGATCTAAATGTAATATTCATATTCATAATTCAAAAACATTATCCACTGCTCACACAGGGTATCTGGCAGTCATGTCCTCTCTCAAGTTCTGTGTGCTAATTGGAATATGACTTTAAGGCTCTGACCGCTATCAACTATTCGAACAACTTGGCTTTCTAGCTCGAACTTTGAACTCAGTAAAATGCGTAAAAACAGTTGAAATAAAAAGAGAAATTTAAGTGTAAATTTAAATATATATAAATATATATGGCAGTATGTTTATGTGTGTATAGATTTGTGTATATTTGAATCTACATACATATATAGAATGCCATAGTTTTATCAGTCGTTTTTCCGAGTATCACAAATTCACACTTCAGACACAGATTGGAAATATATAAATATATATATATATATATAAATATATATTTGTGAAATTTATTAGCTGGCCAAGCGGTTGCTTGGCATTTGTTGACGCGCTGGAAACCCTGGGCAACCCACAACAACAACAATCATCATAATAATAACAAAATTAACTGCTCGGCCCGGCACAAATTATAAACAAAATTCAAAGAGCTTGCGGAACGTGCTCGCTGGATAAGTTCAAATCTCTACAAAACTCTACACAAAATGGTAAGCTCAAAGTCAAAGCAAAGATCTCGTTGCAGAGAGAGAAGGAGAGAGTGTGAGAGAGAGAGAGAGAGAGAGAGTGAGAGAGTGAGAGCAGTAGCAGCAGCAGCTGTAGCAGCACTTACTTTAGCATCTTTAAACATTGTCCTGTTGTCCGTTGTTTGATGCAGCGCTGATAGCAGCTCTGGGCACCCCCTTAAAAGGGGGGCGTGGCGGCAGCCTCAGCCTCAGGCATTGGCACATTCAATTTTTCATGCCAAGCCAGGCTGTTGTGCTGCAACAACATGCTGCACACACAACTGTATATATGTATATGCATATATATGTATATGTATATATAAATATATATGTATATATATCTATATATATAGTAAATACATGCTTATGTCTCAGTTGCAGCGCCTCGTGCCTACTGCTGTTAAATGGCAAAAGAATTGTGCAGCATGCAACAAACTCGCGTCGCTGCCGCCGCCTCTGCCGCTGCTGTTGTCCATTTTCGACAATTTGTATATTCAAGCACACACTCCACTATATACACATATATATACATTCATGTATATGTATACTATTATTATTTATGAAAATTTTACGCCTTTTGCCAACGCCAACAACGGCGGATAGCGACTGGTGGCTGGCTGCTGGGGGCTGAGGGGCTGGGCCAGGGCGCGGCTTCGAAAATTTTTGAATAATTTGCAGTCATAAAATATGCAATAAGCCAACAGCTGTTGTGAAATTGTTTTGAAAGCCGCGCCATCACATTATTTAAAACGGCGACGTTGCCACCGCCTCAGACTCGTGCCACCTCAGCCGTCGTGCAACACATCCGATGCTGCTGCTCCTGCTGTTTATCCTGTCCTGTCCTGTGCTGTGGCTGGCGCCTTTTTCGAGGATGCACGCGAAGAAGAAGAAGAAGTAGAAGAAGGAGCTGGATAAAAACAGCTCGTTACCGTCGCAGCAGTCAGCAAACGAAATCGAATTAAACATTAAGCAGAGCTTGATTCATACATTCAAACCACATTCAAGTCTCCATACAACATTCCCTATATATTCATTCCCATTTACATTCGTTTCCATAATCATTCATATCCATATTCATTTCCATTCGTATTCCTCTCCATATTCATTCCTATTCATATTCGTTTCAATATTCATTCGCATTCATAGTCATCTCCATATTCATGCTCATTCATATTTATCTTGATATTCTTTTCTATTCATATTAATTACGATATTCAATCATTCATATTCATATCGATATTCATTCTCACTCATATTCATCTCAATATTCTTTTCACTCATATTCATTCCGAAATTCATTCATTCATATTCAGATTAATATTGATTCTATCATATTCCTCTCGATATTCACTCACATTCAAAACCCTTTAAATCCACTTTCAATTAATCACTTCCTTCACATGTCTCCAACCTGCACCTGCACCTGCACTACCCCGATCCTCGCACCTGACTTATAATTTGGATTATTTTCCCTTTATTATTTCAATCATACTTAAAATCGGGTATGTTTTTAGTTTTTAAATTAATTCCGTGTTTCCTTGAAATAATATTGAATTTTACTCTCTTTCTACAGCCACCAAAGAGTAAGAAAGGCAAAAAGGGCAAGAAATTGCCAGGTGAGTTGATAATAATATTAAACTCAAGCTTGAACTAGAACTGATCCCTGCATATCGTCACATATATACTATATATACTACAGCTATATACATTCCAATTTGATTCAAATAGAATTCAATGTGAAGAAGAAAATTGTGACTAAAGTAACCTAAGGATATATGATATGGGGTGTCATAAATATCAGATCAGCTGTCTAACTGTCCTAGGATTATAATAATTACTTATTATAATCACTTAATACCATATAACATTCATATGATTTAACAGTGACTGTTAACTAACTGTCAGACCTGCCAGACATGCATTTAACATATCTGTTAAGGTCTTGAGTGAGCTATAAATAAGAGATTAATGGGAGAGGTAATCGTATTTAATTGAATTAGGAATTTGTCAGGGCGGGCATATCACTCAGATCACTCTTCACATAAAGCTCTCCAACCTATGCTATAAATTAACAGAGTAATAACATTTTGCAATTGAAGCTAATAGAGAGCAAAAGAGCTGGACATTGGGAATTCATTTAGAAGCAATAGGCGTGCTTGGATAGTCAACAATATAATGTTAGTTTAGTCTATATCTTTATAGGGCATACAGAATTTGTCTATTAAGTATAAATATAATGATAATATATCTCCCATCTGTCCTAATTATTACACCTAATGGAGTTCTGCAATCTCTAGGAAAATTCCAATTCCTAGGTCGAGATATCCAGTTAACAAAGTAAACTTTAATCTTCACTTTCTCTCAACTTGGCATTTTATCAGCCATAGATCGGGTCAGATCCCAGTTCCAGAGTTGCTTTAAGGTCTGCTCGAAAAATGTTAAATGCTCGCAATGCAATTGCCCCTCTGCAGCATGCATAAAGATAGTTAAGTACCGAAGTCGGAGCGGCGTAAGTAATTAATGTGACTGGTAAAGTTGTGCTCGATGGGTCGGTGGTTCGGTGGTTCGGTGGGTCTGTCAGTTGGGCAGCACAACAATTTGTCAAATAATGATAATCTGAGGCTTGGTCAGCAGGAAAACAGAGTGTGACAAGTGGCGTCCATGTTGGCCACATGCTCAATACAATTTAATTGTGCAAGCGCAACCCAAACGCAGCGCCACATGCTCCACTGCAGCAGAGAGAGAGGGGGTAGAGAGAGAGAGAGAGAGAGAGAGAGAGGTAGAGTGTGCTGGAAAAAAAGACGCACTTAATTTCCACCAACGGCCTCTAACGCACATAATTGTTTCTATGGAGGACGCTTTTGGTCCTGGCCGGAGCTGGGACAGGCAGGAAGACGGAGGCAAGGCTCGGCACCAGCCGGTGAACGATGCCAATTACACAAACCAATTACAGCAGGAGCTGTGCACATGCGGGCAATCCTAAAACACACACACAGAGAGAGAGAGAGAGAGAAAGTGGACACACACACACACACACAGAGAGACACATTAATGGGCCGCATTCTTATTAAATTTGTTTTGGGCAACTTTAAAGCTTCGCTTACCCTTTGCAGTGCTCATCGATGGCGTCGACACGTCGGCCATGACGCGTGATCAGCTGGAGGCGTTCTCGCTGCGCCTCAAGGCCGAGATGGACCGGGAGCGGGAGGAACGCAACTATTTCCAGTTGGAGCGCGACAAGATACGCACCTTCTGGGAGATAACGCGCCAGCAGCTGGGTAAGCAGCAACAGCGAATCGTCCAATTCAAATCTAATCAATGCATCCGCAGAGGAGGCCAAGTTCGAGCTGCAGCAGAAGGACAAGGAGATCGAGGCCACGCAGGATCTGGCGGACATCGATACCAAGCACATCATGCAGCAGATGAAGCATCTGCAGTTCGAGAACCATAGCAAGCTGGGCGAGGTGCGCGCCGAGGCGATGACCCAGCTGAAAGTGGCCCAGGAGCACCATCTGCTCCAGGAGCTGGAGCTGCAGACGGACAAGCGTCAGCTGCGCCGCATTGTGCGCGAGCGCATCGAGATGAGCGACATGCAGCATCGCCAGCTGGAGGCGCACTTCAACCAGCAGCTGCTGTGAGTACCACCAAATCGAAGATCCCAATCCAAATCCAAATTCAAGTTCAAATCCAAATTCAAATGTGAATCTCCATCCATATCCAGGGAGCAGCGCCTCCTGTTTGAGAGCGAGCGCAAGGACAACGATCGCCTGCACGAAGAGAAGATGAAGGAGCAGCGCAACAAGCTGGAGCTGTTCTTCAACTCGCAGATGTTCGAGGTGGAGGAGCGCAAGAATCAGCAGATCAAGGACCTGCAGGATCACCACGACCTGGCCTTCAACGACATGAAGAACTACTACAACGACATCACGCTGAACAACCTGGCGCTGATCGGCAGCATGAAGGAGCAGATCGAGCAGCTGCGTCGCCAAGCCGATCGCAGCGATCGCATCGCCGCCGAGGCAACCATCGAGACGCGCCGCCTCAAGGAGCCGCTGGAGCACGCCAAGACCCATCTGAAGGAGCTGCAGCGCAAGCTGGAGTTCTACGAGCGTGACAAGCTCCAGCTGAGCCGCCTCAAGAAGAGCAACACCATCCTGGAGAAGAAGGTGAAGAGTCTGATGTGGGAGTCGGAGACGCTGCTGCTGCGCAACGACGCCCTGGTCAGCGAGCGGGCCAACCTGAAGGCGCGCTTCAACGAGGTCATCGTCGAGCTGCAGCAGAAGACGGGCCTCAAGAACGTGCTGCTCGAGCGCAAGATCGCGGCCCTATTGCGCGAGGACGAGAAGCGCAGCATCATCCTGCGCAAGACGATTGCCACGTGCGCGCCCGACTTTGCCGACAAGCTGGAGAGCGTGGAGAAGACCGTTAGCGATGTGGTCGACAACAAGAACCAGACCATCATCGATCTGCGTTACGAGCTGGCCAAGGCCTGGAAGGCCCACGACGATCTCCTCGAGACATACGAGTGCAAGCTCAAGCAATACGGCATCCCGACCGACGAGCTGGGCTTCGAGCCAATGCGCGAGCGGGCCGACAAGCAGCTCTACATCTGCGGACCCGCCGGCATAGTCACCGTGAACAAGTGATGGACGGAGATGGAGAGATCAAAGATCAAAGATCATCAAAAAAAATACCCAAGAAAAAAAAAATTTAGTTCAATTTTGTTTATTCAACTTTATGTCGTGTACAAGTATATATATGTATATATATATACATATTTACATATACATATATATATGTACATATATATACCTGCATACATATATATATATATATATATATATATCGATATCTGTCTGCGCAGATATGCAAGTATATAAAAAGAAAACGTATATAAAAAAAAATATGTAAGATTCGAAATTATATAGAGAAATTCAACTTTCTGCAAGCGAATTGAGTACATCGAACGAATACATCGAAATATAATACTAAGGCGTCGTCATATTGCCGTCGAGTTCATCTAGATAGATATACATACATACATATACGTAGATAGATACATATAGATAGATAGATAGATACATTTCGAATGGATCGTCTTTAAGCCTATTGTATTTTGGTTTTCTTTTCTTTAGTATTTAAATTAGTGAGTATATAGTGTATCGTATATCGTATCGGATATTGCTTCAATCAATAAATTGGCGTTAACTACACATACATACATACATATATGAGCCTAACTGTATTTAGTACTAACTAAAACATTATAACATTCGACATTTTACGTATGCTAAGTACTCGGTTAACAGAATAAAATGACAAAGTGGCAAATACTTGTAAAATACATTTAACTTAAGATAGATTAGGATAGGGTGCAATTTGTTTATATTTCGTTCATTGCGTTTCGGATCCAATTGCTGAAAGTTTACAAAAATTGTCCTATTAGTTTTGGTTTTCCTTGTTTTCTTTTTGTTCATATTTTTAATATTTTTCTTTTTCGTTTTTTTTTTCTCTTTTTTTTTTTTGAATTGGGTTTGCGGTTTCGCTTATTTTTCAAATAGATATCACATAAAGTTTTGCTTCTTGTTGCTGCTAATGCGGATTTATATGTTCGTCTGTAGGTTTCAAAACGTTCTTTATAGATCATTCAGCTGATCTACAGCTGGTTTTTTTTATTTTTATTTTTTTGATACTGTTCGCGTTTGCGTTGGCGTTGAGTTCGTAACAAATCAAATCATATGGTTTATGACGATTTCAATGGAATACAACATTACATTAGTTAGTTAATACTATGTGAATACATATTTGATATATGTGTGTGTGTGTTTGAGTGTTTGTTTGTGTTTGTTTAGCAGTTGTCTTTGTGTTTCGTTTCAAATTTCATTTGTAGCTTTTGAATTCTGAGTCTAGGTACGTTTCTTTTTTTTGGTAACACTCTGTTTTGCTTTATTTATCTTGTTTTTTTTTTTTTTTTTTGTCATTTCGAAATATTTTTGTATTCCTTGTCTATCTTGTCTTTTGTTTGTCATTTCGAAATGATTTGCGTTCCAGTCCACAAGGAATTAACTTATATTTAATTGAATCTATATTAGTTTAAGTTTCTCTTGAGTTTCATCTAATTTGTTTGTTTTTGCATTTTGTTTTTGTTTTTGTTTTTGTTTTTGTTTTTGTTTAAATAAAGATTTCAAAGCGATCACAACGGTTTACTTCACAGATGCGTGTGGACACATGTCAAAAGTGTCCATAGAAATACATATTTCTTATTTTCTTTTAGTTTCAATAATTTTTCTCTTTTTTTTTTAAATCCTTTTTCTATTGCTATTTGTTTCTCTTTTTTTTAGTTTTTTGTTTCAATACTTTTTGCTAAGCTTCCAAATTGTATTTGTTTGATTGGCTTTTTGAGTATTTTTTATTAATATAAATTTAAATGTATTCAATACAAATTTGTCGAATCTTTTGTGTTTTTGCTGTCATTATTGTTTCTTTATGTTTAGGCCTTGTATTTGCCTAAACATAACTGAACAATAATGACACAAAATATATATGTTTGAACGTGTGCGTGTGTGTCCGCATGTGTCTGTGTCTGTGTGTGTCTATGTGTGTCTGTGTGTGTTTGTGTGTGTGTATGGCACATTAGGAGTTCTTAGCTGTATAAATTTGTGTCTAAGCCTTCGTTTCCTCATATTTGTTAGTTCGTTTTCGTTTTTGCTTTTTAGTTACATAAAATGTCACAGTTTTTTGGGCAGTTGTTTTTTTTTTTTTTGTTGTTCAAAACAAGAATAATTTTGTTTTACAATATTCCATATTGAATTTGTTGTTTTTTAGCTTGTTCGTGGGCTTTAACTTATTTGTTAGTTTGGACTATTTTCATTTAGTTTTGTTTCGTTTGAAAATTGTATCTAAATGCTTTCTTTTGCTTTTCGTTTTCGTTTTTTTTCTGTTTTTTTTTTCTTGTTTTCTTAATATTGTTTCAGTACTTTCACGAAGAAATTCCTTGTATTTAATATGTTTGTTTAGTTAAAATTAAAGATTGACTAACATTTTGTTTGTAAGGCAATTTGTTTGTTTTTTTTTGTTTAGTTTTTTTTTCTTCTTTTTGCGTTGTATTGTATTTTTAATCCAAATTAAATTTAGATTTAGATTCAGTTCATTCGTTTTCGAAATTAAATTTTAAATTGTTTAACTACGCCTAATTACCAATTTAATGCAAGTGTGGTACAGTCGTTCCAAAAGAGGGACTCTTTATATACTTATAAGTGTGTATATGTTGAATGTATACTTATATGTGACATATATACCCTTAAAAGTATATAAACAGTGTGTGTATGTGTGTGTGTGTGCCTGTTTATGTGTGTGTGTGTGTGTGTAGCTTAAGAGCTATTGAAGGTATGCATGTAAGTATTTATATAATTAATAGACATCAGAGATGTACGTAAAAAAATCGCACATGAAACAATTAATGCTATGTCTAGCTGTCGCTTGCAGTCTGTGTAATGTGCGTCAAGTGTGTGTGTGTGTGTGTGTGTGTGTGTGATGTAACTTGAAAGAGATGGAAGAAGTATAGAGATGCACAATATAGCTTGCTGTCACATGCAAGTATGTGCTCGCTTATACGGTGGACTTCTCTCCAGTGACAGGCATCAGGCTGATGCAGTGCGTGGACTTGTGTATTTAGTTGATAATGATTTCTTTGGTTACTGGATCCATCCATCCATCCACTTTGTTGAGTAGCACTGAAGTTATACTAGTTCGTAGCCTAGAAGAATTTGCCTTGAGCGAAGCCTTTGATCAAAGAAGACGTGCCTTCAGAAATGCTGCACAACTCCAATATGTTTTCGTGGCGCACAGTCGAGTAGTTCATCGATGCCTCCTGCTGTAGCAGGCTCAGCATGATGAATCTGCAAATGGGAGAGTATTTAATATGGTCTCTGAATGGGGAAGCGAACGAGGAGTGAGGCGATTTACTTGGCATTTTCGTTACGCTTTGCACGATACTCGTCAAGGCGTTTGCATAGCTGTTCGGACTTTCTTCCTTTATTTCCACGCGTTCCACGGGGCACCAGCACCAGGAAAAGATCGTACGTCTGCTCAGTATCTTCCAGCGCATGGTCGAGAACGTCGGTCAGCGTCTGTTTAATTTTAACCACATTTTGGCTCTGGCAAGTGGCTTTTGCGTCGTCCACCGACATCTCTGGGGTCCAGGGCAGCTCCTTTAGTTTCCCACTCTTGTCATACCAAATTTGCACATTTACTTTGGGATCGCATTTGTAGTACCCAAAGGCCAGAGCAAGTACTGCATCGATGTATTTGATCGAGTGCCAACGTCCAAGCAGATGCTCTACAAAACCAAATCAAATGTTTGCCAATTCGTAATTTGTAACGATTTACGTACTGTTAAAGTAACACTTCTCCAGACTAATTGTGATGTGGAGCCGCAAGCCCAGTGGCAGGTTCAAGCCAAAGGACTGTTTGTACAACTCCTGGAGAACGCTGGGCGGCTTTGGTGGAGCAACTACCTTGGAGGTCTGGGGACACAATATTCAATTTAGTTGAGTACAGAGTAATACATATAGATATAAAAGCAATTACTTACAGCCTTTTTCAGCTTACGTGAGCGAGCTTCCTGTAAGAGCAGACGTATCGGCTCCACGTTGGCTGCACGCAGTGCCGATGGATCGAGTAAGCGTGTAGTGTAGCACTCCTGGGCGCTGCGATTTGATTTGTTCTTTTTGAGAAACGTTGGCCAGCTGTCCAGCACCTGGTCGTAGCTCATTTTGCCAATGACCAGTTTAACTACTTCGACGTCGCTCACGAATTTACGTGGAATGTGCTCATGGAACAGTGACAGTTCCTTGATGTGGACTAGAGCCGCCGCCACGTCTTCGGCCAGACGCAGTTTGGCAATGCCCACAATCAAATGCTTGTACTCAGCGATAGGCGCCAGGTAGTCGGGCCAGTTACGCAGATCCTTTAGGGGCATACACATCACACGCAACGCGGCATTCTTATCCGCATCCATATGGACGGAGCTGAAGTGACACTGTTGCAAAAGATCACGATGTTGGGCCGAGTTGCAGCCGATCAACGACCACATGTGCAGCACGCCGTCCACCGTCTTATTCTGATACCACTCCAGGACAGCTTTGCGCACAGTGCGATTGAAGGGCGTCCTGCGGTCTATCAGAACTTGCACTTGCTTCACGAACTTTATAAACAAGAACAGATCCTCGGCCGTGCGCACAAATTCAGCAAAGTGAGAGCGCACCTCGGTGCGCTCCTTTTCGTCTGGGTATGTCGACAAATATATTGCCAGCACAAGCATCGCCTCATCGCTTCGGGCCAAATACTGGGCATTGCATGGATCGAGCACGCCCTTAAGGCACTCAAGCAACTGCGTTTTCTTTACCTCTCGGCACAGCTTTTTGAGCTCGGCAAATTCATTTTCCACGGTTAAATCAAACGTGGAAGCTGTATAAACTGGCTGCTTGAGTGCACCCAGGTAGCAAAAGCGGCGCAGCTGATCACTGGCCGAAGGAACAACTGTTTGTCGCAGAACACAAATTGCAAGAAAAAAAAATTATATATGTATATGTAAACACAAAATAAACAAACGAAAACACACTTTCAAATGTACGTAAGTGTGTAGAAATATATGTATGTATATTTGTGTGCATACGTACTGTGCATCATTATGTCCTCCTCTGCCGACTCCAACTTCGGACTATCGCTCGAATTCACAGCAATTTGTTGATTCGGTGCAACTTCTGCTGCCAGCAATAATCCTTCCTCCACGGTATCAGGGCCAGCGCCACAGTCCTGCTTAGTGCTCATGGCTGAAAAGGTTGACGAGTTTTTGGTGCAGTAGTTTAACTGATTTTAATTCTTTTATTTCAACACCACTCGACTAAAATTTATGAGCACGTCTATTTTTCATTTCAAGCTATTGACATTTAACAAACTAAAAATATTTGACTTGCTTTTGTTTGAGCGAAGTGCAAGTTATCGATGGCATCATCGCTATGTGACTTCTATCGTAATGTTTTTCTCAGCTCGATTATTCTCTTTCTCATTGCAGGTGAATGTTTGCCGCCATATTCAATTAGAAAACCATTTAAACAGCTGATTTCTGTTTATTGTTATTATCGAGAGCTATCGATATGTTTGATAGTGCGATAGTTGTGTTGCTTGGACATTTGAAGTAATTTTTAAATGAAATGTGAAATATATCAGCAAAGCCATTGACTCAGATATATATAAAAACGTTATGATATAACAAAATTTAAAAAAGTTGATCTCAGAGTGTATCAATCATCACTGTAATATCCTATATGAAAGCAAATCAATTTAAATACAAAATAGATCATTGAGGGTTTATAAAATGTAAAATAATTATATTATAAAAAAAAAAAAAAACAAATGCGATGTAAACTTCTCTTGGATGAAAATTGATTATTGTCGTGTGATTATCGATAGCTAATGTACTTATCGAGCGACTGTTAATATCGATGATACGATGTTGCCACACTGATTCAGTGTTTTGCCGGCGCGCATGTTCTCTCGTGTTACGACTTTTTGTTTTCGTTAAAAGATTTTGTGCTTCCCGCGCCTTGGCCATTGCCATGTTGCGTACGCATCTATTCCAAAATGTACGCCTGCATTTGCAACTGCAGCGGGCTGCAGTTGGATCTGCCATTGCGCCGCCAACGGCACGTGGAAGTCTGCATTATGCAATGCCAATAATCAGCAGGACAAGAATAACGGCACTGCAGCCACTTGCAAATAGCTACACGACCGTGGCCGCCACACCAGTGGCACAACCAGCGTCCACACAGAAGAAGCGCACAGGGAGGGTCAACCAAGACCGCGTTCCCACAACCGCTAGTCTCGACGATCTGTGGACGCAGCTGGAGCAGCACTACCAGCAACACAGCGTGCTTCGCTACGAGCACTGCGATCGCCTGCTGGCGCTGCTGGAAGCCAAGTCCAGTGAAGCGCAGCAAAAACTGAGTGCGGAGCAGCTGCATTTCCTATTGGGCGCCTGTGTGCCTGAGCTGCTGCCAGTGCTGAGTAGCAGAGAACGTCATGAGCTGTTTCGGCGCCTATGGACACAGCTGCTGAGAGTGGAGCAGCCCTCAATGTCGCACTACTACACACAGCTGCAAATGCTGCAGCAGAACCAGCTGCCGCTGGCCGACCATCGAGCACTGCTCGCCGAGATCGCCACCTACAACGGCGCAGCGGATGCGACCCTCTACAGTGCTCTCCTGGATGTGGCCGGCGCCAGTGGCAACATGCGCCAGGCCACCGAGCTGCTGAACGAGATGCGTGAGCGCAGCTTCCCCCTTTCGGAGCGCAACTTCCATGCCCTTCTGCTGGGCCACGCCCGCAGCGCAGATCTGGCCGGCGTCGAGACCGTCCTCAGCAGCATGCGTGCGGCGGGCATAGCGCCCAATGCCAGCACCCAGGCCCTGTGCTTCGTCGCCTATGTGGAGAACGCGGAGCTGGCCAAGGCACGCGACCTGCTCCGGCAGCACATGGGCAGCTTCAATGCGCCGCAGCTGATCCAAATGCTGCGAGCCGTGCTCGGCACGGAGCAGGTAGACATGCAGCTGGTGCAGCAGCTGGTGGGGCAGCTGCCCGTGGAGTTCGTGGACGACATCGATGTACCGCCGGCCATCAACAGCCTGTGCGTCCAGTTGCTGTACAGGGATCAGGCGGCACTGATGATCCAGCTGGTTGGCCTGCTGCCGGCGCCCAAGTTCAACGAGAATCAGAACATCGATGGATACGCGGCGTACCTGCTGCAGGAGCTCTTCCGTGCGCGCATTCCCCTCGACCAGATGCTCCAGTTTGCCGTTCAGCTGCGCGAGCGCGGCCAGAACACGCGCGCCCTGGAGGTGCTCTCAGAGCTGGCGCTGCGCCGGCAGCCGAGCATTGCCCTGAGCTGCCTGGAGGCGCTGAAGACCGCAGGCGAGCCACTGCGTCCGCACTACTTCTGGCCGCTGCTGCTGCAGCAGCACAAGCGCGAGGGCGAGAGCGGCGTGCTCCGGGTGCTGGGCGACATGCAGCGCCTGGGCGTGGAGTGCGACGAGACCACGCTGCGCCAGTACGTGCTGGCCAATCTGTGGCAGACGCTGCAGGAGCCGGCTCAGGCGCTGCAGCAGCTGGACGCGGTGGGCGTGCGCCCCTCCCAGGCGCTGGTGCACGTGCTCGGCCAGCTGCTGCAGCAGCAGGAGCTGAAGGCAGCGCTCGACCTGCTGCAGCGCTACCCGACGCGGCTCCAGCTGGCGATGCTGCTGCAGCCGCTCGCAGCGCTCGCGGTGCACGTGCGAGCGACCAAGCGCTTCGAGCCTTTCGCCCAGCTGACGCAGGCGCTGCAGCAGCGATCGCTGCAGCGCCAAGACGACTTCGTTGGCGCCCTGCTGCTGCAGATGTGCGGCCCACAGACGCGCCTGCGCCAGGAGCCTGCATCCCTGCTGCGCTTCCTGCATGAAATGCAGCGCCTGCAGCTGCAGCTGTCCCCAGCGGCAGCCGAATCCCTGCTGAGCCTGGCGAGCAACAGCGACGAGGAGACGCGCCAGTCGTTGACCAAGACGCTGCAGAAGATGCGCAATGCGGAGCTGACGCTACCGGCAGATGCCACCCTGGCGGCGGGCACATTCATCAAGCATCCGCGCGACATGTCGCGGGACGAGCTCGAGTGCCACCTCATTGAGCTGGAGGCGAAGCAGCTGAATACGCGCGGCGTCCTGCGGCGCCTCCTGCAGCTGAGCGTGCGCGACGGCCGCCTGGAGCGGGCGCTCGAGCTGCAGGCCAAGTGCGATGCCCTGCGCGTGCAGATCAGCCCCGGCATGCTGGCCGCCATATTTGACCTGCACATCAAGCTGAAGAACCTGCCGCGTGCGCAGCAGAGCCTGCAGCGCCTGCAGACCACCTATCCGGGTAAGTGTTAACCCGGATCTCGGTCCTGGACCAAGTATTCATTATGTCTATTCGTAGGATTCCTTGTGGATGAGCACAAGCTGATCGATTACGCGGCGCTGCTCGTGGAGCAGGGTCAGCTGGACACGGCCAAGCAGCTGCTGGAGCAGCGCGCTGCGCAGCACAAAGTCTACGGGGGCGACTACGTCATCAAGAATGTCTGGCAGCTGCTGACGAATACGGCCAAGCTGGTCGCAAAGGAAGCCACATCCATGCCGGAGTCCGCTCGGCCCACGCTGGAGATGTTTCACTTCCTGCGCAAACTCGGCTATTGCCAGGCGCACAATGCCCTGCTGGGGCCCGTGTTGCGGGAATGGCTGCTCCGTGGTGATCTGAATGGCGCGGTGGCGGAGTTTCAGCGGCTGGCTACGCGGCACAACCATACGCCGCTGCAGTTCGAGCTGCTGTCGCTGCTGGTGAAGCTCAGCAACGGCGACGAGGCGGAGCTGGCACGCTTTCCGGGCACGACGAAGGAGTCGGCGCAGCAGCATCTGGTCGCAGTGACGTCGACGGTCAGCCGCGTCCATGGCGCCGCCAACATGAACAGCGCCCTGTTGCTGGCCCTGGCCGAGTCGGGCACTGAGACGCAGCTGCGTCGCCTCATCATCAATCCTGAATTTCGACTCAATCACGACCTGCTGCTGAAGAACTGCGAGCACCTGGGCCAGGAGGGCGCCGTGCGCACGCTGCTCCGTCTGGCCCGCGGCGTCCGTGGACTGCAGCGCACCATTGACGAACAGCGCATCTATGACATGCTGCTGGGGCACTTCGCCAAGAACAACAACTACGAGGGCGCCCTGGACCTGTACGAGCGCTTGCAGGCCGACGACGAGCTGAAGGTCTCACAGGAGTTCATTCGCAATCTGGTCAAGCTGTTGCAGCTGAATAATATAGAGATTCCCAGCAGCATAGCTATGCGTGCTCAGATAAGATAGGATTATAATTCTACATATATTCTACCTGCACACCTGCAATCTTAATGCTGTTATTGTTAACATATTTTTTTGTAATAACATAAGTAAATTTATACTTAAACAAAAATCGATTTATGTGCCAAAACCATGTTCAAATAATTGTGAGCTGCGCGCGCACGGCAATCGCTAATCGGTCAATCGATATTGGCAGGTGGCAACGCTCAAGTGCTGGATAAGTACCGTTTACTAAGGCTTAAGTGTGTGTGTGGCGCGTAGCTTTCCAGACTTTGTGTAGCTGTGCTGCAAGTAGTCTTCTAATTATGTTCACTCGATCAGCAAGTCAGATTGATATGCCTAATTTTGTATCAAAAAATGACAACCATTCGGAGTTTAAGTGGATTCAACAAGCGCCTGGAGGCTGCGGACCATAAGCTAATTGTTTTGGAATTTTACGCCACTTGGTCTGCCCCGTGCAAAGACATTGATGAAGCGGTTAAGGCGCTCGCCCGCCAAAATGCGACCAAGGCCGAAGTCATACAAATAAATGTTGACAAATTTGAGGACTTGGTGGACACGTATAAGGTGCGCGGCAAACCAACATTTGTATTCATCAGGAACAGGCGCAGTATATACCGAGTCATTGGCGCGGACGAGGAGAAGCTGAAGCACACGTTAGCCGAGTTTTGCAAATGAAAGGAAACTGTCTATGGCGCTGGCGTCGTTCCAACGTTCCAATGAGTTATTTTATGTGTGTTTAGCTATGTATGTATGTGTTTAAGATTGTGACTGTGTATCAAATGAGCACCAACTTGATGTAATTTTAATGCAGACAGTAACTTTAAATAGTTGTGATTCTATTAAATATTAACAATAATATGACAATCCCTTGTTTTTTGCATTATATATCTTTAAACGTTAACGTTTTTATGATTATCCGTAAAGAAATGTGGATTTAAATCGAATGTGCGCGGCGGCTTTGTCTCTAACGATTATATCGATAGCACAAGAGTGCTTTTATTATCGACTTGCTCATCGATATTTTAGTGCAGCACTAATTATGTGCTTAGCGCGCAGATTCTATCGTAGTACGATTTATTGTTTTAAAGCAGCGTCTTTGTGGCGTGTGCATCTTTTCCCAAATGTGCACCTGTCGATTTCATTTCAATGGAGCTGCAGTGGGAGCTGTTATTTTGGCACCAACGGCACTGCAGCCACTTGCAAATAGCTGCATCCACTCCAGTGGCACGACCTGCGTCCTACACAGGATCTACGAAATGGACAAGCTGAAGATGTGAGAAGCTTATACTTCCACTGGCTCAGTTATATACCTAACTGGAGCTCAGTGATTCTACACCCAATTGGAGCATCTGTATTTAGTGACTGGATAATCTAATTAGGTTTCTTTCAACTAAAACAAATGTAAATACTTTGTTGACTTGTAGAAATGCTCAAAGTATGCGGCGTTGCATTTTGCTATTAGTAAATTAGTAAACATCGACTAGGCCTAGCATCCATTTGAAATCTCAGTTCGTATGTCGAAACACATAGCAATTTGAAATACATAGATGTATACGTACGTACACAAACTATACCAAACGTGCTAATTTAGAAACCATTTAGGGAACACACTGTAGAGATTAACTTTCAGTGGAATTGGATATCCGCTGCGTCATCGTACAGGTACCAACATTATGGACTGCCAGGGCAAAGACCCCGCAGAGGAGCCCGCCACAGATGGGGAGAAGGCCACGTCCATTAACACATCTATGACCAGCGAATCGGCATCGATCGACGAACTCGAACTCTTTGAGTATCTTCGGGAGGCTCCCATTGGCGACCGCAACGAGCCGACAGCCAGCGTCAGTGAACAGACATTGAAAATGAGCGAAAACGACGAGCCCACAGCAAGCTCCTCATTCACCATTCCCTCGGTCGATGCTGCAAGCAGCGATATTAACAACAGCTTGGTGGCCGTGGTCCAGCGCAGCGAGTTCGCCAAGCTCTTGATGCGCCTGGGCGAGGAGGGCGACGGCGATGCGAACCAGATTGTGATAGAGCTCCTCAACTCCAAGAAGCAAGCGGAGAAGGCCACGTCGGTGATCGAGCGCGTCTCCGAGAACCTCATGCTCGTGCTGCGCACCCAGACCCTAGCCGAAGCGGGTATCATAATAGGCAACGAGCGCTATCGCTCCTTCAAGTCCGTCCTGCAGAACTACGCCAAGCTGTACGCGGCCAAGCGATTCATCGAGAAGCTCCCCATGCTGGGACTCTCGCCACAGGCGAGCCACGGCCAGGGCCACAACCAGGATCAGATCGACAACGAGCAGACACTGGCCCGCATGGTGGCCGACGAAGTGCTGCAGATACCCGAGCTGCTGCGCCAGCTGTGGACCTCCCTCGAGAAGATGGAGTTCTTCAACGAGGACACTGCATACAAGGTTTACTTGGAGGCGCGCCGCCATCCACAGGCCAAAATTCTCCGTGAACTGATGCTGACCCGCATTTCGCGTGTCTACCTCTGCATTGTCAGCTCCGCATCCTTCCTCGACTTCAGCGAGCACGAGCTCATCCACGTGCTCAACAACTGCTACCTCAGTGTCAACTCCGAGATAGAGGTAAGTGCAATATGTGCTTAGATTGGAGCTATAATAATATAATGTTATTTGTGATCTCTTCAGATATTCCTCTCGGTCATACTCTGGCTGGAGCACAATTGGTACGAGCGTAAGAATTGCGCTGAGCGGGTCTTGAGTGGGGTGCGATTCGGCCTGATGCCCACCTGGTACCTCTACACTCTGGATAGGACCAATCGCTGCAACCACTTTGCCAAGGTCATCTACAGCAAGGGAGTGCAAACTCTTTTGGAAAAGGGTCTCGAGTAGGTCATCCCTTGGCCCCAGTCAGTATCATATCTACTTAATTGAATAACTCCATTGCAGAGAGGCCTTGGCTTTGCGTTCGATGGGTGCTCGAGCTGCCAGCTCCAAGAATGTGGAGGCTCCTCTGCCACGAGACTGGGTCGCTGATCCCGAGTGTCGCCACCATCACAAGTGCCACTGCGAGCGCTTCGTTTATCCGACCTATGACGTATTCAAGGACTACCTGGCCAGGATAATACGATCCGCACCAAACTACTGGCGCACACTGCGACCTGCCCAGGAGGTCTACCGGAAGGTGCTCAAGTGCTGCGCACCCCCCTACCAGACACAGCGACGAACCTAACCATATCGTTGACATCAGTTGTCTTAGTTCTCTGCACCTATCGAAATAGCTCCCAAATTTAATGTTTTACCTATTCCGGCGTGCTTCACTGCAAATCATTTTAAAGTGTTGAATAAATGTTGGATTGAGTTGGGAATCGTTGCATTGTGCCAGCTCCACTTCCAAAGTGGTTAGGACAGCAAACACACACCATGGATATTGCAATAAAATTAACGTGAAACCAGCTATTGTTGCCAGCTGTTGAATGAACAAATCGAATGTGTTGTAATTGTTAAATATCGTATTTTATAAATCTATATATATAAATATCTATATAGTCCATACAAATGTGTGTATCATGTATCTCTTTCTTGAGTTTGAATAGTTTACCCATTGCCTCCCTCCCTCTCTCTCCCTCTCTCAGAGAAGACTCCCGAGTATTGAATTTGAAATTTGAAACATTTATTTTACACTCTAAAATGATTTGTAGTTAAGCATGCCAAAACAGATGAACATTAAATTTGGAAAGATTACAATTAGTGTAGAGAGATGGGACATCTAATCTGAACGGTGTGCTTAAATTCGTTGATGTGTCTGAGAGGGGGGTGCACAACATTTGAGTACCATCCGGTAGACCTCCTGGGCAGGACGCAGTGTGCGCCAGTAATTCGGTGCGCATCTTATGATCCTGGCCAGGTAGTCCTTGAATACGTCATAGGTCGGATAAACGAAGCGCTCGCAGTGGCACTTGTGATGGTGGCGACACTCGGGATCAGCGACCCAGTCTCGTGGCAGAGGAGCCTCCACATTCTTGGAGCTGGCAGCTCGAGCACCCATCGAACGCAAAGCCAAGGCCTCTCTGCAATGGAGTTATTCAATTAAGTAGATATGATACTGACTGGACCTAAGGGATGACCTACTCGAGACCCTTTTCCAAAAGAGTTTGCACTCCCTTGCTGTAGATGACCTTGGCAAAGTGGTTGCAGCGATTGGTCCTATCCAGAGTGTAGAGGTACCAGGTGGGCATCAGGCCGAATCGCACCCCACTCAAGACCCGCTCAGCGCAATTCTTACGCTCGTACCAATTGTGCTCCAGCCAAAGTATGACCGAGAGGAATATCTGAAGGGAATAATAATAATAACATTATATAATTATAGATATATTATTATAGCTCCAATCTGAGCACATGTTGCACCTACCTCTATCTCGGAGTTGACACTGAGGTAGCAGTTGTTGAGCACGTGGATGAGCTCGTGCTCGCTGAAGTCGAGGAAGGATGCGGAGCTGACAATGCAGAGGTAGACACGCGAAATGCGGGTCAGCATCAGTTCACGGAGAATTTTGGCCTGTGGATGGCGACGCGCCTCCAAGTAAACCTTGTATGCAGTGTCCTCGTTGAAGAACTCCATCTTCTCGAGGGAGGTCCACAGCTGGCGCAGCAGCTCGGGTATCTGCAGCACTTCGTCGGCCACCATGCGGGCCAGTGTCTGCTCGTTGTCGATCTGATCCTGGTTGTGGCCCTGGTAGTGGCCCTGGCCGTGGCTCGCCTGTGGCGAGACTCCCAGCATGGGGAGTTTCTCGATGAATCGCTTGGCCGCGTACAGCTTGGCGTAGTTCTGCAGGACGGACTTGAAGGAGCGATAGCGCTCGTTGCCTGTTATGATGCCCGCTTCGGCTAGAGTCTGGGTGCGCAGCACGAGCATGAGGTTCTCGGAGACGCGCTCGATCACCGACGTGGCCTTCTCCGCTTGCTTCTTGGAGTTGAGGAGCTCTATCACAATCTGGTTCGCATCGCCGTCGCCCTCCTCGCCTAGACGCATCAAGAGCTTGGCGAACTCGCTGCGCTGGACCACGGCCACCAAGCTGTTGTTAATATCGCTGCTTGCAGCATCGACCGAGGAAATGGTAAATGAGGAGCTTGCCATGGGCTCCTCGCTGTCGTGCATGGTTAATGTCTGTTCACTGACGCTGGCTGTCGGCTCGTTCCGGTCGCCAATCGGGGCTTCCCGGATGAACTCGAACAGATCCTCGTCGCTGCTGAGTTCGTCGATCGATGGCGGCGCCGTTGGCATGGGTGAGTTAATCAAGGTCTTCTCATCGTCAGTTGTGGGAACCTTGTCAGGGACTATGCCCTGGCATTCCATGGTGTTGCGGTTTCAAATGCTGGCTCGAAGGATGTCCAGAGTCGATCGCGATTGCGATAACGTGCGATCTTGGACAAATGTGAAAGGTGTGTAAATGGGCTCTACTTACTTATTCGATTAGTACATGAATAGTTTTTTCTTGCTAATAGTTGCAACTGACATTTGTCTACAGCCGTTCTCAAGGGCTACTGGGACATTATTATGGTTTACTTGCTATTCTGGGGTGAATCTAATCTAGAAGGATAAAATACGGGCGACTTGGTTAATGCTATTTTCTATCCGCCAGATGAACCGCCGCTCAAGCTGCTCTCGCTCATGTGGAACTGGATCAGTATGATGAGGTACGTCGTGGTGGCGCCCACAATCTGAAATGGACAGATGAGTAACTGGACACCAACTGGAGCCACGCCCTCGCACCGTGTAGAGCAACGTGCAGTTGACATCGAAGAAGCCCGCGGCGCTGAAGTGGAGCCGCTGGTGCAGCAGCTGCAGCGAGAACTGGGTGATCTGTGAAGCAGAGTTGGCTAAGGGAGTGGAGCTGCTGGAGAGGGGACCGACTCACCAGAGCATTATGTCCATCATTTTGAAGATCCGCGCGAATATGATGCAGACTCAAGGCCAAGCGGGTTGTCTGAGGGAGAGAGAGAGAGGGAGAGAAGGCTACATGTAGAGCTCTAGAGGACCTTCATCTACTCACGAAATATGAAACTCGCTCGCAGAGCAGCGCCAGGATGAGCACGTTGCTCAGGTGTGGCGCTGTCCAGAGGGCGCTGCCCACGATCTGCATGAAGTCGTAGGGCGAGGCGGCGAACTGGCGAAAGTTCAGGAATATCCAGTAGCAGTTCGAAGTGATGGAGAGGAAGTCGTTGCCCAAGTTGACCAGCATGGAGAGGCCATAGCAGCGATTCAGCAGATCGACCAACGTCCACAGGTTCTGATAGAGCTTTCGGGCAGCCAAGAGGCGCTGCATGCAGGCTGCGGCCTCTGCCTCCGCCTGCAGCTTCTTGTTGATGGAGCTGCAGCCACATGACTTTTCCGGCAGTGCCTCCTGCTGCTGCAGCTGTAGAGAATCCAGCATGCGCAGTAGCAGCTCCAGCCGCTGCTGGACAATCAGGATGGCCGTGTAGATCTGAAAGTAGCGCAGCCCGCAGACCAGCAGCGGCAGCAGGTAGCTCAGCCAGTAGACCATGAACGTGATGTCCACGGAGAGCATCTTGGTGAACAGGATGAAGCCCTGGCTGACCACATAGCCGGACAGCATGTACAGCGCACGGCGGCCCAGCTGGCGGCGCAGCTGCTGATTGCTTACGTCCAGCTGCAGCAGATTGGCGAAGTCCAGATCGATCTGGCCCAGCTGGGCCGTAAATTGACTCTGCGCCTGCCGCTGCCAGAGCTCCTCCAGCAGGGCAGTTGCGTGCGCCAAGCGGATACCCACCAGCTGTATCGAATCCACCGTGTGGCCAATGTGCGTGGTCTCCGTGGCCTCGCCAGTGGCGTCCACATTGCGGCTGGCGTCGAGCAGCCCGTACAGCAAATACCCAACGGACAGGAGCAGCACCACACAGCCGTAGAGCTGCAGCCAGCGCGAGCGTTTCAGCTGGCGCGTGGCGCTGTCCATGCGCCAATAGCACAGGCAGCACAATTGGCAAGCCCGCTGCAGCGGCGCCAGTGCATCAAAGATGTCCATGGCGAACAATTGACTCGCTTTGCGCCTCATATATATATATTTGCCAGAGATAACGTTTATCTAATCAGATCCAAATGCAATTTGATGCTTATTAACTATTTTTTATAGCCAAGTGCGAACCAGTTCCAGAGTCATCCTACAACCTGACTGGAGGATTAGAGAACTGTAGCAGAGTGACCGACCGAGCTGCAGAGGTTGCCTGGCTGGCTGATTGCCTGGCTGGCTGGCGGGCTGCCTGTCCGCGCCCTCATCAATCATTATCAATATAAATTAACGCATTTCAATGTCAACACGTTAAGGCCAGCTGACCCCACCACATGCATCACATTTGGCAGATAAAAAGGTGAGCCACGTGAGTCTTGCTGACGCTCAGGCTTAATTAAATATTTATGCTCAGCGAAGTGGCGACGGCTGTGGCTGGGTGGGTGAGGTGCATATGTATGTATGTGGGTAAGGTTTTGCTGAAAGCAATGTGTGGGTGGGCTACAAGGCCTAAGGAACATATGTATATACATATAAATAAATATATAAATGGAAAAAATAAAATGTACATCCACATTATATACAGCCTAAGGAAACTTACATTCATTTATCCATTTGCTTCGGCCTATGCTTATCTAATATAATATATATTCAACACATATAGAGAACTGCTTGACATCTCTCATCTTTTCTCGCACAGTCTCAGCTCTGTTGTCTGTCAGCCCAATTGCCGTTTGAAATAAAACACATTTAAGTTTCACATAAATACCTTTATTATAATTTTTAGATTTTAATTTTTTCTTTGGAAATAGTTCTTGAGATAAGCTTGATTTGACTTTTTCATAAAATGTAATACATATACGCATTTAATTATTTATTTATTTTTTTTTTGTGGTTTTCTCTTTGTTTTTTTTTTTTCAATTACTGCTGTTCTTTTGTGTGGGTGTTCACTGTGTGTGTGTGTGTGTGTGTAAGTTAATTTGTTTTTTTTTTTTTAAACTTTTGCTGTGTGCTTGCTTTCTCTCTGCCATTCTACATATAAGAATTCCCTTCCACTTCTTTGTGCATGCACCTCATCTGATCTGATCCGATGCCTTATTCATCTGGCTATGTATTTGTGTATTTGTGTGTGTGTGTGTGTGTGTGTGTGTGTGTGTGTGTGTAATTTCTTTATCCAATAGAACCCACTTTAGCGATATATAGAATAATTTATTTTGCATTTTTCTTTGTTTTTATCGGATTTTCGCTTTATCATATATAGATATAGTTTTTTTTTTTCAACAATTTTCTGCATATTTTTTTTCTTTTACTAATGATTATATAGTAGTCAAATATAATAGATACACATACACATACGCGTTTATATATGTATGTGCGTACGCATGTAAATCGAAGTATATTTGATTTAAATAGAAGCTGCTAATAGGTTAAAGCAAATTCATATAGCAAATGTAACAAACAAATTCGTCTTTATCTTTCCTTTGTTCATGGGGTACACTCATAATCTTGTATATATGCATGTATATAGTTAATATATAGTTAATACGTTAATACGCTTTGTTCTTTGGATAAGGCAATGGATACATAATAGATATACTTGGCCGATTTCTCAGCTGACAAAAGAATAATGTAATTAACAACAAACATTTAAGAAACATTTGCAATATAATTCAACACAGATCAATTTAACTTTTTGTTTTGTTTTGTTTGTTTTGAGTTGCTTGGGAAACTATTTAAGAGTTTTCGCTCAGTTTTCCGCAACGCAACTTGTGTGGGGAGTTTTTGGAAACGATTTACGATTTGAGCTTATAAGCAAACATTCATACATTCAAGTATATAGTGTATATATGTTGTTTATGCATTGTTCAAATATATATATTTATTTATATATATATATATTGTGTGTATATATATATATAGTATATGTCTATAAGTTATTTTCTTGTATTTGTTTTTCATGATTAAGTTGAAACGCAAAAAGTTTTTTGAAAATTAATACGAAAATTTTTGCTTGGTTTTGCTTTAGACATATATTATAATAGCCTTTGGGGTTATACAGTTATATGTCTGTACTCGTATATTCGCACATGAAAACGAAATATTAAATGATCTCAGAGATCCATAAACATACCGGATCTGCCGACAAAAAAAAACTTCTTTTTTTTCAAATGTAATATTTTAAGTGTTATTAAATTTCCTTAATTTTAGTTTATAAAAAAAAATTGATTAGTTCTGCAATCGAATAGCATAAGCTTCTTCCTCGTCTTTCGTTTCTTTTTTTTTTTTTTTTAACTTAAATGTCTTTTCATTATTATAATTCATAATTGTTTATAAAATAAGTTTTTATGGTGCTTGTACCATTGACTTTGTTCATAACTTTCCCATGCCTCTTCAATTAAATGTTATATTTTTGTTTTTTTTTTATATTTTTTAAATTTTGTTTATAATTTGTAAATCCCTGTCTAAAGCTGTTTGCTAGTTAGTCATAAAATAATTTCCTTTTATGTAATTCTCTTTCATTTTTTTTTTTTTTTTTTTTTATCACTTTATATCATATACATACATACATAAATATTTTGCAGCTGTCTAACTAAACAGAAATTTGAATCAAGCACAAATTATTAAAATTTGTAAAAAAAAAAAACAAATGAATAAATGAAAGAAACTATCACATGCGCGTTTTTGGATCGTTTGAAAAATATTATTTACTAATTGTATATTTTATATGTAAGTGTGTGTTCGATTATAAATATTTGTTAATTTTAAATTTGTTTTTGTTTTCTTCTTTTTTTTTGTTTTGCTTCTTCTTTTGCTTATCAAAGTTTTGTAGACTGGACGGTAGCCAGTTGTTTGTCGACTGTTGCGCCTGGTTGTTGTTGTTCTTGTTGTTGTATATAAAAAGCAATTCAATTTGTGTATATATATATATATATATATATGTGTATATATATACATATATATATATATATTTAAATATGCATATATTGTAATTTTTTAAAAATGCAAAGAATAAATATGTATATATATATATACATATATGTATATATATATATATATATATTATTGAATTGATTACGTTACGCTTGCGTTCTTTAAAAATCGGCTTTATATATGTATGTATATCTTAAAAAGTCTGTATGTCAAATATCAATTTGTAATTCAATCAAAAATGTTTATGAAATTTGTTATTCTCTTTCTTTTTTGGACTATTTATCTGACTTTATAAATTTATTGCAGTGGCCTCAAAAGTTTGCATTGAATTTGTTTTAAATGTTGCGTGTGCCTTGTTTTTTTTTTGTTTTCACTATTAAATTGTGTTTTTATTTTTAAGGGAGTTTTTTAGGTTTTTTAGGTTTTTTGTTGTTTTTTTTTTGTTTTTTTGTTTATATTTTATATTTTTTGAAATTTGTTATTCTATGACTATGAAAAAGTAAAAAAAATATAGAAAAATAACCTTCATTCATTTTGCGTTCATCATTTAGTTTTGTTTCACAATATCTGGTTCAATGACACCCTCCCCACCCCAAATCCCATGCTAATCAGACCCAATCAGACCCTCCCTCGTAAACATAGTAATATATATCAGCATTAACACCATCGCATCCCCATCAACCTTATCAACTTTATCACCAACAACAGCAGTCAGCATTTGTCAATCTAACACACAGCGACATCAGTATAGAGTCTATATAGCTATATATATATATATATATATATATATATATATATATCGAGCTCACGTGACTTCCAATTTTTACCACAGATACAGACACAGACCCGGATCTAGCCCAACAATGCGACGCTTCCACCTCATTCGATATTTCCGCCAGACTTTTGGTTTGATTATATCCTGTTCTATATAAGTGTACGTATATCAATTTGCGTGTTTTGTGATCTATAGTTTGGATTATATATGAATATGTTTATATATATATCTATATATATATATATCTTTTATTTTCGCCCTCTTGTATTTTGTATTTTTAGGTAAGTCTTTCTGCTGCCTGCCAGAAAAAAAAGATCAACTCAAACTGTAAAAATAGAAATATTCTAATAAAATTATATAAATATTATAAAGTGTCGCATTAAGCTGACATTTCGAGTATTCCATTTATATATATATTTATTTTGTTTATATATATATTATGATATTTCATATTTTAAGACCTTTGTATTGTTCATTTGTTTGTTCATTTCGGGGAGGCACATTTATTTAAGGTTTCGTATTATTCGTTATGTTCGATTAGAGTTTTGATTAAATTATATATTTTTATAAACGTTTTCGTATTCGTTTTAAATTCATTTCATTTCAAATAATTAGAACCTTTTTATCAATGCTTTAACATTTTGCTGTGCATTATTTCTTATTATTTTATTGTGTTTTTTTTTTACTAAAAAAAAAAAAACATTTTCATTGATCATTTGCATGGTACATTCTGTGTTATGCGTGTGTGTGTGTGTGTGTGTGTGTGTGTGTGTGTGAGTTGTATCTTTAGAGCTATATAAATACTAGTAGTAGTAGAATATGATTTTGCTTTCGCCTTCTTGCGGCACATACACACACATATATATGTATTCATGTATATATATATTTTTATTTAAAATTGAAATATATGAGATTTCTCAATAGTTTTTCTTTTGTTTTTTCTTCTTTCATAAAAGTTTTACTAATACAAGAAACATGAATAATATTTGTAATATACTTAGCATTTTGTAACCCTTTTTTTTGAGATTTTTTCATTTATTTATTTATTTTTATTTTTTTTATAATTATTTTTTTGTTGTATATTTTTGCTAAGCGGTTTTGAAAACATTTTTGATCTTTGGATTACTATGCAAGGTAGCTTGACGTTTAATGAAAGCAACAAATACAATAAACACTCTATATATCGGTATAGGACTTTACGATATTCACCTTTATAATTTGTTTCTGGCACGTAGCGCTTGATTTACTTTGTTTTTTATTATTATTTTTTTTTTTCTCTTTAGTTTAGTTTATATTTCTTTTTCTTTTAGTTTTGTTTTTGTTTTGCTTTTGTTGGTAATTAATTTGCTTGAAAATTAATATCTATTAATTACCTTAGTTTGCTGCACTTGGAAAACGGAAGCGACAAAAAGCGCGAATAGACGGCATTGGCTAAACAAAATGGCGTCATCCAAGTGACCCGTTACTCCGCCATATTCAGCTCTTTGTTCGTTCTTTAGTTCCGAATTGAGTTTGTTTTTCCATTTTCTTTTTGGCGCACGGCATTTTGCATATTGCATTTTGTTGTTGTTGTTGTCAAGCTTATGTTTCTTTGTTGTCAGTTTCGTTGTTTTTTATTTTTATTTTTATTTTTTTAGTCGTCATTGTTAAGCTCAAAAATTGGAAGTCGTCATTTTGATGTGTGTTGTGTGTGTGTGTGTTCTTTTTTTTTGCTGTTGTTAGCCCCAGTCAGGTTTACGAGAGAGAGAGAGAGAGGGGCCGCACTCAAATCGCTGTCTGTGTGTGGAAGTGATTTTTCTATTAAACTCTTTTAGTCGTCATCGTCAAATGCAATAAACAAGCCCGTGGCCTAGAACTCTAAGCGATATGCGGAGCACGAGGTCTCATGATCCTGCAAATTAATTGTGCAGCGCGAGGCGGATGGCGACAGATCAATGCGGTGCTTGGCGAGCAGCTCCTCATTCTCGGCCACCCAGTAGCCCAGCACGTCAGTGTCATACGTTGGTATAATGGTGACTTCTGTAAGGATAAGGTAAGGGTAAGGCCGTTAATAGAGCTGCTCTTTGCTCGCTCTCTGTCCGTACTTACCTAGCTCTTTGTCTTCCCAGGTTTGCTTGGCCTCCAGCAGGGCATCGTAGACCTGACGGCTAGGCTCGGTGCCGGAGAAGACATAGTAGCGTGCACGGACGCGCTTGAAGAAGTCCACGTGCGCATAGTAGGAGTTGCCGTTGTGCGGCACATAGGTCAGATCCACGTACACGGGCGCGGGCTTCTTGGCCTTGTTGGGTGACTCGCTACGCTTGCGCAGGTTCTTCTCATTGTTCAGACGCGTCTTGGTTGCGACCAAGCGACGCTCCTTCTTGGGCGTGGTGCGTATATCGGCGCCTTCGACCGGCAGTGGTGCCGGCGATGGCAGGCCGAGTGGTTTGCCCCATTCCTCAAGTCGATCCTTTGGCAGGGTGCCGGTAGTGCTGCTTGTGCTAGCTGTTGTTGTTGCTGTTGTTGTTGCTGCAGTGGTTGCTGCTGTTGCAGTTGTTGCTGCAACTGTTGCTGTTGCTGCAGTTGGTGCTGCTGTTGCAGTTGTTGCTGTTTGGCTGGTTTCAGCGCCAGTGGTGGCTGCACTGCTCAGTGATGAACCTGCTGTACCAAAACTGGCCAAGAGATTGTCGCCGCTGCGCACCTTTTGGACATCGCTTAGCGGGAAACGTTGTCGCTCGGCAGTGCTGCTGACAATCTGCTCGACCTCCTCGGCCTTGGAGGGCGAGTAGGAATACTTGGCGGTCACGGAAGACATCACCTCGGCGCCACGCGCCTGCACATGCTCCTCGAGCGCCTTCTGGAAGTCCTTGTCGGCCTCGTCCAGGAACTTATGTCCGGCCCAGGTTTGGCTGGTGCTCTCCACGCTCTCCGACGACTGACTGGCGGGCGGTGAGTCCGTGTAGGTCATCAGCACGGCACCCCGTATGGGTATTGGCTCTGTGCTGGGCTTGCCATCAAAGCTATCGGGCAGTGCACCATAGAACGAGGTGGCCATGGGATCGGCTGTGCGGGCTGGCAGAATGGGACGCGCAGTGGAGTGCTCTTCGCTGCCATATTGGGGCGGTATATCATCTTGGCTGTCCTCGCCATCCAGATCCGAGCGCTTGCTCACTCCCGAGCTGGAGCGCTGCAGGTCGTAGCTGGTGCTGCGTGGCGAGCCGGGCAGCTCATCATCGCTCATGGCGCCAGCCAGACGCTCATCGTCGCTGCCGGGCGTGCTGGAGCGGTAGATGCCGCGCAGCATGGCCACCTCCTTGGGCAGCATCTGATCACGCTCGCGTTCGCTCTTCTCGCTCTCGCTGGTGGTGCGCGTTGTAGTGACCACGACTTTCTCGCTGTCCGGCTCGGAGCTGTCGGTTGTGGTCACGGTCTTTTGCTCGGTGACAATCTCCTTGCCATCGGCGGAGATCACCTTGGTGACTGTGGTTATGGTCGTCGTTATAATCTTTTCGGTGCTGCCGCTCAGCGCTGTGGTGCTCTCAATGCCACGCAGCTCGTGCAGTTCGGGCAGCAGCTCGCCGGAGTCGACGCCAATGTCGGCTACATCGGGTTCATCTACGACGCCGAGGGACCTAAGCTCGTCCTTGCTGACACGCGGGAATGGAGATGTTGGCTTGGGTGATGACTCTGGTGTCTCGGTGTGTGATTCACGCCCTAGCGGTGTTGGTATGGATTGACTTTCAGATGTTAAAGCACCAGGACTTGACTTACCACTAATATCTTTGGGCGACAATGGGCCCGATGTTGATGCTACGCTGGCAGCGCTAGACTCACTCTTGGCACAGCTAGAGCTGGTGGCCGCGGTGCTAGAGGTGCTCACTGGCTTAACACTGGGACTGACCGGAGCCGTTGGCGGTGTCTTGCGATCTGTGCCGTCCAGTGTTTGCTCAGCTTGTGTTTGTGTGTGTAATAGTGTTATGGACTCTACTTTGGTTTTCGAATCGCTTGATTTAGTTGTGGTAGTGGTGCTGCTGCTCTGTTCAGAGGACTGCAGCAATGTGGTTGTCTTAGTGGTTGTGTCTGTGGAGGAAGTGGTTTTTGTTTCCTTGGATGCCTCACGTTCGTTCTCTTCTTTACTCTCCTCTTCTTTGATCGCGTCAATCGAGTCAAGCTCCTCGGAGGGCTTATAGATGCTCGTCATCATGATGGTGGCAATGGACTTGGAGCGACCTTCCTTTACACCGGCATGTCTCTCATCGTCGCTATCCTCTTCGACGTCGCTGTGGGTTTGTCGACCCTCGCTGGTCTGGCTCAACATCGATTCACGCCGTGACTCATCTGTGCCGACAAACATCGGCTTCTGGGAGGTGACTTCACTGGAGATCATCTTCAGACAATCATCAGCAGTTTTGGTTGCCTCGGCGCTGAAGGTTTCCTTGGCTGAAACAATTTTTTCTGTTGCCAAAAACTCAGCTACCGTTTCCTTGAGACTGTCCTTAACTGATTCCTGAACAGTTGTGCTTGTGAATTCCTTGCTTGAGACTTGGCTACTTGGCTTTTGGGTGCTCGTCGTTTGAATCTCGCTGACTATGGACTCGGATGAGCACTCTTCGGACTGAATGAGTAGCTCCTCCAATTGGGATGTTGTTGTCTTCTCCAATATCTTTGTAACATGTTCGGTATCTTCTTTAACACTAGAGCTTGACAATTTTGTGATTTCCTTGTCAGTCAGTAGACTGGACAAAGATTCGCGCCGTGAACTGTCCTCAACCTTCATGCTGCTACTTAGGGATTCGCTAATGGATTCTTCCTTTAGGTGAGATTGACTTATAACAGTCTTTGAAGTGGTTGTTGATTCGCTTGATTTTTCCTCCTTTTTGGTTTCGAGTGTGGATATCAGTACTGAGTCGCGTTGAGACTCTGACGTCTGCTCATCCTTGGCACTGACATGGCTGGCACTTGATGCAGGCCGTGATGACTCGGGTTCCTTTTCTGCCAGTTCCGGGTGGGGGCTTTTCTTTGTCTCTGATGACTGTTCGCTGACGTGGCTGGCAGCAGATTCTGGACGTGTTCCATCTTTGCTAGCTGGGACTGATCCATCACCTTTTACGCTTTCAGCAGCAGACATTACTGACTCACGTCTGGAGTGCGACTCTACACTGCCAGCGTCCTTCTCACTAACATGACTTACAATTGACTCGTGCCTGGAAATGTCCTTTGATGGTGGCTCCGACTTTTCAGGCTTTCGATCGAGTTCCTCCTTCGTACTAGCCACTGATTCGGGTCGTGATGCTTCTGTTGATAGAACTACCAATTCTTCCAGCTTTTCTTCTTTTTGACTTGCTATCGACTCCGTTCGAGATGCTAATGTCTCGGATGCCCCCGTCTGGCTTGTTGCGGACTCCGGCCTGGAAATATCCTTGGCTACTTCAATATCACCTACTTTGGCAGCTCCTTCTCGGAGTTGCGCCTTTTCAGACTGTTCAATTTTGTCTTTCTCTTCAATTGAAATTGGCCCAGACTTCTGATCAGGTGATGACTTCTCAGATTCAATGTCCACTTTCATCATTTTTATATCCAACATCTTTTCGTCCAATGATAGATCCGTTGTTGCACTCAATTTACTCGAGAGAGCCTCAGGCGTGACTGTTTTTATAATATCTGTGTCCTCAGATTCAGATTCAGCAGTAGTTTTCAGTTTTTCCTCTAACTGCTTCTCATTGAAACCAGGTATAATATCAGTAATATCCTTATCGGACTTCAAGACCTTGGCTACATCGGCGACAATCTTGGCGACCTCTTCTTCACGTGGCGAGAGTGGCCGTATTGGTTGCTCTGGTATTATAGCTCCCTTTTCGGTTGGTGGTGAAAATCTGTGCTCCTCATCTTCTTCCTTGATATCATGCAAAATACTCTCATCGCGCTCGCATATGGTTACTGTAAATTCTGGTGAATCAACTGTAGTAATATGTGTTTCGCGAAGCTCTGAAAAGCCAGTCAAGTCTAAGTTACCCTTGGCAGCAGCATCTTCTGTCATATCTGTGATAGTTTCCGTAATCGAACTCTCCACTGGTTTCTCTTCCGCTTTAGTTTCTGTTTTGGAGACATCGGGAGTTTTTAGGTCTTTAGGGGAACTTAGGTCTGGTAATGGTTTTGAACTTTCCGTAGTTATTCCTTCCAATGACTCTACTACAAGCTCCTTAGCAAGTTCTATTTTTTGGCTCACTGCATCAATTACAGTTTCTGCCTTTTTACTCAGAGTATCAGTTAGCGAATCCAGGCTATCCTTGCAGGTCGAGCTGATTGCATCTGATTGAATTTGACTTGTCTGTTGATTGATATGTTCTACAGTGGTTGTGATCGATTCAAAAATATTATCTGCTACGTCGACTGGACTGGATGCCGTTAGTACCGCTCCAACTGTGGCGTCCTCGGCAGGCTTGTCAATTTCAATTGCCCCTGATATTGTGTGAGAAAACTCGCCTTCAGCAACATCAACTGGACTGGACACAGTTGGGTAGTCTGCTTTCGTTTCAGTCGATGCCAGTATTAATATAAGAGGTTCTTTGGACGCTTCATCTATTGGTGATGATGCTGTTTCAGCGACTGAAGTTGGACGGGAAGACTCCTTTGACTTCGCACTTTCAGCCACTGATGTTGGACGCGATGGTTCCTTTGAGGTAAGCGTTGGAGACTTAACGTCAACTCTTGTGATCTCTGCAATAGATCCACTTCGGGAAGATGTAGAAGATTTTTTGTCCTTATCACTTTCTGGTTTTTCGATAGGTGACGTTGTAACACTCTCTGTCTTTGGACTTTCATGTACAGATTCAGGTCGCGATATTTCCTTGGAGCTCAATGCAGACTTGTTATCTTTAGGTGATATATCAGGGTCCTTTTCATCAAGCGGCTTAGATGTGGACACTGAGAAGTCACCCTCAGCAACATCAATGGGACTTGAAAGTGTTGGATAATCGCTCTTTGATTCCAAAGCTAAAGCGAATGTTTCTTTTTTTATATGATCCGTAAGTATACAATCCTTGGCTTCATCAATTGGCGAAGATGCAGTTTCGCCCACTGAAAGGGGCCTCGAAGCCTTTTGACGTTCTGAATCCGCCGACTTAGGTGACAGGGAAGCTGTCACTGCGAAGTCACCCTCAGCAACATCTATAGGACTCGATAGTGTTGGATAGTCACCCTTCGAATCCAAATTTAAAATTAAAGTATCTTTATTTACAGTATCTTCGAGTATGAAATTTTTAGCTTCATCAATTGGTGAAGAACAGGTTTCGGCAGCAGAGTCTCGAGATACTTCTTTGGGCTCTTCATGATCATCTTTCACACTATCTACAACTGAGCTCGGACGTGTGGGTTCCTTGGATACGGAAAGGGATTTGTCATCCTTCAGGCTTTCTGCTTTCGTGCTGTCAACAACAGACTCACGTCTGGAAGGCTCTGTAGACTTTTCACCACCCAGACTTTCGGGCTTTTCATGATCATCTTTCACACCATCGGCAGCTGATTCCGGTCGAGATGGGTCTTTGGAGACAGGAAGAGATTTTTCATCCTTTATGCTTTCTGCTTTTGTACTCTCTGCAACCGACTCTCGTCTGGAAGACTCTGTAGCCATTGCACTTTTCAAGCTTTCGTGATTTTCATGATCATCTTTAATACTCTCTGCAACGGATTCCCTTCTAGATTGCTCTACAGACTTGTTGTCTTTAAGACTTCCTGGCTTTTCTTGGTCATCCCTAACACTTTCGGCAACTGAACCTGGTCGTGATGATTCTTTGGACACCGGCTGAGACTTGTCATCTTTTATGCTCTCGGGCTTTGTAGTTTCTGCAGTGGATTCGCGTCGCGAAAGCTCGGCAGACTTATCGTCCTTCACACTTTCCGGTTTCTCGTGCTCAGCTTTCACACTTTCCGCTACGGATCCCGGTCGTGATGGTTCTTTTGAAACAGGTAGAGATTTGTCATCTTTCATACTCTCGGCCTTTATACCCTCTGCGACCGATTCTCTCCTGGAAGGCTCAGAAGACTTATCGTCCTTCACACTTTCTGGTTTCTCGTGCTCATCTTTCACACTTTCCACCACAGAGCCTGGTCGTGATGTTTCTTTCGAAACGGGCAGAGACTTGTCGTCCTTCACACTTTCCGGCTTTAAGCTCTCAGCAACGGATTCTCTTCTGGAAGGCTCGGCAGACTTATCATCCTTCGCACTTTCTGGTTTCTCGTGCTCATCTTTCACACTTTCCACCACAGAGCCTGGTCGTGATGTTTCTTTCGAAACGGGCAGAGACTTGTCGTCCTTCACACTTTCCGGCTTTGGGCTCACAGCAACGGATTCTCTTCTGGAAGGCTCGGCAGACTTATCATCCTTCGCACTTTCTGGTTTCTCGTGCTCATCTTTCACACTTTCTACCACAGAGCCTGGTCGTGATGTTTCTTTCGAAACGGGCAGAGACTTGTCGTCCTTCACACTTTCCGGCTTTAAGCTCTCAGCAACGGATTCTCTTCTGGAAGGCTCGGCAGACTTATCATCCTTCGCACTTTCTGGTTTCTCGTGCTCATCTTTCACACTTTCCACCACAGAGCCTGGTCGTGATGTTTCTTTCGAAACGGGCAGAGACTTGTCGTCCTTCACACTTTCCGGCTTTGGGCTCACAGCAACGGATTCTCTTCTGGAAGGCTCGGCAGACTTATCATCCTTCGCACTTTCCGGCTTCTCATGATCATCTTTCACACTTTCCACCACAGATCCCGGTCGTGACGGTTCTTTTGAAACTGATTTTGATTTTTCGTCTTTCAAACTCTCGGGCTTAACACTCTCTGTAACGGATTCTCTCCTGGATTGCTCAATAGACTTATCGTCCTTCACACTATCCGGCTTCTCGTGCTCATCTTTCACACTTTCCACCACAGAGCCTGGTCGTGATGGTTCTCTAGACACAGGTAGCGACTTCTCGTCTTTTACACTGTCGGGCTTAGTACTCTCTGCAACGGATTCACTTCTGGATTGCTCTACAGACTTATCGTCCTTCACACTTTCTGGCTTCTCGTGCTCATCTTTCACAATTTCCACCGCAGATCCTGGTCGTGATGGTTCTTTTGAAACGGGTAAAGACTTGTCATCTTTTACACTCTCGGGCTTAATACTCTCAGCAACGGATTCTCTCCTGGAAGGTTCGGCAGATTTCTCGTCCTTCACACTTTCCGGCTTCTCGTGCTCATCTTTCACAATTTCCACCGCAGATCCTGGTCGTGATGGTTCTTTTGAAACGGGTAAAGACTTGTCATCTTTTACACTCTCGGGCTTAATACTCTCTGCGGCTGATTCTCTCCTGGAAGGCTCAGAAGACTTATCGTCCTTCACACTTTCTGGCTTCTCGTGCTCATCCTTTACACTTTCCGTTACAGACCCCGGTCGTGATGGTTCTTTGGAAACCGGTACTGATTTGTCGTCATTCACACTCTCGGGTTTTAAGCTCTCTGCCACGGATTCTCTTCTGGAAGGTTCGGCAGACTTATCATCCTTTGCACTTTCCGGCTGCTCATGATCATCTTTCACACTTTCCACCGCAGATCCTGGTCGTGATGTTTCTTTTGAAACGGGCAGAGACTTCTCGTCTTTCATACTCTCGGGTTTAATACTCTCTGTAATGGATTCTCTCCTGGATTGCTCTATAGACTTATCGTCCTTCACACTATCCGGCTTCTCGTGCTCATCTTTCACACTTTCCACCACAGAGCCTGGTCGTGATGGTTCTTTAGACACAGGCAGCGACTTCTCGTCTTTTACACTGTCGGGTTTAGTACTCTCTGCAACAGATTCTCTCCTGGATTGCTCCACAGACTTATCGTCCTTCACACTTTCTGGCTTCTCATGGTCATCTTTTACACTTTCCACCACAGAGCCTCGTCGTGATGGTTCTTTAGACACAGGCAGCGACTTCTCGTCTTTCACACTTTCGGTCTTAGTACTTTCAGCAACGGATTCCCTTCTGGATTGCTCTACAGACTTATCGTCCTTCACACTTTCCGGCTTCTCAAGTTCATCTTTCACACTTTCCACCGCAGATCCTGGTCGTGATGGTTCTTTTGAAACGGGTAAAGACTTGTCATCTTTTACACTCTCGGGCTTAATACTCTCAGCAACGGATTCTCTCCTGGAAGGTTCGGCAGATTTCTCGTCCTTCACACTTTCCGGCTTCTCGTGCTCATCTTTCACACTTTCCACCGCAGATCCTGGTCGGGATGGTTCTTTGGAAACCGGTACTGATTTATCATCTTTCAAACTCTCGGCCTTTATACTCTCTGTAATGGATTCTCTCCTGGAAGGCTCGGCAGACTTATCATCCTTCGCACTTTCCGGCTTCTCATGATCATCTTTCACACTTTCCACCACAGAGCCTGGTCGTGATGGTTCTTTTGAAACGAGCAGAGACTTGTCGTCTTTCATACTTTCCGGTTTTGAGCTCTCAGCAACGGATTCTCTCCTGGAAGGCTCGGCAGACTTATCGTCCTTCACACTTTCCGGCTTCTCATGCTCATCTTTCACACTTTCCACCACAGATCCCGGTCGTGATGGTTCTTTTGAAACTGATTCTGATTTGTCGTCTTTTACACTGTCGGGCTTAGTACTCTCTGCAACAGATTCTCTCCTGGATTGCTCTACAGACTTATCGTCCTTCACACTTTCTGGCTTCTCATGGTCATCTTTTACACTTTCTACCACAGATCCTGGTCGTGATGGTTCTTTTGAAACGGGCAGAGACTTGTCGTCTTTCACACTTTCGGTCTTAGTACTCTCTGCAACCGATTCCCTTCTGGATTGCTCTACAGACTTATCGTCCTTCACACTTTCTGGCTTCTCGTGCTCATCTTTCACACTTTCCACCACAGATCCAGGTCGTGATGGCTCTTTTGAAACAGGTAGAGACTTGTCGTCTTTCGTACTCTCGGGCTTAATACTTTCCGCAACAGATTCTCTTCTAGAATGCTCAGAAGACTTATCGTCCTTCACACTTTCCGGCTTCTCGTGCTCATCTTTCACACTTTCCACCGCAGATTCTGGTCGTGATGGTTCTTTTGAAACGGGTAAAGACTTGTCATCTTTTACACTCTCGGGCTTAATACTCTCAGCAACGGATTCTCTCCTGGAAGGTTCGGCAGATTTCTCGTCCTTCACACTTTCTGGCTTCTCGTGTTCATCTTTCACACTTTCCACCGCAGATCCTGGTCGTGATGTTTCCTTTGACACCGGCACTGATATGTCGTCTTTCAAACTCTCGGGCTTAATACTCTCTGCAACGGATTCTCTTCTAGAAGGCTCAGAAGACTTATCGTCCTTCACACTTTCTGGCTTCTCGTGCTCATCTTTCACAATTTCCACCGCAGATCCTGGTCGTGATGGTTCTTTTGAAACGGGTAAAGACTTGTCATCTTTTACACTCTCGGGCTTAATACTCTCAGCAACGGATTCTCTCCTGGAAGGTTCGGCAGATTTCTCGTCCTTCACACTTTCCGGCTTCTCGTGCTCATCTTTCACACTTTCCACCGCAGATCCTGGTCGTGATGGTTCTTTTGAAACGGGTAAAGACTTGTCATCTTTTACACTCTCGGGCTTAATACTCTCAGCAACGGATTCCCTCCTGGAAGGTTCGGCAGATTTCTCGTCCTTCACACTTTCTGGCTTCTCTTGTTCATCTTTCACACTTTCCACCGCAGATCCTGGTCGTGATGGCTCTTTTGAAACAGGTAAAGATTTGTCATCTTTTACACTCTCGGACTTAATACTCTCAGCAACGGATTCTCTCCTGGAATGTTCGTCAGATTTATCGTCCTTCACACTTTCCGGCTTGTCGTGCTCATCTTTCACACTTTCCACCGCAGATCCTGGTCGTGATGTTTCTTTTGAAACGGGTAAAGGCTTGTCATCTTTTACACTCTCGGGCTTAATACTCTCAGCAACGGATTCTCTCCTGGAAGGTTCGGCAGATTTCTCGTCTTTCACACTTTCCGGCTTCTCATGTTCATCTTTCACACTTTCCACCGCAGATCCTGGTCGTGACGGCTCTTTTGAAACGGGTAAAGATTTGTCATCTTTTACACTCTCGGGCTTAATACTCTCAGCAACGGATTCTCTCCTGGAAGGCTCGGCAGACTTATCGTCCTTCACACTTTCCGGCTTCTCATGTTCATCCTTCACACTTTCTACCACAGATTCAGGTCGTGATGTTTCTTTGGATACGGGTAGAGACTTGTCATCTTTCAAACCCTCGGGCTTAGTACTCTCAGCAACGGATTCTCTCCTGGAAGGTTCGGCAGACTTATCGTCCTTCTCACTTTCCGGCTTCTCATGTTCATCCTTCACACTTTCTACCACAGATTCAGGTCGTGATGTTTCTTTGGATACGGGTAAAGACTTGTCATCTTTCAAACTCTCGGGCTTAGTACTCTCAGCAACGGATTCTCTCCTGGAAGGTACGGCAGATTTCTCGTCCTTCACACTTTCTGGCTTCTCATGCTCATCTTTTACACTTTCCACCACAGATCCCGGTCGTGATGGTTCTTTTGAAACTGGTTCTGATTTGTCGTCTTTTAAACTCTCGGGCTTAACACTCTCTGCAACGGATTCTCTTCTCGAAGGCTCAGAAGACTTATCGTCCTTCACACTTTCAGACTTCTCATGTTCATCCTTCACACTTTCTACCACAGATCCCGGTCGTGATGGTTCTTTTGAAACTGATTCTGATTTCTCGTCTTTCAAACTCTCGGGCTTAGTACTCTCAGCAACGGATTCTCTCCTGGAAGGTTCGGCAGATTTCTCGTCCTTCACACTTTCTGGCTTCTCATGCTTATCTTTTACGCTTTCAACTTCTGATCCTGGTCGTGATACTTCTTTTGAATCAAGCTGAGATATCTCATCTTTCAAGCTTTCAGGCTTAGTACTCTCAGCAGCGGATTCTCTCCTGGAAGGTACGGCAGATTTCTCGTCCTTCACACTTTCTGGCTTCTCATGTTCATCTTTCACACTTTCCACCGCAGATCCTGGTCGTGATGGCTCTTTTGAAACGGGTAAAGACTTGTCATCTTTTACACTCTCGGGCTTAATACTCTCAGCAACGGATTCTCTCCTGGAAGGTTCGGCAGATTTCTCGTCCTTCACACTTTCCGGCTTCTCATGTTCATCCTTCACACTTTCTACCACAGATTCAGGTCGTGATGTTTCTTTGGATACGGGTAGAGACTTGTCATCTTTCAAACTCTCGGGCTTAATACTTTCAGCAACGGATTCTCTCCTGGAAGGTTCGGCAGACTTATCGTCCTTCACACTTTCTGGCTTCTCATGTTCATCCTTCACACTTTCTACTACAGATTCAGGTCGTGATGTTTCTTTGGATACCGGTAGAGACTTGTCATCTTTTAAACTCTCGGGCTTAATACTCTCAGCAACCGATTCTCTTCTGGAAGGTTCGGCAGACTTATCGTCCTTCTCACTTTCCGGCTTCTCATGTTCATCCTTCACACTTTCTACTACAGATTCAGGTCGTGATGTTTCTTTGGATACGGGTAGAGACTTGTCATCTTTCAAACTCTCGGGCTTAGTACTCTCAGCAACCGATTCTCTCCTGGAAGGCTCGGCAGATTTATCGTCCTTCCCACTTTCTGGCTTCTCATGCTCATCTTTCACGCTTTCCGTTACGGACCCCGGTCGTGATGGTTCTTTGGAAACTGGTACTGATTTGTCGTCTTTCACACTCTCGGGTTTTGAGCTCTCTGCAACGGATTCTCGTCTTGAAGGTTCGGTAGACTTATCGTCTTTCACACTTTCCGGCTTCTCATGTTCGTCTTTCACACTTTCTACCGTTGATCCTGGTCGTGATGGTTCTTTTGAAACTGGTTCTGATTTTTCGTCTTTCAAGCTCTCGGGCTTAATACTCTCCGCAACTGATTCTCTCCTGGAAGGTTCGGCAGACTTATCGTCCTTAACAATTTCCGGCTTCTCGTGCTCATCTTTTACAGTTCCTTCCACAGATCCTGGTCGGGATGGTTCTTTGGAAACCGGTACTGATTTATCATCTTTCAAACTCTCGGACTTTATACTTTCTGCAACGGATTCTCTCCTGGATGGCTCGGCAGACTTATCGTCCTTCACACTTTCTGGCTTCTCTGACTCATCTTTCACGCTTTCTACAACAGAGCCCGGTCTTGATGGTTCTTTTGAAACTGGCAGAGACTTCTCGTCTTTCACACTCTCGGGCCTTGAACTGTCCAAAACGGATTCCCGTCTAGAAGGTTCCGCTGACTTTTCATCCTGTAGGCTTTCGGGTTTTATATGCTCTCCTTTCACACTTTCGGCTACTGATTCAGGTCTTGATGCTTCCGCAGAGGCAGGTGAAGATTTCTCTTTAGTTACAGCCATTTCTGCTTGGAAACTAGTTGATACTTGATTTGCTTCTTTTCCTTTGTCTGTTATAGCGAGTTGTTCACGGATTTCCGTTTTAGCGATCTGCACTTCATGAACTTCCTTCTTTGATATCTGCACTTCAACCTCAATAGCTTCTTCAATCGTTGCAGGACTTTCTAGAGATATCGTGTCTTCGCGATCCTTTACTTTTGTCGGTACAACGGTGGGCTGTACGGGATGTACTGGCAATTCATCTTCGGAAGTTATATCACTAGCTTCTTTTTCATCTGGTGTATTTGCCAACTTTTTATCGGGCTTTTCAATCGGTTGCTTATGGTCTATCGCCACTTTGTCGTTGTCCGGAATCGCTTCAGCCATAACATCGATTTTCTGAACAATAGGAACCTCAGTTGCCTTTCCATCAGTTTCTATCTTACTGGGGATCTCTGTCTTGGCAATAATCTCGGGATCAGGAATATGTTCCACTACCTCTTCCACATCAGCATCTTTGACCACTTTTTCATCTTCGGTTTCTTTTTCTTCTTTAGCCGTTTCTTCTTTGTGTGAAATACTCTTGGCGCCTGCTTCCTGTGTGTCTTTCTCATACAGGCCCAGGTCAGCTTCCTCATGAACCGGCAAGTCTGCCACCTCATCAGGGGTTTTTATAACATCACGCATTAAATTCTGTTGTGCCTCAAATGTCATTTTCTTGGGTAATACTCGCTCTGCAGAATCCACACCAGTGGCAAGCGGCTCGGTAGCGACCACTATTTTAGCTTCGGTTGGAGCGATAATGACGGCTGCTGCCGCCGTTGCGACAGGCACTGCAACGGTAGCGACAACAATGGACTCGATTTCCTTGGTTTCCTCCTTGACATATTTTTCCTCTATGACTAAGTCCTCTTTGATTTTGTCCAATGGAATTCGTTCATCTTCGGGTAGTGTAGGAGCTGTGGTAGCTCCCGATTCGATTGTGGCTGAGAATTTTTCTTCTGGAAGACTTTCTTGTAAGTTAATGGGCGGCAACTCAGGAGCTTCAATCAACTCGTCTTTAGTATCTGAAGTTTTCTTGGCGCTACTAAGCTTATCATCAGGAGTAGGCGAAGAGAACTCTTCTTCAGTCTGCTTGCCCTGGGGCAGTTCTTCAGTGCGAGACTTGACAATGTCCTTGGCAGTGGATATGATCTCTTGAACCTCGGCCTTGATTTCCGTTTTCTCTGGACTGTCCAACTGTTCGTGCTGTTCATGCCTGGCTGCTTCACTGCTCTCCAGACGAGCTTTCCGCTCTTCTGCTTCAGCTTTTGCGATTGCGGCTTCGATTTCCTCCTCTGCACTCTTCTTACGTTTCTTTTCTGACTCTTGCGAGTCGCGCTGATGCTTTTGAATTTCCTCCTCCTTAGTCATACTGCTCTCCTGCTCTTGCTCAATGATTGAGTCCTCTGTGTATTGCTCTACCTCTTCCTTTTCAATAATCAAGTATTCCTCCTCTTCCTCGGCTTCCGTTGTGCTGTCCTGCTTCGCCATCTCACGCAGCTCTGCCTTGATCAAGTGTTGCCGTTTCATCTCGTCGCGACTGAAAACTGCCTCTATTTCTCTCACAACTTCCTGCTCCTCCTTAAGGTCATCCAATTCACGCTGCTTTTCAGCGTCTAACTCTTGCGAAGCACTTAGCTCTAGCATCTTTTTGGCTGCCGTCGCTTCATCTGCAGACGGTGTGGACACCAAGCTGGAGTCTGTTGTACCACCCTTATCGAGTCGTGACTTCTTCAAATCAGGTTTTGGCTTAGCTGACTTTATTGGGCTGCCAGGCGCCGGAGCTCGCTTGGAAGGAGAGACCCCTCGCGGCCTTCGAGAGATGGGCTTGCGCTGCGCTGCTTGCATTGTTGCCTGCTGCGCTGCCTTCGACTCTACCACCGACCTCTTCTCCGTGGTGGCAGCAGTGCGACGTGTGCTGGTTGTGCTCTGCCGGGCCGCAGTCGCCTGTTGCTTGGACTCAAGCACCTTGCGGTTGTTGGCCTCCTTGGCGCTCTTGGCAGGTGTGCTACTGGGACTCGACTTGGTGGTGCGTGTCATTACCTTAGGCTTCACATCGCGCGTGGCTGGTGTTCGGCTGACAGCTGGCGTGGCAGTGGGCGAGCTCTTCTTGTCCTCGCGCTTAACCAGCTTGCGGTCCATGGATTTTGGAGGTTTGCTATCAATTCTTGAGCGCACAACTGGCTTAACTTCCGCTCGAGGCTTATCCGGCTTCCCTTTGGTGGCCTTTGCTGTCTTGCTGCTAACTTCTGTTGCGGGTGCATCGACTGCATCCTTGACAGGTGCAGCTGGTGGCTGCGGTTTGACAATCAACACTTCCACCTTTTTTTCCTCATCAGTGTCCTTGTTGTCTTCCTGCTCAGCGGGCTCTGTGGAGGGAACGGATGGCTCTACAGCTCCTTCGTCGCCCGTGTCGATTGCGAGCTCGGGTTCAGGTTCAGCATCTGGCTCATCCGTGTCTATGGAGTCCGCCTTGGCACTCAAAAGCGGTGTAGGTCGTTCCACTTGCTCGCCAGGTGTTTCCGCTAAAACAGTTGCTGCCGCGGCCGCTACTGCGGCAGCTGCTGCCGCTGCTGCTGCTGCTGCTTCCTTGGCTTCCTTTGCCTTGTTATCCTGCTGCACAGCCACGGCTGCTATGGCAGTTGGACCAAATTTACTCGATTTGTAGCTGGCGCTGGGCGGAGTTCCTTCGATCGCTGATTTAAGGGTCTTTCGCGTACTTGTCACTGTCTGTATAGCCGGGGCTATTGACTTGGCCGTGCATGTGGAGTGCTTCATAAACTCGAGATGCTTGAGCTTCTCCAAGCCCTCTTGGATCTTAAAATCTGGTGTACTGCCCGGAAATAGGATGCGTGTAATGGTATCGTCCGGGTTAGCTGGCTGCCACACAAGCAGCGCACAAATGGATACCAAATTCTGCAAGGGGAAGTTAAACTCCTTAGTATCACGTGCAGTAAACAGTCGCTGATCACCCGAATTCCACTTTTGTAGAAACTCTTTGACCTCTTTGGAGTCCCGTGAGGGACTTATCACATACATATCCAGGGTGCCGTGGCCAACCTTGTGGTAAAGATTGATAGGCTCTTGATTGCGATAGCAGGATTGCGGTTTAAGGTCCAGCGACTTGAGATCGTTGACCAAGCCATGCCCGCGCTCAAAGAGATCGATAAGCAGTGGATTACGATCCTTATCACCGTCAGGACTGGGCAGACCACCCTTCCGATCGGGAACATTGCCAAAGAAGTGCCCAATCTGTGGATATACGTAAGAGTCCCGCTTGCGGGACACCACAGCTCCAAGACCCTGCACATTGCTGTTGTTCAGGCGCGTCATCAGCACCGCATCCAGTCGGTCCAAGTGCCGTGCAAAGTCCCAGAAGCAAGCCTTCCGATTGAAGCCGCCATCAACTACAAAAGCACACACATTATTTGGGAGTTCTTCCATCAATAATTATTTCTTTACCTAGCATGTTAAAGCCGTTGATACCAAAGAGAGCGGCGTCACCTTGGCCTCCGGGAAACACGTAAAGCGTGGGATGTGTGAAACGTATATTGCCCACCACATCCGACGTCTCCAGCAACTCACGCAGTGACGTTGGCACCACCATGGGCGCCAGATAATCTGTAAATCGGAGAACGTAAGTAAACTCCATGAAATATTCATTTTACTCTGTGTACCTATAAAACCGTTGATGTACTCGCTGCTGGTGTCCAGCACATCCACCGGATTGATGCGTATTTTGCACTGCCGTGAAAATACCTTATCCGGCAATGTGTGCCAAAGACCAGCGTCTGCACAGTGTATATTCATAGTTATGGTATCCGCATAGGCACGTATCACCCTTTGTACGTCGTGCTCTTGAAATGCCTCCGCAAAGTCAGCCACCGAGAAGGTGCCATCCTGAAAAGGCAGAACATTATTAGCATACGCATCATCCACGCAGTCGTCTGACTAACCTGTAGGATCCAAGAACCGTTGCCACTAAAGGTGTAGCCAGCGTGTATAATATGCCGATGCCTCGTAAAACTACTGAGTAGATTACGCATGCATTGTATAAGCGTATTGTATTGTGGGTGTATCAGCACCTCCGTCACAAGATTCTCGCTGGCATATTGTATAAGTCGCTCGCCTGAAAGAGTACGAATGAGAAGATATAGAATTTCAAAAGAGGAGCAAAGCAACCGAGATATAACTGTTCAAAATGCAGACGAATAATCGTAAGACTCTTCTTTGAAGATGAGCTAAGGACAGTAAGCTAATCTCTTAAATGGTTTTGGATAAGTAGATGTATGAAATATGATATCAATGATATAGGATTTCACAAGAAGAGCTGGCCAGCTGAGATACAACTGGTATAAAAGTAAGAATCTTCCTTGAGTCTGACCTAAGTACAATATGTACAATACAGAAGATATAGTATATATGATATAGAATTATAGAAGAAGAGCACAGCAGCTGAGATATAATTGGCATATAAGTAAGACTCTTCTTTGAATCTGACCCAAGTACAATAAGCTAATCTCTTAAATGGTCATCCGCTTGAAAGCAAAGCCCTAAAAATCATTAATATTTTGTTATATCTCTGCAAAGGGAATATACTTGGGCTTGTGCACCGTGTGCAGGGCAAGACGGCAATACATTCAAGTAGCTCGTTTGGTCTTTAGAGCTTTAGAGAACAGCCCGCTCCCGCTTGTTTCACGTTCTCTACAACTGCCTACCACGCAGAAATTTTATTATTTGCGGTAAGCCTGACTCAGCTAACCGAACGACTGGTCGGTCGGTCGGGTGGACGGGTGGGCTTGGTGTGTCTAGTTGAACTACTATTCAACGTTAACCCACCGAGCGCACTAATGAATAGCTAAAACGTCGAGTGGCAAGCGCACAAGAGGCTTGGATTACCAAACGCTTGAGTCCCGGCCAGAGAATCCAAGCATTAGGCACGCACACCAAATCAAGTGGCTTTAAATTGTCAGACAGTGGGGGGACTGGGTGCTGGTGCTGGGGACTACACTGGCTAGCTAAGTTGGCTTTATTGTCAAGCATTTTATTCGCATCTGTCCCTTGGCTGCACGGCGATTGCAGTCGACTGAAAAATCATTTCATAAATCTTTAATTTTTATGGTTTAATTAAGATTTTTCAGTCCGCCCCAGGGCTGGCTGGCTGACCAATTGCACGCCGCGTGCCACCAGCATAACAGATGCGACCTTGCTGACGACCTTGCCATGTCATTTGCTGTCGACCACCATCATCATCATCGTCATCGTCGTCATCGGATGAGTGGGCATTGCTGGTCGCTCCCAGCACTAAATGCTTTTACAGCATTGCCCTATGTAAATAATTTACGCATTTTCTGCACTAAATAGTCGTTGACAAAGCCAAAAAAAAGAAGAAGAAGAGCAAAAAAATGAGCGCACATGACATGTCACTACCTATACAAACACGCACACACACGCATCTTTTCTATGTCCATCCGTGTGTGTGTGTGTGCGCGCACATTACGTATACGGCACGTCGACCTAACGGTCAAATGTGCCCACGTACGCGTAAAAAAAGCGACGAGCCATCGAGCCTGAAGTGTGCCCAAGCGTGCACCTACGTATGGCTTCACTCGCCTCTCACCTCTCTCTCTTTCCCTCTCTCTCTCTCTCTCTCTCTCGGACTCTCCGGCGGTCCGAGCCCTTACGCTCTTTATAAATGATAATCTTTGCAACGACTTGCGTGCGACATTTATTTATCAGCTCGACGCACAGTCCCTATGCACACACACACACACACACACACACACACAGAGAGAAGAAAGCACTTTGTTGTGCCTGTCTGTGTGTGTGTGTGTTTGCTTGTAAAGCTCAGTGACATACATGCCCGCATATTTGTTGGCCTGCGTGGGCTGAGACACATGCGGCACCCGTGCGTATACGCAATTTGTGAATTAAGGTTCGCAACTTTCGCGTATTTTCTTACGGCCTCAACAGGCCTCAGCAGGCGCGTGACAATTTGAGTTTCACATATAAAATGCGGTTATAGCATTTGCATCTCATTAACGACATGAAGCCAGCTCCAAAGTGTCATTCGGCATAAATCAAACCGAGTGACGGCTTACCATAACCAGCTACCAACCAGTTGATGCTCTTATGACAAACTGAGGCATGTTCGTTAAGGTAATCAAAATGCTTTAGTAGAGTATGAGGAATAGAGAAAATATAGAAAAATCTCTCGATTAGTTAGCCTGGACACGTACATAGGCTATTGCAGCTTAATGCTCTACTAGCAGCAGTTTTAGTAGTAGTAGTAGTAGTAATTTATTAGTAGTTTTAGTAGTAGAAGATTTAAATGCCTCCAAGACCTCCTGGTCCTCCTCCCCTTGATCTAAGAATGCATCAATTATTTAATAAATTTGATCTGTATCAACTGCAACCTAAATTTTTTTCTGCCCCTAAACTATGTTAGTTTCTCCTATACATCTACAAGATATATCCATATTCAATTCATTAAATTACGTTTAAATTAAGTTACCTAAATGGTAGACTACGGTTCACCCATTGTAATTTCTTTAAATAATCCAAAATAGAAATGAATCTTATATATTCCACATTTAATGAACTACTTCATCAAGTTTAATTGCAATTACCGCAGTCAAACATTTCATTAAGTTGCGGTCCGGATAACCCAAGTTATTCGCTTGTTCTCTAACAAGTTGGTAACAAATGGGACGCCGGCCTGAAGCGAGTTGGCAAAATCTAATAAAAAGCCAATTGGAAATTGCGCACTTATGCCAGATGGCTTAGCCAGTGTTGCCTTGAAAGTATTTACTATTTGGTGTGTCCAACTACAAATGGCACTTAGGAGAACTTGCTTTGGCAAGCCCAGAGACCACAAAGACTGTGCTGTCTACTGTCTAGCAGATTCGAACCAATAGGCTGAGTGGCGCGTGGCGCGTAGCGAGTGGCGGATCAGGAACCCAATCGCAGCTCGAAGTTTGCAAAGCCACATACAATGCCAAAGTTGCATCCAACTTGGTGGCAAGCAACGCCCACAAATTGCAACGCCTCCCCCTCCGCCCACCAATATAATGCCAAATGGCGACATGAATGTAGTAAAAAATAAAATAAAATAAAAATAAAAAATAAAAATAAATAGAAAGGGGCGGAAAAAATGTTTAAACTCGACAATGTGGCTGTCGCGGCGCTCGGAGCTCGGGTTTTATGTCAAGTGCAGTTTTTCGCATTGCGAAGTCCATTGAAAAGTTTTCGCGCTGGCCGCACCTAACCAAAATGGCGAACGACCGCATATTAACCGTTAATAACTGTACTTTAATGCCTACGCTCGGAATGCTGCCAAGTTTGTGAAACAAAACAAATTTGCATAACAAGAGGCGGAAACTTTTTGTGTTTTATGATTTCTCTCCCAGCCTTTCTCTAGCTCTCTCTCTCTCACTCTCTTTATTCTCTCTCTCGCTCCACATTCCTTTTGTTTTTTATTTCGTTTCATTTTTGTGCCGGACTGCAAAGTAATTACAGTTGGCGCCGGTCACCAGCCGCCACTGAAGTCCTTTGCGCCCCGCCCACCTAACACGTCGCCTGGGCGCACGTGTAAAAAAAGTTTTCTTCAATTGCAATTTTCAGTTCTAGTCGGGGCTTAGAGTTTTTCGTTTTTTTTTTTTTTAGATTTATCTATACGAAGCCTGCATAAGTTAATAGAGGAGAACATTGAATAGCTATCCCAGTATTTATAGCAGCTACTTAGCAAGAAATGAGATTAATGATTTTCTTGGAAATCAATAAAAGTCCTCGAACATTGAGTGACATCTGCAAATGGATTTGACTTTTCAGAATGCAAAGAAACCAAAGTTTTCTTTTTATATTGTTAACTCAACAACAGAATTGATAATGGCGAATTAACCATCGTTTAATCACTGAGTTTTGTGCATTTAAAACTCACTGGACTCGGGCGGCTAGCGAATTTACAGCTTGGCTGCACAATTATACAGCCAGGACTCGCCATTTAGCGAGCTCATTCAAATGGGGATTTATGCTGCAGAGCCGCAAAGCGGCGTTGATTTATGTAGTTGAAATGCGCTTAACGCACAAAAACTCCCACTGAAAAGGTATTTTAATTAGTTTGCTGAGTTGAATTAAATTTGAATGCGACATGTGGCACGTGCATCATTAATCAAAAGTGCCCAACGACATCATACGTCAGGTTCCGGATAAAAAAATAAAAATAAAAAAAAAAATTGAAAAAAAAAAAACAAATCTAGCTGCTGTCATCTCTAGGCGCTGGCTGCTGTTCAACAGACCCAATAACATGCTGTAAGCGTCAAAGTCTTGGCAACTGGCCCAGTTGTCCGTCCGGCCGGACACAAATACACATATACATACATATATGCATATCCGTCCCGGCTGCATAATTAAAATTAAACCAGCTGCCCACAAAATGTCCCACGTCAGCTATTCTCGACTGGGCTCATGTCGGGGGCGTCATTGATAAGCGTCGCCGATATAGATTGACGCCTGTCGACGCTAGTCAAGCTCACGTTGAGCACGTCGGAATGCCAAGCTTACCACCAACTGCACTTTCATTTACCGTTATTCATATCTTATGCAAGGCATTTCAGCTCGCAGACTCTTGAAGCGCTCGTCGATTCTCTATTAAATTTACAGTGTTGTTTTTTTTTCCCTATTCATATTCCATGTTACTATTGCATTCCTGAAAACTATCTATTAAAATTTCTGTTCGAGCCTCAAAAAATTCCATTGCGAAATTTCCTTTGAAAATATTTCTAGCTATCGATAATGATGAAATGCCAGAGATAGCGCAGACATCAGAAACCTTTAATAAGCTCAGTCTGTCTGTCTGCCTGCCTCTCTCTCTCTCTCTCTCTCTCTCTCTCACTCTCTGCTCTATCTTTGTCTTTCTGCCTCTGAAACAATCTTTTGGTATTTGCTTAACTTGAAAGATATTTGCTGCATATTTAATGGAATTGGAATTGAATTTCTGAAACTATTTTGAATCGAGTCAGTTGATTACGTGCATCGCTCGCTTCGGTTATTGTTTGTGTTCGTGGCAAGCGTATGACGCGTTCGGCATTGTGGCATAAGAGCATTTCATAGTTTTAATTTCATGCCGCAACACTTGCCGTCGCTTATCTCTGCTGTCAGCCACATACATGTCTCTGTCTGTCTCTGGCAAGCATCTCGCTTCGCTGCCGGCTCAGTTGGAGCGTGTAGTTCCTCTTGGAGTGTGCGCGTATTCATATGCAAAGTGTAACTGTCTTTATCTAGTATTTGTGTGTGTGGATGTGGGTGTGAGTGTGTGTGTGTGGGTATACGTGGCTGACTGTCCGGTATTCAGTTATTTGCCTAACTTTTGCCTGCTGGGGCATGGGCGCGACCATCTTATTGTATTTCTTTCTCTCATTTCTCGTGCCATCCTGTTCGTTGGCTCTGCTTGAATTATGCATGAGCTGCACAGTCGTTGTCAATATGGCCTTGTCCGCTATACGTGTGTCTGTGTGTGTGTGTGTGTGTGTGTGGGTGGGTGAGGGTGTGTGGGGGCGCATTCTACTGTGTATGTTTGCCAGGCTCTATCAATCAATTTTGCATACGCTTTATCTCAAGAATTCGTATGGCTTTAAAGGTTATGCGCATGTTAATGCTGGGCGCTTACAGGAGCTTAGCACGGGCGACGTGTGCTAAGCGCACAATAAAACGCTGCTTGGCAAATAAAAATCTGAACAAGCGACAATATGACGAGTAGCGACTAATGGGAGTTACTGATGCTACTGAGTGATGAGTGAGAGTGGAGTAACGGGGAAGAGGAGTAGAGAGTGGAGAATGGAAAACGATTAGTGGAGCGTGGATAGTGAAGACTGGAGAGTGAAGAATGAATAAAGGAGAGTGGGGAATAGAGAGTGAATAATGGAGAGTGGAGAATGAAGATTGAAAAGTGGAGAATAGAGAGTGGAGAATGAAGATAGACTGGATAATGAGTGAAGAGTAGATTGTGGATAGCGAAGAGGATGGATGAGAGAGTGAAGAGTGGAGAGTAAAGAATGGATAGTAGATATTAGAGAGTGGAGAACGAAAAGTTGATAGTGGAGAGTGGAGAGCGGAATTGGAGAGTGAAGAATAGATAGTGGAGAATGAAGAGTAGAGGCTGTAGAGTGGAATTTGTACAGTGAAGAGTGAAGAATGGAGAGTAGAGAGTAGAGAATTAAGAATGGAGACTGGAGAATGAAAAGTGATAAGTGGATAGTGAAGAGTGGATATTGGAGAGTGGAGAGTAAAGAATGGATAGTGGAGAGCGGAGAGTGAAGAACGGCGAGTGGAGAGTAGACAGTGGATAGTGGATACTACAAAGGGGAGAGTGAAGAGGGATGAGTTAAAAGTGAAGGATGGAAAGTGGAGAGTAGAGTATAGAGAATGGATACTGGACAGTGAAGAGTGAAGAATGGATAGTAAAAAGCAGACAATGAAGAGTGGAGACTGCAGAATGAAGAGTGGGGAGCGACGAGTTAAAAGTGAAGAATGGAAAGTGGAGAGTGGAGAATAGAGAATAGTGATATGAGTTGCGAGTATACGAGAGAGTGTAAAAACCAGATAGGAGGGAGTTAAGAATGGAAAATCAGAACTAACGATTACCATATAACGTCTGTAGACGACCGCAGCTAAAGGCATAAATTCAATTATGAATTAAGTCATTACTGCGATGGCCACGTTCGATTCGATTTGCGTTGTCAACAACGTTGGCACACTTTGAGAACACTTGAGTCGGTGGGAGATAGCTTCCGCTATAATTGAACTGAACAGTGGGGAGTTGGTTGAGCAGTGGGTAAATAAGTTGTCTGCTAACAAAACTAAACGAACTTTAAGTGACAAACAACTTAGCATTATTAATGCCGCGATTAATCAAATAGATAAAGAATGGAGCGAAGGAAAAACAGTTGCAGCTGGCTAAAGGCTGGGGATGGGGCTTTGACTGGGGATGAGTTGCTGAGCTAGTGTCAGAGTCAGGCAACTAATGAGTAGCTCGCTGTAAAGCTGAGTTTTTTATGCCCCAGCTCAAGTGAAATTGCAGCGCGCAGCGTGGGGTGGGATTTGCTCGGAGTGGCTCAGCGGTGCTCGGTCGGTGGCAAAGTTTGTGCAGCGAACTTTGTCCAAGTCCCGCAAGGAAACTTAAGCAAACTGCATCAAATTCAATTTTTAAGCATAACTTTGTCGTTGATAATGAAGGACGACGCCGCTGAAGAGTATAAGCCATAAAATATATATGTGTATATATGTATGTATATATATGTATATATTATGCGCTTGTTAACAAATGTTTGTAATTGCTCAAAAAGTTGCCCCGACTGCGCCTTCAACTTGACAGGACCCCATGCAGAACATGAAAGGCGAAAGCTGAGGCTCCGCCTAGCGCTTGACAGTTGTTGTTGGGCCAACAAAGTGGCGTTAGGTAAACGATATCTGTCGACTGCTGGGCCGTGGACGGCGCATACCAGAGGCGGCAGCCCGAATGAAGGACAGCGCTTTGTCAGAGAAGGTGACGACTTTTATCGACTTGCCAACGGCCGGCTGCCTCCCAACCTTTGTCAAATTAGAGCGAAGTCTATGAAGTCTATGCAAAGCCCCACAAAGCATCAAGCATCGAGGCGTGTGCATCTCACCATCTCTGCATCTCTGCATCTCTTGGCATCTGCTGGACATTACAGCAATATTTTAGATATTCAAAACTTTAGTATTTTCAACTGCAATTGCAAGTGGGGCCCGTTCTTATGCCGCTTCGCTGGCATCATTATTGAGAGCAGGCACTTGAGAATTTTGTTTGAGTAGTTTCTTGCGGGCTGTGTAAACAAAAATGCGAATGCGGAATTCACTTTGCCAAGTGCTCGTCCTGGACAATGGCAGAAAGGCATTGAGCGCAGGTGCTGTTCTTGCACTTACCAACAGCAGCAACAGCAACAGCAGCAGCAACGGCAGCTGCAACGGCAACAGCCACAAGGACAAACTCTGTGCATATCACATCGACTTCCGAGCGCTGCAAAGTATGCTACATATATTTATATTCCCAGCCAGCAGCTGTGGTCGAGCTGGCCCAAGTTTGCCAGCTAGTAAATGGAAAACAATTTGTAATAAATTATACAGCATAAGCAATCACATCTTGAATAAAATATGCCACTTTAAGAAACTCTATCAATTGTCCGAGCTATATAATTGAAAACTAGCTCAAGTCAGGCTGAAGTTTTAGGTCCAAACTCAACTAAAACGACTTTTGTTATCTGGGATCAGCCAAGTTGACTCTCGCCTGTTTGCCCTGGTAGTTTGCTTACCTAATTTGCCTTTGTCATTAAGTCGAGTACGAGCTCGAGTGTGAATGGAACGAGGAGCTTATTCTCTAAACTGTTTGATATTGCGACTGTCAAGTATAATTCAGATAAGCCCATGGAGCCATGTAGCTTCTAATTTGTGTGCGGCTGCAACAATAGTCATATTTGGGCAGCGGGGGCAGGGCGGAGCTGAACAGGCAAACAAGCGAATAAGAAGAAAGAAAAACAAACAACAATAAAACAGTGGGGAGGGCTGGGAGGCACAAGCCTCGCTGTGCAGCCGATGCAGTGCAGCCACTTGAATGCATTTCAACAACGTTGTCCCGGCTAATCCGCAAAGACAACCAAATCCGAGAGGCCCGCACAATATCCCGACACTTGGCTGGCTTTGTTGCATTGTTGCATTGTTGTTGCATTGTTGTTGTTGTTGTTGTTGTTGTTTACGTTGTAAATGAAAATGAAAATGAAAATGCGCCACTCCGGACTCGGATTCGGATTCGGATTTAATATTACACAAAAGCGCCCACAGCTGAGGGCTTTTTGATGAATGCCAATTGTGAAAAGCTGTTGAAAGACAATCGCCATAATTTGTTCCAATGATTTTGTAGTTTTCAACTGCAGCTTGAATAGTTGAATAATTGCAAAGTCAGCGCTGCAAACACGAAATTCGAAACTCGTTAGCAGCGAAAGCAATTTACAATTTACATTTGCCAACGCCAACGCCAACGCGAACTTTCGAACTCCGCCCAATTGAAAGCAAATGTCAAGCAAATTTTTCCGGCCAAACTTTGGGGCCGTCAGTTAATTAACAAATGAATTCCATTTGTTGCCGTTTTCGAGTTTTCCATTCGGTTTCACTTTTTAATGAGCTGGCAGTCGACAGCTTTCAATTGGATTGGAGTTCGATTTTTTATATTTTATTCCTATTTTTTTTTTCTATTTTTTTTTGGCCCAATTAGCTGAGAGTTGCGAATGGCTTTTCATTCTTTTGACAGCGAACTTACCGTGACGCGCCTCCTCGCCCTCCGGTGCATGCTGTGTGATTGTATTGAGCTCCTCCTCCAGGTCGACATGACAATCGGATACGTCCCAGGAGAGGAAACCTGCAAGTGACAATAGAAATAGAAAAGAAAGCAGGTGATAAGTCGCGTACGAAAACATCACAAAAGGCATAGAAACGAAACGAATTCAATTGAATCGAATCGCATTGATAGCAATATTATTTCCATTAAGCTGATGTAATAACAGGCATTTATCTATATGTATGTGTGTGATTTATTTGTTTCCTTATTTATATATCTTTTATGGCTTCACATTTATGATAAAAACAAATTTCAATAGAAATGCTTAGCAGCTTAGTTTGGCCGAAGACTTCAAGCTCTTAAGCCAAGATTAAGGCTTTATCCCATAAATTGATCATAGTCTAATTGCTTTAAAAATAGGACTTCGGAGCATAATGATTCTGTTGAAATGAACATTTGTAATAGGCGGAAGGAGGCGTGGCAGTCACGCCCGTTCGTCTGTCTGTCTGTCCATTAGTCTTTCATCATCCACTCCTCGCAGATTACAGTGTATCGCCCAGTCGTTCAGTCTTGAGCAGAACACTCTACTTTATTTTATTGTGATTTTCACGTAACGTCTTCTACCAATTACCTGACACAATTGCTCAGAATTTATAGCCTTATTTCGGCTAGTAGTCTGTAGCCATTGAATTAAATAGCTAAGAGTTCATTAGGCACGGACAGAGCACATTTCATTGGCTTATCCCACTGCGTACGCTGCCTGAATATCAATGCTAATTGCTCTGCTTCTTCTTCTTCTTTGTCTTCTACTTAGTAAAAGTAAATTATGCTGGGCATGCCGGCAATTACGTATTACTTGTCTAAAATGCATCCGCTCTAAATGTTGACCAACTGGCATAACGATGCTTGGCTCATTTATCAAAATGTATATATAGAGTCCTCCATATATACATATATAGTCATTTAATGTATGTAGTTGATAAATTTTTCATTAATTTTATAATTACAAAATGTGTCATGAGACGTTGTTATGCTGTAACTTTTTCTGTTGCCATTTTGATAAATGGCCATCAGGAGACAACAAAAACGCAGAAGTTGCGACTCCTTCTGCGCGTTGCGTATACGTCATGTGGCACACACACACACACATACACACAGAGTCAGCTGTGTGTTGTCTTTATTTTGCCTTTGCTGCTTCCCTTTTGATATTTAGTTGGCCCGCATAGAATAGCTTTATATCTATATATAGCCGGGCTATGTGCCAGTGCCAATGCCAGTTGGCCTCTCTGGGTATTATGTCATTTAGTAAACAAATTAAGTCAGCCTTCACTCACTGGGTGTGCGAGAGTGTGTGCGTGTGTGTGTTCATTGTACTTCAGCGTAAGTATTTGCAAATACAAATACCAAAATAGTTGGCTCTTCAGCCAAAAAAAAAAAAAAAAAAAAAAAACTAGAAAAGAAAAGTGCATCATTAGCATTTCCTTTTCGGTGCGCCACAAACTATTTGCCTGGAATTTTCGCTTGTTTTTTTTTTTCGAAATGAAATGAATTTCAAATAACTATTAAATGTTTGTTGGCAAGAGTGCAGTAGCTGTACTGTAGCTGCTTTAAGGGCTCTTCACTCGACTCTAATTGCTAAATGTTTTCCTTTTCTTGCCTTTTTTTCATTCCTGTTCTAAACATATTCAAATCTGAGAGAGAAAGAGAGTGAGGAGGAGGGAGCGAGGGGGGGGGAGTTTGGCGAGTCCCATTCTGTTGCTTGGGGACTGCAATTTAATGAGCGCCAGACACGAGTTCTTTTCGTGCACACTGCAATGAATAAGTTATTATAATGATGCCTTAATGAGCGCTTAACTTTCATTTTTGATGGCGACCGGCCCGCAGACGTTAATGTGCATAAAGCCGACGCAAATGAAGCTGTCAGCTCGAGTCAGGTGTCGGCCGACAAGGAGCACGGCTAAAGACAGATTTCCCAGCCTTGAAAGTGATTTGCGGCCAAGTCAATATGCCAAATGTACGACAGTCACAGTTAAAGCTGATGTTAAAGCGATACCAGCCGCTCTCGATTTGACAGTGGCTGCTAGAAGTAGCAGGAAATGCTCAAGTTTTAGTGATTGCATCAGGTACTAAACAACAACAAAAGTCTATGTTAAAGCTGCTGTCAAAGCGATGACAGCTCTCAATTTGACAGTGGCTGCTAGAAGTAATAGGAAAAGATCAAGTCTGACAAGGTACTTCGTAATAAATAGAAACAAATTGCTAGCTATCTTTATTTCTTTCTACTCTCTTTGTTTTCTTTATTTTTTTTAATCTATTTCTATTTCCTTTTTTCTTTCTCTTTCTTTTTTCCCCCCTTTCTTTTATTTTCTTTCTCTATTTACTTCTCTTTATCCCATTGATATAAAAAAAATTAAATTTTTTAGTTTTTAAAGTGTTTTATTAGCAATGAGAAAGTGAATGTTAAAGCTGCTGTTAAAGCTGGCTGTCACTCTCTGCTACTCTCTCTCTCTATTACTCTCTTTTACTTTCTCTCCCTTTCTCCCTTTCTCTTTATATAATTGCCAACAACAAATTGTCATCCAACTGTTACCAATCATCACATTTGTCATGTCAAATTACTTGCCATGCGAAAGTCAATGTTAAAGCTACTGTTAAAGTGATTACAGCTGCTCTCAAATTGCCGCTGGCTGCTAACGATGTCAGCAAATGTTCCTGTTTGACTGATTGTATCTAATTAGTATTAGACAACAAGGTACAAAAAGCAACAAATTGTCAACAATTCCTCTCCCTCTCTCTCTCCCACTTTCTCTCATTCTCTTCCTTTATCCAATTGTTAACTAAAAAACAAATTGTTTTCCAAGTGTTTCCAATCATCGCATTCGATTTGCCATGTCCTTTTGGATGCTGTGAGCCCTGGCACTGGCTCTGACTCTGCCATCCTGCTGCCTGCTGCCTACTGCTGCCATGGCTAGTAGCCAGCTACTGCTTCTTTCTCTTAGCTGCACACTGTTGAGCAATTTGCACAAATGGCTGGTAGCAGCAGCAACAAAAGGCAATGGCACAAAACGAACAAATTCAAAGCGCAGAAGAGCAAAAAAATAATGAAATGCGCAAAAAACAACAACAACAACAACAGCAAGTTGAGCATGCGGCATAAAAATGTAAAATCTTAACACTTTTCACACACACACACAACAACAACACACACACACACACACATGAGCCGGATCAGTATATTGTGCGGGCAAACAAAAAAGCTTCACAACAATAGGGATAAAGGCGGAAGGGTCGTGGGAAAGGCAGCGCCCAAAGCGCCTACAGCGATTGCACAAAAATAATGAGGAAACGCGCAGGATGTGCGCACACACATATACATACATACACACACACATGTATATACATATAAACACATATATATATAGCTGTGTTGGACGCTCTCTTGAGCAATCATCGGGCGAATGAAGCCACTCAGACGCTGGGAACAGCGCACAGAAACGTACCTCGTCGTCTGGAGCTGAGTCTGAGGCTAGGTGGCGCCACTGTGCCGTGCTTTGTGTGTGTGCTCGCACATTCATTTAGTATTTATGCGTTGATATCTGCGAGTGAGTCTTCAATTTTTCATGTGCACGCGTCTACCCCTCCCTCTCTCTCTCTCTCTCTCTCTCTCTCTCTCTCTCTCTCTCTCTCTGTGTGTGTGTGAAGCTCGCACTCATTTATTTATATAATTTCTTGCTCAGCTTCGCTTCAATGTCAAGTGTTTAATTTGTAACCTTTGCATTTCGTGTGCGCGCCTTTGTTTTATTACTGAATTACGCAACGAGCTCAGCGAAATGAACAATCAAATACTCCAGCTTGGCTAATATTGTTAATTATAATTAAGATCTAGCCATTCTCTAGGGGGGCTCAACGACTGTGTGCAAGGTGAGACAGTTAGGTATTTGTGTAATAGAGATTTATGATGATGTAAGGCAGCTCTATTAATTGGCAAATACATTCTGAGCTTTCGTTGGCTTCAGCAGTTGCTGTGGCAATATTAATGAGCTGCCGAGCCTGGTTCGCTAGGCAAATTTAATTCAGTTTCAATCAATTTGGATTCGCTTCGGCTCACAGTCATAATAGATGGCTTAACTGGTTGACCAAAATGTATCAAATCAAAGTCTAAAGCAGTTCTATATATCTATATGTATATGTATATGTATATATGTGTATATACGTATATCTGCATATATCCATAAATACAATAAGACAACTTCATGCACGTCGGAATATTCTGCTTTCTATTATCCTTTGCTCGTCACACAAAATGTATCAAATCATAGCATCAATCAAGCAGTTCTATATATCTATAATATATATTAATATATATCTTCATATATCCATAAATAAGCCATCTTCATGCACGTCTGAATATTCAGCTTTCTGTTATCCTTTGCTTCGTCGCCCATAAATCAGGCCTGTGCCAATTAATTACATTTCTTATCACCAATTATGAATCGCTGTTTTCGCTCAAGTTGTGCCAGTCTCCCACTCTCTCTCTCTCTCTCTCCCTCTCTCCCTCTCTCTCTCCCTCTCTCTCTCTCTCTCTCTCTCCCTCTCTCTCTCCCTTTCTCATACTCCTTCTCTATCGCACTCTTTGTGGCCTTGGTCCTTTGATTTTAATTGCCTCGGCAGCACGACAACAACGTCAGCCCAAGTCCCAATCTCTCAGTCAGCCGGTCTGTGGGGCAATCAGCTCTCGTCGTCTATCCGCCGTACTCTTATCGCCATCGCCGCTCGCTTATCAGCTGTGTCCAATCAGGCACCGTATTGTTTTCCATACTCATTTTCATTTTCGTTTTCATTTTCCTGCACGTTTTCTCACTCTTTAAATGTTGCCTTCGCTTTTATCTTGACTTTTAGCTGAGCCACTGAAATGTTTACGACCAGCAGCGAGTTATTCAAAACTTGCACTGAGTGCACAAATCAGTGCCCACAATGGAATCGCACACACACACACACACATAGTCCACACCCCACACACACACACACACACTTTTGCTACCATTTTCTTTTTTCTGGCTGTTTTGGCTTGTCAGCTGTTTTATCTGTCAGAACTGTCCAAAACTTGTGCACAGCATCCACTGGGAGCCACGTGCAAAATATTCAACTTTAATAAACTCTTTCGAATATTTATGGAGCCGAACCCATTGAACATGGGTAAATGGGCGTGGCAGAAACCACATAAACTATGTATATTCTGGAACAGGAGTTGAGCTGAGTTTAATGTAAATCCTTGTTCTTTAGTTTGTTTGTTTTTTTTCAGCATATGTTAACTGTAGTAACAAGAAACATTAGTCAAAATATAATAAAAAGATTTTTAACACTTTAGCTTCAATAGAGAGATAGATAGCTATCTAGGATAAATAAATATTTAGGTGTTTGCATTTATCGGGTATTTCTTAGTCGAGCACTCCAGACAAAGAGCAGTCTGGCTTGTTTTGCTAAAGTCATTATATAATTAGATAGGTATACATGGCATATCTTTATAGCTGTTCGCTAGATATGATGCCAGCTGTATTTTTGGAGATATTTAGACTACTTAAACCATGGTTTATCTAAAGTTTAGTTGCACAAACACATAGTTTGAAACTTTGCCTAATGAATCATATATCGTCTCGCAAATCACTATAGATCTTATGTGATCTATACCTACTTCCCCTCGAGAGTATATCACATATGATAGAAAAGATGATTTCAATTTAATAAATAAATTATAATTGCATTGAAATCACCTTTTCTATTATATCTAATATATCCCTTCGATCCATAGCACTATTTGGACACTTAACTCCCAGCGCTGTGTCTTACAGATGTTTGAAGCGAAAAGTGAAAAGCAAATTTGCAATGCACATAAAATGCAATTAGGGCCGTGCGAGTGTTTAATTTTGTTTTAATGTATTTATTTATGCATTGCAAAGCATTTGGCTGCAGAGGCTTGAGATATCCTTGCCATGGGGCATGGCGCATAGGGCATGGGGCATGGGGCATGGCGGAGGCAATACGATGATGCTCTGCGATGCGCGCCACATTCATTTGGCTATGCAAACTTGTTCAACGCGCACAACTTGAAGAGCAGCCAACAAACGCCAAGTGGCTTTTTAGCTACATCAAAATCAACACGCCGAATGCTCGCATCTGGCATCTGACTGCCAGCCAGACACGCCCCCTATTTGAGAGGGAGGGGTGCGTTGGGGCGTTACGCCGTGCAGCGTTGAGTGGCTTTTAGCGCGAGTGCACAAAATTATGCAACTATTTGTGCAAACAAGTAGCACAAGCTCTGAGCCGCCCCGACAACGGCAACGACAACGGCAATGACAGCGGCAAACAGCGATGACAGCAACTCAATCATCAGTGCGGCCCGCGGGCTGATAGGGGGCGTGGCACTCTGCTATATCGCCCATTGACAGTCGCTTGCACGGCGAACGGATGTCAGCTGCACGCCGCACGCCGCACACCGCACACCGCACGCTGCCCTCAGATATCTGCCGCAGCAGGTGGCATGCCTCCAGGCTGTTGCACAGCCTCCAATTAACAATAAACAGGCCGAGATTAACATCGATTGTCAATCAGAGACTAAGTCTAATCGAACCTTATTAAAGAGGTGACAATTGAAGGCCAATTGGAATGGAATTTTGTACTGATCGTCAAAAGCTTATGATCGTCAAAGGCAAATTTACTATAAGAGGGGCGTCACTGGCAGCAGGCAGCGTTGCTGAGAGCGTGAAGTTATTATATTTTTAGGCAGGATAAAAAGTCGAATCCAAATATGGAGAGTGTAAATGCACCCGTCTATGTGTTCATCAGTTCATCCGCCTGTCTTTCCGTTCCATTCTGTCATTAGTCCGTTCATCACTCCGGTCTTCCGTTCGCGCGTCTTTTCGTCCATGCATCCATTCGTCCGTATATCCGTTTGGTTGTCAGTTCGTTTTTCCTTTTGCTTCTACATATTTCCCTTCGCTCGTCAGTCCGTGTGCTGATCAGACCGTACGCCCGTGCGTCCATGCGTCAGTCCGTCCTTCTGTTCACTCGGCTTTCCGTCCATGTGTCCGTCCATATGTTCGTTAGTCCGTCTTTCATTCTTCATCCATTTCCTCGTGCGTCGTTTGTCAGCTGATCTGACTGTTCGCGCGTTCTTCCGTTCATCCATGCACCCGTCCGTGTTTTCGTTAACTTGTCAGTCTGTCTTGGTTCCGTTTGGTTCTTTGTCTTTCCTTTCGACCGTCACGCGTCAGTCCGTGTGTTTGTCAGCTGATCGGACCGTTCGTCCGAGTGTTCGTTCGTTCTTCCTGTCATTCGTCTTTTCATCTATGCGACCGTCCGTGTGTTCGTTAGTCTGTTAGTATGCATTTTTGTTCCTCCGTTCGCTCTTCCGTGTGTCCCATTGTCCATGGTTTGTCTGTCGGTGTGTTCGTCAGCTCATCACATCTTCTTTTCACTCGTCAATCCGTCTGTCTGCTCATCCATTTATTTCTTCGCCCCCATTCGTTTGTCTTTCCGTCTGTTCATATGAACGTATATGTGCTCCCATAGCACGCAGAGATCTAGTTTGTATCTAAGAATAATCAATAGCTTAGGTTAGTTATTCGGGTACTGCACGCACATTCTGAGAGCTTAAAGAGCTATTAAATTGATTCTATATATAGAGTAATCAATTTGTAGGCTACCTATTCCCATACCCACCAGAGCATCTTCCGTGCATCTCCCACATACTTTCAATTGCAGCTAATCTTTGCAATGAACTAGTTTAAAAGTTAATTGAACCAGCTCCGATTTCAATTAACAAACAAGCAAAAAAATTGCATTTCCTAAGTGCTGAAAGATTTTACCCAAGCCCAAAAAACCCTTAAGCTGCGGATTAACTTATCGAACAGAGTCAACATCGCTCGCCGAGCTCAGCTGGGCAAATGCATCCGACTCTTTAGGCCTTGGCATGGCCAAAATCTATTTTCGCTTCTGCGTTGCTTTATTATTGCAATTGTTATACAATTGCTAATCAATGCTAATGGCTTTGTTCAAATTTGGCCCAAAACCAAACGTTGTAAAATCCACAACAGACGCCAAGACAACAAAGAGGAGCCTTATAGAGGGGGTGTAAACATTTCAAGCGAATTCTGCGTAAAACTTTTCCATTGCACGCCGTAACATGAGATATGAAAAACAAATGCTAAATGCGCACATTTATTAGGATTATACACAGGGTTCGCCTCAACTCCCTAAAAAAGAGTAACGACAGACAGACCAAGGGAGATATATAAATATATATGATATATATCTGATATATGCGTGTGTAATAATAAAGAGAGAAATTTGCAAATTTGGCTGCGGGCGGAGATTGTGGGCGTAGCCTAATTGGAACTGGCTGACAGGCAGCCAGACATACTGCAGATATCTCTTGAGTGGAGATAGCCCCATCAACTCCACCTGACAGCAGGCTGCTCGACTGCTGCAGCTCTGCCTGCCACAGTAAACCCTTTTCACATGCTCTCCTTGAGCTCGCAAATATGCAGAGGCTGACAGAGCATGGTCCAGCTGTGCGGTCCAGATAAATAAACAGACACGCCCACACCCATTCACACACCCATCCACACACACACTGAGCCAGTCAAGCACGCAGGAGAACGCCTCGCTCGCATCACTTATGCCAGTTTATTGATTTGCAGCAAATGCGAGCAAAATACTCGCACATTCAAATAAAATACTTACATTTATGACCCCGCATAAATTGTGCATAAATGTTTGCCTTGCCAGAGATATATTTTGTGCAGAGCAGACTATATAGAATACTCGAATTTCCAATGCTCTTGAAGAGCACATTAATATACAAAACAGAGGCGAGACAGTTGCAATCATTCTAAGAACTGCGATTTCCCAAGGGAAAACTTTTTCCTTTTCCTTTTCTTTCTCGCATAACTCATCAGACATCGATTCTGCCTCATATAAGTATTCGCACTTCGCTGCGCCCGAATGGAACTGTTTCGAGTCGCGGTAAAATATTGTCCATTCAACTGCATAGTTATAGGTCTAAAATATTTTGTCATCTAAATGTTTATGCCTTGCCGCACACGGCTTCCACTTGCCGCTTTCCACTTAGAGTCCAATTGGAAACCAAATACTGCATTCGTCGCATTCTGCACTTGGCCCCAGGGTCGCAGTCGCATGCCGTGGAGAGTTTTCGGCTGGGCGGCAGATGGGAGATGGGAGGTGGGAGGACGGGCATAGTTGGACTACTCGTGTTCACATTTGGTTTTGGGGCACATTGTGGTTCAGTGCTCGTAGTTCGCAATTCGATTGCAACGGAGCACATAAATCACAACACTTTACTGAACAAACGGACTGAGCAGGTTGCCTGTCGGAGGAGCCTGGCCAAATATGGGAGATGGCTGACTGAGCGAGCACCCCTCGGGCTGGCACATAATCCCATTTTCATTTCAGTCTGTTTCTGTTCACTTTTTTTGTTTTGTTTTGTCACGTGAAGCCAGCGGAGCGCTGCCTACTCTCGGCTGCCCGTACTCCCCATACACTATTTCCGCACTGTGGACTTGTTTATATTCGTTCGATTTTGCTGCCAACGAAACGGCAAAAGCGAGCGAAAAACATTTTTCAGACATTTCTGACACAGACTTTGCGCCTGACAACTGACTGCACGAGTGCGAGCGAGTGTGAGTGTGTGTGTACGACTCATCAAATAAAGCAAAGCCCTGCCACTGCAGTGAGCTGCACTGCCACAAAAAATAAAAAAAAAAAATAAATAAAGAGAAGGAGACTAAAAATAAATTTGCACTGCGCGCAAAAGTAACTTTCGGTTTGCAGCTGGAGCGGCCGAGCCGGGGGCCAGGCGGCAGTCCAAACTAACTGCACCTGCAGCGCACAGCGACACTGCGCTGGCAGTTTCTTATGGATTTCAGCCAAGACAGAATCGCAATACAAATATGATATATGCTATATGCTATATGCTATGGCAGAACTTCAAGCCTCAAGTCTCCTGACATGAAAACGCAATTGTGTTACTCGAGTTGCCGCACAGTCAGTCTGCATGCAGTTAAATTGCTGCCAAAGTCGTTCACTGACAAAGCTGGACGCATGCAAAACTAATTACAAACACACACAGACAGACACATATACAAATATACTTGTATATACATATATATGCCTTTGGTATGTGGGCCAAAGTAGTTCATGAAATGCCTCGCTTTGCATGTCGGCTTGTAGATACATTGAATAATAGATGCGCCAGCAGTTGGCCAGAAGTACTCGCAAATCCTGTACTTTATAAACAAATAATTTTAATTAAATGAACAAATTAGAGTATGGTAGTGCATGAAGGGATCGAATTGGCAATACCCTGTAATTTAATTAATTATATAAGTATATTTTTATACCCTGAATGGGAAATCTGAGTATATTTATGTAACAGGCAGGAGAGCTGAGTCCATTTAGCCCTGTCCGTCAATCCGTATCTTTGAACGCGTCGATCTCAGAAACTATAATAGCTAACGATTTGAAATTATTTTTATAGCTCCCTGCATACGAGTGCCATAGCACGCGTTAATCACGTTTGTTTAAAAAACTCTATATCTAATTTTAACTTAATGTTAGGGATTTAAAAACATAAGCATATGTACTATTGTAAAGGTACTAGAGTGGCTATAGAACCTTTCATCTTTATTTATATTGTATGTATAATAAATTAAATTCATATCTTAAAAGACTAAATATCTTTAACGAAAAACATTTCATTTCCAATATATTAAGCAAAATTTTAATACATTAACTGTAATATTATAAAAACTCTTTTAAAATCGAAAAAGAATATTTTTTTTTATTTTTTTATTTTTAGCTGAAAACAAGCTGGATTTTTTATTCATTTCTTTAAAGTTCCATTCAACACATTTTACATGCACTCAAATCACTTCAACTATCCCCATGAAGCAGGCAACTCCATCTAAAAACCGTCTAAAAAGCATTTGCTCATTACAAAGTAAATACCATTCAAACATTTATTGAGTGTTGCGTTTAGCCATTATCCAGTTCAGTTCAAACATGTGGGTCAATGACTACAACTAGAGATTGCATTTAAAATGTTGTCAATTTTATTAATAAACGAAATGGACGAAATGCTTGCTCTTAATGTGTGCATCAATTGTAGGCAAATACACACAGTGAGTAAGTGTGTGTGTTTGTGTGTGTTCATAAATATTTGTATACACATTTATACACTTACAGCTCCCACTGTGCCTGCCGGTCTGGTCTCTTTGCTTTGGACCTCGGCGGACATGCATAAAACTTAATTTAATTCTCCAGTTTTTGTGCCCTGGCTGTTCTGCTGTGGAATTGCTACCTGCTAATTAGCACAGGACACGCCCAAAACACAAACATACACTCGCATGCACACACACACACACACACACACTCGTGCACATGTCCATGTTGTTTAAAATGAGACATTGCGAATTTCACATAGGAGCAATTTCCATGACAATTTTCGCACATCAACTCGGCATGTTGTTGGTCTCCTGTTGATATTTAATTGTTTTGTAGCTAATTGACGAACGACACTTAAACACACATACACACACAGAGAGAGACACACCTGAGCAAACACAAATGTAATTTAGTCTGCAATTTGCTAGTTCTTCGTACTTTCACTTCTATTGGAAGAACTTTCATTTAACAACTCACTTTGGGTCACAGTTTTGAAGCATTTTAAGAATATATATTAGCTTGAATAAATTTAATTTGACTTCTTAATAGTGTATGTGTGTCTCGACTCTACAACTCTCCACTATCATATTCTCACCACTATTACTCTCCACTATGATACTCTCGACTCTACTACTCTCCACTATGATGCTCTCGACTCTACTACTTCCGCAACTTTACTACTCTTTACTATGATATTCTCGACTCTACTACTCTCGCGACTCTACTACTGTCCACTATGATAATCTCGCCTCTACTGTACTGCAATATAATACTCTCAACTCTTCTACTCTCCATTCTAGTGCTCTCCACTATGATACTCTCCACTCCCCTACTCTCCACCATAAAACATTCAACTCTAATACTCTCCACTATCATATTCTCACTTCTATTACTCTCCACTATGATACTCTCGACTCTACTACTCTCCACTATGATACTCTCGCCTCTACTGTAGTCCAATATAATACTCTCAACTCTTCTACTCTCCATTCTAGTACTCTCCACAATGATACTCTCCACTCCCCTACTCTTCACTATAAAACATTCGACTCTAATACTCTCCACTATCATATTCTCACCTCTATTACTCTCCACAATGATACTCTATTCTCCACTCAACTATTCTCCACTATATTATTCTATACTGTACAACACTCTTTCAATTTAAAATTTGTTCAGAATTTCAGTTTAATTGCAAAACATAATCTGTGCCAAGAGACTGGCCACAAGAGGGGCACAACCTAGAGTAGGAAAGGCGAGAGATGGAGGGATAAGTTTTGTCATCAAATTTTAATTTAGATCTAACAACAGATTTTGTTTTATGAAACTTTGCATATATGTATAAAACTTATTAAATAAGAACAGCTATGATTAACTAAGAAGCTAAGATTAATTAAAAGCTCAAAGGATTTGACTCAAAGCATAAAAAACAACAGATATGAATAATAGAATCGTATGGATGTGAAACTACAAATAGTCAGCTGTATTTGTATAATCCTAGTGCGTGGGCTAGTATCTGAAATATTTTTTCTGCCTAGAATAAATCCTAATACTGTTTTCTTCTGTTCTTTAAGCTAATCAATAACTACATATATTTCTATGTTTTCTAGCTTCTTAAATCCAAAATGGATGTGAGAAACGTATTTAGCCGTTCGCCTCGTTTTTGTCGGCTAATCTATTGAGATGCGATATTCATGCAGGTTTCAAGCGCTGGAGTCTCAGCTGGCTGCAAGGCAGCAGTTAACGGTAACTACTCCAGTTGAGGCTTGAAGAGCCCTCCGTGGATATGGGCTGTAATCTAATCGGCGAACTGAATCAGAAACCATTAGCTTGGCCGCCATGGCGACCTTTGTCGGCGGACGCACAACAAAGCGAATATCCGGTTGCCAGGTGAGCTGCAGAACCATTTGATCCTCAGCTGATTTCTCGAGAGATAGCGCCCATTGCCTGCAGTCCATAACTGAGTGTGAGAGAGTATGTGTGCGTGTGTGTGTGTGCAGCTCATGTGCTAGCATTATATATATTTCAATTTCATGCCTGACTAGCCTATGCCAGGCGCAGTGGTAAACGGCTGCTAAATGTCAAGGGTTCACGGTTGGCGGGGCCACAATACAGAATGCCTTAAGCAGCTGGGTTAGCTAAGTGTATTCAATTCTGCTTATCTATAACACACACACACACAGAGAGAAAGAGAGAGAGAGAAAACATACTAATACTTTGAATAGGGCGTTGAGGCATCAGCGATGGCAATAAAAACCAGTTACAATTTGCTCGGTCGCCTTTTCTGTGCTCAATTCATGTTGCTATGAAATAAATTTGTATTGAATGACTGCCAACTGATTGCCACACACACACACGCTCAGGTGCTGCCATTGCAGCTCACTTGCGATTAAGCCAAACAGTCAGCCAACACTTGAGCTGCAGATTGCCAGCAACCAGGCTGGCAGGCAGGCAGGCGCCTCAAATGCAATTTGTCAACGATTTTTGCAATTTTCATTCGGGGCGACAAAATTCAATCTAGCCACATACTCACACTCACACACACTCACACACACCCACAGACAACTGTGTGCCCTGCATTTCATCATTCATTGGCTGACAGGAAATTGCAAAATTTCTCGCACTCTCGACGAAGCGACGCCTCGCTGGTTCTAATTTCAATTTGCGCCACTTTGCCCAGCTCATACGACGGCCAAAAGCAGGTAAGTGTACTTTATACGCCCAAACACACACACACACACAACCACACACACTTTAATTAATATATAAACGCTTTATAATAGGCAATTTGACACTTTTTGGGCAGGCCCCATTAATGCAGCTCGTGCACAAGATTTAATCAAAGCAAGCCCCATTTACGAACACTTTTGTGGTCGTCGTCTCTTCGGCCATAAACGGGCGAGTACATAACATTTTCATTGACTGATTCAATCGGTTATATCCCACATATAAAGCAGTGGATTGTGGGAAGTGTTTTATATTATGTTTATTGGCATGGATAATCGAAGAGCTTTTTATGGCGCATTTATGAAAAGCTTCCATTTGTAGTACGAGTAAATGCAATTATAATATATTAATATTATAGTATGGTGATTTGAATATTATTATGTAATGTTAATAAAAACAATAATCATAATTATAGTAATAATAGTAATAATAATAATTATAAAAATAAAAAAAAAAATAATAATAATAATAATAATAATAATAATAATAAAAATAAAAATAATAATAACAATAAATATAGAAAGATTATTTTTTTAATATTTTTTAAAAATATTAAAAAAAAAATAATATCAATAAAAATTTTCATAATATAGCTAATATAAATAAAAAAAAAATAAAAACAATATTTAAAAAAAAATTAAAAAACAGTTATAAAAAAATTAATACATAAATAAAATGAAGTCAAATATAAATTGAAATTATAAAATACTACTTGTTTTAAGGAAAAATAAACAATGGCAATAATAATGCCAATGCTAAAAAATAAAATGTTTAAATTAAAAATAAAAATAAATAGTAAAAAAACAATATTTGTAATAAAAATAAAAATAAAAAAATAAAATATTAAAATAATTATTATTAAAATAAAAGTAATAATATTTTAAAAAAAATGCTGATATGAGCAAACCTATAAGGTGATGCAATTAAACCAAAATTTAATTTTTCAATAGTAGAAAAACTATTCTTCACCTTCAAGACTAATGGAATAATCAATAGCACAAAATTAGAAAAAATCCAATCAAGTATATAGATCCAATAATTCAGAATTAAGTTAATATAGATGAACAACTACTGAACTAACTAAATATAAGCATTCGCCTCTTCTTCTTATACTTATATAAGGCCTTGAGGAATGTGCCTTAATTAAAACTAATCAATAATGAGACAATGAACAGGTTGTTTGTCTATCGCCCTTCGCTTCTATCATTAAAAGTGCTCGCTGCTCGACTAATGATTCATTATCGTCTGCCTAAGCTATAAGAGATTGAGAATTATATGCCATTATGGGAGCTATTAGAAAAAAAAAATAAAATCTATTATAAATTTTTAATATTTTATAAATTTTTATTACAAATTTCAAATTTGAACTATACAAAAATATACAAATTTGAAATTTGTAATATAAATTTATAAAATATTAAAAATTTATAATAGATTTTATTTTTTTTTCTATTTAAAATCAAATCAATCAATTTTTGCTTTTATAAGTTTTTATCTTACTCTTACAAGTTCAAACTTGTCTTATCTTATCTAATCAGGCTTCTTGAGCTTTAATATGGAAAACATCTATGATTAGTTAGTATTTCCAGTTGACTGAGCGCTCAATTATGAATGCTGAAAGTACGAATCAACGCCAAGTTCTATTGGGCCTCAATTCGCATCTAGTACTCTCTATATGCATGGACATCAGAGACATTATAAACAAGCAGCGTGATTGCATAACTCTGTACTTAAGGCTCGCTTTTTGGTAATTTGAGCAGATTTCGGTTTGGCTGGCTGGCTGGCTGGCTGGCTTTCATGGGATTTTCATGGCATTTTCATGGCTATGGTCACCGGCGAGCTCTGTACATTGATTGCTGCCTGGTCGTGGGCGCTGCTGCTTGGCCATGTGTCGCATTCTGGCAGTGGGCCAAAAATAGAAACCAGATACATAAAAGCCAGCAAATGGAAATCACTTGCTGATTATGCCAGCAGCGGCTTTTAATTTTGCAAATGCGCCTCGAAACGAACGGAGGCTGCGAATCAAGGCGCCCATCCGTTGGCTCTCTAATCAAATCAAATGCTTCCAGCAGATGCTGCCCGTGCTGGGTGTCCTAGGTGTGCTGCTGCTGCTGCTGGTGCTGCAAGGGCGGCAGGTGCCATAAAGCTGCACATAAAATTACGCAAAAAAAAAAAAATGTGTAATAAAAATATTGCAATTCGTGTCGTGCGGCCAAATGTGGCAAAGTGTATAACACGAAGAGCACATATTATGCAAAAGCATATTTATGGCCATTGAAGGAAATTCAAATTGATTTGCTGCCTACGTGGCCAGAGCCAGCCTCACGCCAGCCACTTGCCAACCACCTTACACAACAGTTGACAGTTGACATCTCTCTCTCTCTCTCTCTCGCGCTTTTCTCTCTCTTTTTTCTATTCTATATATTTTTGCCGTGTAGCTTTGACAGGCGAGTGACAGGCGACAAACCGACGGCAATAGTGACAGCCACTGAAATTTATGAACGCAGCGTCAGCTGCCAATTAATTATGTGCAGCAACAAAATTGTTAATAGAAGACAAGTCAGCAACAGCAACAGCAGCAGCAACAACAGCATCAACAGCAGCTGCTGCAAGCAGCAATCGCTAAGGAAAAAAAAGAAAGAGCAAAAAATGCCAATCGACTGAGCTTTGTTGACTCAAATAATCGAAGTGTGACATGAGTTATTGCTCGTACGAGCAGCTGTGGCACAGCTCCTCTGCCAGTTGGCGAATAAAGCGGCAGGATAAGAGGAACAAAGAAAAGCAAGGTAAATGTCGAAGTCATACTCTACACGACTGCATAATGCTCGTTCGCTGTCTAATTAAATAAACTTAATATAAATACAATGTCTGGGGAAGTGACAATAATCATTGGATGGGAGAAATTCTACAATAATATAATATATATATTGTCATATATATTATCTATATATTATTATCTATATTATTACTATACCTATATTGCATTATTAGCTTTCTCTTAGACATAACTCAACATCTATATGCTCTTCACACTTCATAAACTCCTCTCAGAACGCAGCAGCTCTGCTCTATGTCTAATCATATGAGTTATGTTTTCATCAAATCTGTTTTCTTCTGCTTCTTTACACTTTTTCAAACTTATTTTCAGTTGATTTTCATATTTTCCACTTCAGCCGAAGTTCATAACGCAGCTGATTGGATGTGTGCGTAGGAGAGTATGTCAGAACAAAACTTTGCACACATTTCGTATACTTGGGCGTGTGAGAAGCTGCGTTGAGCTCGTCGAGGCGTTCAAATTGCGTTGGCACTGATTGCAAATTGTTGAAAATTAATTTTCAATTCATTTTTTTTTTCTGCTTGCGCCAGCTCAAAGGCGGCAAACCGCAGCTGTTTAATTTTTATTGAAATTTAGGGAAAAATAAACGCCTGAAATTATGCAATAGATTTTTGCAGAGCTTTATATGAATTTTTTTTTTTTTTTTTTTTTTTTAATAATATTTACTAAGCCATACGGGGTAATAATAATATAATATTGTAAATATATGAATTTGTTTTCGCTCGTGTTTGACTTTAGGCTATTCAAAAAATGAAAATAAAACATTAATGATGTTGCAGCTAGGCGAGTACTCCTTAGAGAATTAGATGTAGTTCCTGTTATGACTGAAGTAGGCGATATATGGATATACCAGGTATTTTTTGACATATAGCTCATCTTATCCAATCTTAAAGCTACACTTTAGTTTCAAGAGCTCTTGCAAATCAGACAATTAAGCGGGAAAGAGTGGGAGAGGGAGAGAGTTGCTCTTGTCTCTCATGCAAATGGCCCACAGGCCGTCGGGCAACCCAAATGAGAATCAATCAAAAAGTCAAACAAAACTCGACTGCGATTTGCGGCTGCGGCAAATTCATTTCGAGGAAATTTGTCAGCTTAAGGAGCTGCAAGTTTTGCACTTCCGCTCGACCGACTTACGACCCAAATACACAAAAGAAGAAGAAACGGAAAAAGTCAAAATTTGCATATTAAAATGGGCCACGAGGCACAGGCAGCAACACGAAACGTGGCATTGTATTTGCTGCCGAGCAAACGAACTCTGAGATTAGCTATTAATTTTCATTAGGGCTCAACGAACTAATATATATATATATATACACACTTATATAGTATATATATACTCTTCATAAGAATTGCTGTAACAGCATAAAGTGGCTTAGCCAAATTGAATGCGGGCTCATAAAAAAAAGGTTTTAGCTGGCAAAAAGAAAAAAATAATTTTTTGAAAATGTTAATCAAAAAGAAGACTTATATGCACACACATATGTGTGTGTGTGTGTGAGCTGTTAGCCTGGTCTGCAACTAGAGCCTGAGCTGGGGCCGCCTGGCACGTGTGGCAATAGCATTAGTCGGAAGCGTATCTCACTTTGAGAGCCACAGGATGAGCATTTCTTTTACTTTTTTTTTCATTCGAAAGTTCTGCTGGGCGTGTGGGGCCATGGGGCGTGGCTGACAGCCGCAACTTGTATCGTTTTACACGTAGTATTTGCAGACAAAATGGCTGCCAAGCGTGCTATAAGCCAACTTCTATCTCTACCTCGACACCCCTCTCTCTCTCACTCATTGCTCGTACTCTATATCCTTGCCCACTTAAATATGTAAACGCGATAAACATCATGAATACGAGCCAAGAATTTCTTATAGATTCGAATTGGGCTTTAACTATTTTTATAGCTTTTCAAAACTTGAGCTGAAAGAGTTTTCATAAAATTGCCAAAGTGCTAAGCAGACTATTAAACTCTTATAGCCATCATTCGCTCGCTCTCTCACTCTCTATATATATTTCCCTGTCTCTACTTTCCCGCTTTGTACGTGTAGTTTGAGTCTGAGGTGTTTGCCATAAAATTCACATTCCAAATGGACATTCAAAGTTCGGATAGTTGCGCGAATAAGTAACGTTCTATGATAGCAAGAACACGTCTTATAGGAATTGGAGGAAGGGTTTTAGTCTTTATTTAAGCTCTATTGAGTCTCGTGCCAACCTCGTGTTTTGATCATGTCAGTTCGTGTCATTTCGTGGAGAAATTGTTAGATATATTCATGTCTCTTTTCCAGTCGAGTTCAGCTCGTGCCCAGCTCGTGCCTAGCTCGTGCCTAACTCATACTTAACTCGTGTTTAGCTTGTAATTAGCTCGTGCCTAGTTCGTGTTTGGCTCTTGCTCAGCTCGTGCTTAACTCGTACCTAACCGCTTCTCAGCTCGTGCTAAACTCTTGCTTACCTCGTACTTAACTCGTGCTTAGCTTGCGTTTAGCTCGTGTTCAGCTCGTTTTTAACACACTTATAAGCCATATTCCTTTACACTTTTCTTATGTTATCCCGTATTTAAATCGTATCACCTCTACACATATTTTAGATCTTTGTTTATGTTGTATAAAACCGCTTTTATCTCATATATCGTATTAATATCACGATTGAACCGATATAATTACAATAAAATATATTATAAATATGATATATATCATATCAAAAACTAAATTCATAAGTCTTGAATGTCCTTTTCGTCTTCTCAGTTTCGCATGCCAAAGCTACGTTGGGTCCATATCGAAGTCACGTTAAACAAACTAGAAAGTTCTATTTATAGTTTATATATACATATATAATATATTATTCCTCCTGGAATGTCTGTTTCTTGAATTGTGCCAAGTCATGCTCGGAGGTCTTGCATTCGTGCTGACTCCAGCTAAGCCCAGTTAAGACTGCCTGTCACACAAAAGACGCACAAATTTAATTTAGTTTTTTTTTTTTTTGCGAAATTTCGTGCGTGTTTGCTTCAAGTACAACTCTCCAGGCAATTTACGCTCAAGTTAAAGTTGCTTGATTCGAGTTCTGTGAGTTCTGTGAGCATATGTCGGGATTGGCTTGATTTGTTGACTCTCGCTCACAAGTGGCCGCAGATTGCGACGGACTGAAGCTGGGCAAGTAAAGCTCGGCGGTTACATATCAATTTGCGGTCGAGCCGGGCCAACTTTTGTGCTGGCAATTAGACGGGCCATCAACAAGAAGTTAGCAACTAATTAATGAAACACCACACACATACACACACACACACACACACACACACACTGTGTCCTAAGGTGTTGCCGTGTTTCAAGTTTCAACAAAAGTTCAGCGCCGGCAGCTGCCACGCCCTTGGCCCTCGAAAGCCGTTAGCGGGATGCAGGCCGGGCACGCTGCGTGCTGCCAATTTGAATTATAATTGCATCATGCATTTGCATTCCGCAGCTGATGCTAATCAAATGAAATGCCGGGCGCTGTCCCCGTCGTCGTCAGCATAATTTAAGTAATTGCAAATTAAACTGCTGACTTAATGGCGGCCAAAACGCAAAGTTGTTGCCAAACGAATGAAAACTAATTAAAGTGCTTTCAAGCGAGGGCGTGCGAGAGTGGGGCAGAGTGGGGGAGGCGGAGCATGAGAGCTCCAGTTGAGCAGACTTTTGCATGTAACATGAGACGCGCCAATAGCAAAACTGACCAAACGAACGCGTCATACGAGCTGCACTGCTCGGCAGTGCGTGTGTGTGTGTGTGTGTGTGTGTGTGGGCGTGGGCATGGCACTTAATATGTCCAAGGTGCGTATATTTGTGTATATTTATAGCCGAGCTGGCCTCAAAATGCACTTCAAAGCAATTAATTTGCAATAAAAGCGCTTTCAGTGCGGCCAGCAGGTGCGTGTGTGTGAGTATGTGTGTGTATGTGTGAGAGAGAGTGGGAGAGAGTGTGAGAGTACCTTTGCTGATTGATGACGCCACCCACACACTGACACACAAGCCTTGGCTTTGACTGACGCATTGCTCATACGCCCCGAGGCTCAGTTCAGAGCTCTATCAAAATGAACTGCGCGTGGTTTGACTTTAGATATAAATCAGTTGCTATCATTGCAAATATATGTATGCACAAAATATATAAAATATATGAAATTTATAAAATTTGTAAAATATATAAAATATATCAAATATTCAATGTGAAAAGTCTTCAACACGTATAGATTACTCATTATGTTGATGGCTTTTTGCATAGTGTATTTGATACATTTTATTAATATATTATTTATTTTATATACACAGTATTGCAATGATAAATTTTGGATAATTTTTATGTTTTATATAAAATTATATAGTAAATATATTTTTATAGATATCACGTCATTTTTCCACAAAAGTTTGATACAGAGTAGTCTGATCTGCCTGAAGTGTTCGACATTTTTTAAGCTAATTCTCAACACTCCATCTCATTTATATCTCAAAATCCAACTTAAGCTTACGATTTAATGCCCAAAAATATATAGAGTATATGATATATAGTATAGTATATAGATGTATATAGTGGTATACAGTATAGTATATAATGTAGTATATAGTATAGTATATATATGTATATGGTGAAGTATATAGTACAGTATAGTATTTATTTGGAAGGGTAAGGTAGGAGTGGATGAAAGGCTTCACATTTTCAAAATAATTCAAAACTATGGCGTTAATAATGCCCACACATAGTACAGGTCTATACAACGAAATAAGCTAATATAAGCCACAAATCATGATATCTAGTTTAAAAAACATAGAATTTGTTATATATTTGCAAATGAAACACATTTCTGCATAATCTAAGTCAATCAAAATATATAAAAAATATCAAAAATATATTTATATATACATGTTTAATATATTTGACACATTGTGGTATTAGCTTGGCTTAGGTTTTGGCAGCTCAGCACTTGTCCGAACATGTCAAAGCTCCAATTATCCTGGCTGTCATTGGCTTAAGGGCCGAGTGTAGCTGGAAGTGTCCGAAAGCCGCACTCGATTAGCCATGTTGAATTTTTTGGATTTTATTCTTACTCAACTCATCCACTCCCACATTCTACTCTTTGCCTCTACTCCTGCCTCTCTTTTTGTGCATTGTTGAGAGTGCTGTTTGCGCTGGGTCTAAGCAAACATTGAAGCTGCAGCTGCTGCCGTTGACTTTTCGGTTTGGGTTTACCCTAAGCCCAGTTGTCCAGTTCCAGCGTCAGTCACGTAGCAACCGATGACGTGGCTGCTGCTGCTGCTGCTGCTGACCCATCGTCCACAAAGGCAGCGACAGCAATAGCTGCCTCAAGCATGTTTGTGTGTTTGTGTGTTTGTGCCATCAAGTGCAGCCAGCTGTCATATCTTATACACATTGTCACGCAATTGACGGGCAACAAAGCAACACCCAGCACACTACGACAAAGTTCCCGATGCTAAAAATAGTCGCAACATCGAAGCGAGCCACGCACTTTGTGCTCTCTCGCTCTGTCTCTCTACCCCTCTCTCTCCCTCTCTCTCTCTTTTTTGCCTATGCCACTTTTGTCGCATCGATTTTCGCCTTAACACATTTTCGTAATACTTAAACAGGGCGTCATGCCCCATAGACCCCATAGCATCTAGACCCCGTAACACCCAGTCCCAATCCCAATTCCAGTTCCAGTTTCAGTTCCCGTCCCTGTCCCCAGCCCTGAACAGTTGACATTATAATAATGTTATGTGACTCTGACATATCCGTGCCAAAGTATCCCTCGTCTCGCACGCTTTCCGTGCCCATTCTGTCATTTCGATTCCCTTTTCTAATTTGATTCCATTGGCTGACCTTGAACGCTGCTCTCGCTATATTGATTTCTTTTTTAAGTTAATTAAAAAGCGCAGGTTGCGAGCTGAAGCTCAGCCATTAAACCAAATGAGCCAAGCAAAATGGCACCACCTGTGCCACGCCCTCTCCCTCGTCCCGTCGCCCCGTCGCCCCATCGCCATGTAATGCGACGCTTTAAATTAGGCTTATGGAAAAGAAGAAGAAGACCAAGAAAAACGTAAAAAAAAAACGAGACAAAAACTGGGGACGCTGCAATTGAGCAGCAGTAATTGTCATAATTAAGTGCGCCCCGACGGAGCAACTGTCGAGTGGTGGTGCGCTCGGTGGTTGGCCCTCAAGTGGTTGTCTCTCATAAATGTCAGCGATACGGCAGACCACAGACCCGCAGACCCGCAGACCCGTAGACCCCAAGCGCCAGCCACATCCGGCAAATACATAGGCGAAGAAACAGAACTGCAGCGCAAGCAAAAGCCCTTTGAAATATAATACCTGCAAGGCACTTGATTTCTCTTTGTCTGCCACTGGGTATATTGGTTTGATGCACCTGCACATGCATGAGAAGAGCAGTGCGGCACTATACCAAAACTTGCGCCAAATGAGGAGAATTCTTTATGTTTTATGTATATCTTTAGACTTCTTCTGATTTTCACAATAAAGTCACATGTTTGTCAAAAATAAACAAATAATAATAATATAATAAATTAATAATAATAATACATAATAAATAAAAACTCTCAACATCGCTAAGCTGTATGCCCTACCTCCTCTTTTCCTCTACCTCCTCTACCAACATTTCACTTCATTCTAGCGCCATCTAGCAAATCTTTGCTTCAATCGTACAACTCTTACAAGTTACTGTCATATACACTGACGATCTTATGGATCTTCGAGGAGAAGACTCAGCGCCAGCACCCTTAAGATCTATTGTACCATGTCTCAACTTCAAATCCTGCAAATATCTTGAACTATGCCTATGAACTATATCTAAAACGTTCTTTCCTTCCACATTCTATGTATTTTCGATTAAATACTTCAAATATCAATATTATTATATTGTATTATTTATTTAATATTTTACACATTATCTTTATATAGATTTATGACTTTTTAATTTAAAAAAAATAGATTTAATATTTAATACATTATCTTTATATAGATTTACGACTTTTTAGCTTGACATTTTGTAGTCATTTAAAAAAAAAAAAAATTTATAATTTTCTTTTTAATATTTAAAAAAAAAATAGATTTAATCTTTATATTGATTTACGATTTTCTGGCTTGACATTTTTTAGTCATTAAAAAAAAAATTGTTTGATAATTTTATTTTTAATTTTTTTTTTTAATTTAAAAAAATTTTGTTAATATATTTTTTTCATAAATTAAAAAATTTTGTTTTCTTAAATGACTAAAATCTCATAATCCAAAAGACGTAAATCTTTCATCGAATAAAATATAATAATATATTTTCTCAATTATAATTTCAAATAACCTGAAGTACATAAAAAATATTGTTTTTATACATTTAGCCATATATATTTGTGTATAAACGTATACTATAAGTATATCAGTCTAACTCCAAACTAATCCAATTATCAGCTTAAACTTTTTTGTTATTCTTTTTACATGATAAGCTAACTCCAAAAAACATTATTTTTCTACAAAATATATAACATAAATGGCCCAAAGCCCATGGATCTATATGTTATATATATGTATATTTATACATACCTATATATATTTATATATAACATATCTACATATCCCAAGCCAACCGCCGCTTTTGAGCCCTCGCCTTTCTCTGTCTTTCTCTCTCTCTCTCATTCTCTCTGCCGGCGGTCTTTAGGCCCGTTTTCCCATTAGCCTTTTTCCCCATTACATTTGCATTTCTGTTTGCTCGACCTGTGCCCGACGCAACGCTGTTCGACCGTGTCACAAAATCAATTAAAAAACTGCCTCCTCTGGCAGTGGCACCACCCGCACCACCCGCACCACCCACACCGCCCGCACCACGCCCACGCTCATCTCTCGGCGCTATTTGCGCTGAACAAACATTACAATATTTTTGTTCACCTCTTTTCGAAACTAGCAGCAAAGTGAAGAGAAAAAAAATTTAAATGGGCTGCAGCTAAATGGTGTCCAGAGATGTGTCCAGCGCAGCACCGCCCAACCACCCGACCACCCAACCGCCTAACCCACCGCCCAACGACTAATTTCTCGTTGTGTACGTTCAACTTTCGTAATTTCCGGCGCTTTTTGGGCGCGTCAGACGGCGTCGCTTGTTGAGCAATTATGCCACTTGCCACTTGCCGCAATAGCTGCCTGTGGCTCAGCCTGTGCCACGCCCACTCGCCCAACCACCCAGCCAGAGAGTCACACACAGCCAATGTCAATGTCTGCTCATCTGTTGGGCTTTGGGCTTTGTCACAGTCTCTTGTTGTCTGCATAAATCAAATATTTGCTAATAACCCGACACACACACACACACACACAGTCAGTCACACACACACACACATGCACACATGCACACATGCACACGTTGTTGACGTCGTTTCCGGCTGCAACTGTTGATCTTTGCACTTTTGTTGCTGTTATTGCAATGTTGATTGCATTACATGAAAATAATTAATACAAAAGCATCTCTCTCTCTCTCTCTCTCACACACACTGTCTCCCTCTCGTTCTCTCCCACTCTCCCTCTCTCTCTCTGTCTGTTTGCTTTAGTAATTTCCCTTCCTTTTTTGCAGTTTTTAATTAAATTGCAACGATTGCTGCTGCATACTTTGAGGCGCAATTCGCTTAAATCTAATTACCAGCGACATTTAAATTGAGTTCTGCGGCTAGCTGTGCGACGCGACATGCCACGCCCACAGCTGGCTTCAATTGTGCTGCGAGACAATGCGATTAACTTGCGCCCAGCAGCGCACAAATTCTCATTCACAGCTCGTATGACACCCCGACCCCATGGCGTTGCCCCCTACCACCTACCCCCTACCCCCCTTCAGCTGGGGTGGGGATGGGGCAGGTCGTTGAAGTACTATTAATATGAGCATCAATTTCAGCGCCGCATCAACTAATCGCGTGTTAATTTTTATTTCTATGCAATTGCTCTGACTAATTAATAGGATTAGAGATTAGAGCAATGCACTGAAGTGAATGATCGGATAAATGCATTATGTCTATATATATTCACATATAAATATATTTAAAATCATATTTAATTATAAATATAAATAACCTCAATTATATTTAGTGTAAGTTAATTTTCATTTAAAGCAGCTTAAGTGATGCACAGAAAATTCCATTTAGTAGCTCTAATTTCTAACAAATTGTGTGGACGCTGAAGAGAATGAAGTTGAAGAGCTTGTTTTGGGGTCTCTTTTGTAACTGTAAGCGGAGCCGCTAAAAAGCGGCAGCTGTCAATCAAAACATTTTTGTTGTTTCTATTTTAAACTTTTCAGCTCATTTTCAGGCTTCAGAAACAAAGTACATTTTGGTGTCGTGAAGGAAATACTTTTATATATGATAATAATTTGCATTATATATATTATATTATATTGTTTAAATACAAATTTCTTAATATTTTTTATATTTTATATAAATTTATATTTTTCATATGAGTGGATTGTCACTATTAGAGCATTTTTGTAATACCTAGCTCTGAAATACATTTGGATTTTATAATCTGAGCCGAATTTAATGCTATAAATGCAATTCGCAACTCATTTATTCTATGCTCCGAATCCCATTACAAATCCAAGAATATTTATTGAGCAAACCAGATCGGCGTGCACGAAAAAAATAACATAATATTCTGCAAATAACATAATACTCTCAAATTACTCAAGATCTGCCAGTTTTAACATAAAAATATAGAAACAGACAGACATGAAAAACGAACTCAGCTATTACCCCGATCTAAGAATATATCTTCATGTCAAGATCGCTAGCTGCTGTCTCTATCTGTAGCCTCATAGGCTCTAGGCTCAGAGTACAACAGATATTACGACGATAAACCCATAAAAACTCCAAGCCATAGATATGATGCTTATCTCTACTTTACACCTCGCACCCACCTAATTACAGAGCTTTAAATATTTAAACGGAGAGAACAAGAAGAATATTTAGGTTTTACTTAGAATTCAGGCGGAGTGTATTAAAAATATTCTTGTTATATTTTCTTGTACCGCATTTTAGTGGCAATCAGCGGCACGCCCATACCCCGCCACGCCCACTTCAGCATCGACAGCACTCAAGATAATTATGTGCAAGGTGGAAAACTGTGTCAGTCGTCGACGGCAAGTGAAAATGAGCAAGAAAACGGCTGGCTTAGAATCAGCGGTAAATGAAAAATGAATAATAAATAAAACTAAATAAAAAAAAAATGAGAAAAAAAATGAAATAGAAGAGTAGCAAATAGAAGAGGAAGAAAACAAGCTAAAGCAAAACCACGGCTTGCCCATTGACTATGAAAACTGATCAGTGGCTTGACGAGCCGAGGCATGGGGCATGGGGCACGCGGCATGGGTTGGGGCAGGGGCGTGGGCGGGGGCAGACAGTGGCCAGCTAATTAGACGGCGTGTCGGCAGCCAGCAAAGTGTGAAAATGGGCAACTCGCTGTGGGTGGACTGGCCGGCATTGGATTGGATTCGAATTGGATTGCAATTGGTATTTGGACATGGATTGGATTGGATTGGATTGAATTGGATTGGATTGGATTGCATAGCATAGGCACGCGACGCCATTTGCTCAGCCGTAACGCCAGCCACTCTCGGTCGGCTGGCTCATTTGCATATGCAAACTTTCCATGCGAGCAATGCGAATAATTTATGCTGATGAGCTAGACGAGGAGTGGATGATTGGAGGATGAGGCGTGAAGGAGTGGTGTATCCATCAGCAGGTCTGTGGCTACGTGCTCGCTTTGATGTTGGCTGCTGACATGTGTGGGGGAGAGTGTGCGGTGAGATGCTTCGGCACTTACCCTTCAGCAAATGCTGCAAGATGTTGTCCTTGTGCTCCTCGGAGTGCGGCTCGCCCATCACAATCAGCAAATAGCAGCCGGTTAGCGGGCTGGGCGGCCCAACGATGCCGCCGGCGAGGCTAGAGGCGCCGCCGCCATCCGAGCAGGCGGTGTCCAACGGCGGACGACCGCCAATTTCCGACGGCGGCAACGAGCTGGCACCCGCATCGGTGGCCGCATCATCGACTGCCTCGCCAGCAGCGCTGGGACCGGCTGCTGCTCCGTCGTCCGGTCCGGGCGTGGGCAACTTGACCGTCGACACCTGGGCCTGGCCGGGCTCCTGGGGTGGATCGGTGCCTCCATTGCCATTGCCATTGCCATTACCGTTGTCGTTGCCGTTGCCGTTGCCGTTGCCGTTGCCGCTACCCTGGCCACTCCCATTGGTTGGGGCGGGATCCTCCGGAGCGGTTGCTGCCATTACGGCGGCTGCTTCACTAGTTGTTGTTGTATTATTAGTTGTTGTTGTTGTTGTCGCTTTTGGCCGATCTCCCATCACAGTTGTTGCTGTTGCTCTCACAGACTCACGGGCACAGAAAAAAAATTCCTAGACGTACACTTGAAAAAAAAATCGTATCGCTTGGCGCTTAGCTTTTGCCGAGTTTTTAAAACTCTGACGTACTTGCTGTCTCTCCCTCTCTCTCTCTCTCTCTCTCTAACACACACACACAAACACAGAATACGTGTTTCTAGTTGTCTCGCTCTGCACTGTCTCTCTCACTCTCTCTCTCTCTCTCTCTCTGTCTCTCTTACAGGCACGTCAAATTTCTTGGAAATTTTGCTGTCCGGTAAAACGGCTGAAGCTCAGTCTTAACTGCTTTGCCAAATGGGCGGGCGGCTAACGGGGCGTGGCAGCGTTTGCTGCTTCACTTCACACGCTGCTTGCTTGTTTGTTGTACTTTTTGTTTGCTGGCCGTGACTTGGGCGCTTTTTTTATGAGTTCTTCACTTGATTTTTTCTGTTTTTTTTTCTTGTCTCTGCAAATTTTTTTGCTTAATTGGAATTTATTTTTTTTTTAAATATTTCAAATTAAATATTTGTTTTTTATGTTATTTTGTTTGGTTTTTTCTCTTGCAATTTTCTTTTATTTTTTATTATTTTTTCTATTATTTATTGTGCACACGTTGAAGCTGTGTTAGTTACTTTTAGTTTTTTTTTTTTTTTTCTTGAAATTAAATTATGTAGATTTCGCTTTTGTTTTTACTTTTTGGGAATTTTCATAAATTGTTTTTTTTTTTTGCTTGGAGTAAATTTTGCGGCAATTGGCGTGTTGATTTTTGTTTTTTTTTTTTTTTAATCTTCAATTAAATATAATTTTTCTTTTTTTTTACTGTAGATTTGGACTAGCTTTTACTTGTAGCAATGCTCTTTTTGTTTTTTGTTTTTAATATTTAATTTAATAATTGTTCATTTGTGTTTTTCTCTTTATGTGTGTGTATGTAAGTGTGTGTGTGTGTATGTGAATGTTTCTAACATGCAAATTTTTGGTTTTCTTTTTCTTTTTTTTTTTTTTGTTTTAGCTTTGAGTTGCGTCTAGATATATATACTTTTTTTTGCTTTTTGAATGTCTTAATTTTTTTCTTTGGTATTTTTTTTTTTTAATTTAATTTAGCTTTCTTCGTTTGCTGTTGAATATATATTTTTAAATCTGAAAGAGGCAAGACAAGTTGAAAGTTACTTGGGATATTATTAAAAATATTTAAAAAATTATATAAAATATTATTTTTTTTATATAATCTAATATTTATTTTGGTATTTTTTTAGTTTTTAGAAAAGTTACTAAAAATTGTAAATGCTTTAATTTATTATATATATAAGATATATTTATTGAAAGACATAAAATAGTGGAAGACTATATATAAATTATTAAATTAGTTATTAGCTATATAATATATCAATATATTTGCATGAAAATACTATTACAATAGAGTACTATTTTCAGTCTGAAGAGACCCAAGAAAGAACAACTCTACGCTATAATTGAGGCAATACAAAATATCTAAGTAGAAGAAGTAGAAGACGAGATCAAAAAGAGATTGAAGAGATCTAAAGACAAATCTTTTTTGAAGTGGAAAAATATGGGCACAAGTGTATAATATCTGATGGGGCTTACTGTGAAGCGAACAAACCAGCTTCTTCAAAAAGAAAAATGCAAAAAAAAAATAGATAACCTTTTTTCCTAAGATTTTTTAACATAAATCGTATATTATTCAATTGATATATATATATATTATTCAATTGATATACTTAGTGGTTTTTATATATGTAATACTATCTCCAATCCTGCACTTTACTAGCTGAAGTCCATTGCTGAATAGGTAAGCCTGATCGATTTCTTGTAGTTAAATTTAGCAACTTGCGGATCTTCTTCAACTCTACGAGAGCACAGCCAAAACACGACTGATCGAAGCTGGTTCAGTTCCAATTTCCAAGTGTAATGATACTGTATGGATATTGGATAACATTCAATGGAGAGTGGAGAGTATAATAATACGATCGCTCTAACAAATTTATAGTTCACTCATAGCCAAAGACTTATTGATAGTTCACTCAAAACCCCTAACAATTGCCGAATAGAAATTTCGATTTGAAATAGGTAACAATAAGTAGAACAAGAAGCAGAATAATATATAAGTTATTCTACTCTATAATAACTACAACTGGAGTATAACTTGGCCATTCTGCTGTCATTTTCAAATGTTACTTTCATTTAATTGCAATCAACTCGAGTGGCTGAGCAGCAAACCAACATTTTTGCAGCTCTTCAACATGCTTTTGCTGCTGCTGTTGTTGCTGTTTCTGTCAGCACTCGCCAACAGTCGTTGCACTTATGACAGCCCAGAGAGACGGACATCTGTATATACATATATATGTTGCCGGGCAGATCTGTGGCAGGCTGTGGCACCATCGACCAGACATCGGCTAACCAAGGCAAGGAGCTATAAAAAGCCATAGACAGGCTCTGCATATAAATGCATTGAACTTTGGCCGTGTTGCTGGCGACAACAACAGCAACATATTGCACATATGCAACAACAACAACAACACACACACATACATGCGCTCGCATATACCCCCAAAAAGATGTCGTCATCGCGCCATGGTAACGACAACAACAACAACAACAGCAACGACAACGACGTCATCAGGCGCTGGCGTTGCCTGACTGAATGTGAAAACTATAAAAAGCAGCAGCAACAACAACAACAACAACAGCAACAAAAGCCATAAAAAGAGAAGACAAAAACAAGAACAGCGACAACAACAACAAGCTGAACAACTCCTTTTGATATTTTTGTCGCGCAGTTGTTGTAATCCTGCAATGTTGTTGCTGCTGTTACTGTTGCTGTTGTTGGTGTTGCTGTTGTTGTTGTTGCCTCCTTGTGACTTGGACTTGGTCGCGTGCCTGGTCTACGTGCCCAATGCGCCTTCTCCCCTGGCACAGGCGTTGCGCTCCGCTGACGCTGCCTTTCAGTTTGTTGTTGTTGTTGCTGCTGCTGTTGCTAGTGTCTCCATTGGCATTGCTTCGTGCCGTGTTGTTGGCGGCGTCGGCCGATGATTCACCCAGGCAGTCGCCGGCAAATGCAGCTACATTTGCTATAGCTCCCCACATACAGCTCCACACACACACTCGCACACACACACACACTCGCACACACTTATGAGGTATATGCCCAAGTTGTCAGTTGTGAGTGCTGGGAAAACGCATAGCCATATTTTGCATTTTACATTCACATTTCGCATAGGGCTATAGCTCTTTGAGGGGTCTTGCTCTGGGTCTTGGTCTTGGCCACGCCTTGAATTTGATTAATGAGTTTTTGCTATTTTTGGTCACATTTCAGCGGCATCTGCCACCAAAATGTGCAGTTGCTAAAGTCAAGTGCAGCCGCTCGAACCAAGGAAGCATTTTCTAGTTGCAGTGGAAAATTTCCAACCTAATCAAGTTAATAAATTAAAAGATCTATAGACATCTATATACAATATATATTGTATTACTTTGATATATCGCAGCTACTTTGACATTCGAACCTTGACCTCTTCAACTGAAACTACTTTTATTTTAAAACTAAGCCAAAACCAAAAAAAAAAAAAACACATTTTCCATTTTCCACTTTCAACTCTCAGGAAATTTGAATAGTTTGCAGCTCTATCTTGTATTGAAACAAAATATCTAACGCTATAGACGAAAGCAAGCACCAAGCACAGTTTGCCGTGCTAATTTCAACTTTTATCTAACAAAAAGGAAAATTCGCCCAAAGTGCGAATCCCCAACAACAAGCAGTTCGCAACTTTTTTTTATTTTTTTGTTTGTCAACTTTGGATTTCTTCTGGGTCTCTTTGCTATTTTACCTTTAATCTGAGGCAACTTTGTGGCTTTTAAAAAAAAGAGAAAAAGAAGGAATAGGGAATAATAATACCCCGGCTTACTCTCTTACTCTATCTCGCATCCTCTCTTCCTCAATAGAGAATTGACAGTATATTGAATATTTAACTAAATGAAATAAATTTACCAGAAATATAAAGTTTTTTTTTTTTGTAATCTTTTCTTTAACTAAATTCTATCAAATTTATATAGTTAGTTTGAGATTGTTAGGGTTTTAGGGTGGGATAAAACTAGTTTAACGTATTTTTTAGCTCATTTTAAGCGAATACTGCTAAAGGTATAGCATAGCCTGTCTATGAAAGATACGAGCTAGAGCAAAGTTTCGCTAATGAGGTTAGATTTGATGAAGTTCTATTACCAGTGCTACTTCTTTTTTTCTTATATTGTAATATTAAAAGATTGTTTTAAATCAAAAAAAAGCTACAAAAAATTTCAAAAATTTTAAATTATTTTGACAATAATATTTTGAAATCGGTTCAAGCATCCCTCTAGCTACATTTAGATTCAGACCTGACTTGAAACCCCAATCAAAAATATGATATGATATATGATACGATACAATATAATACAATATATTATACTTATAATAAGATCTAATTTCCCAAAGGTTCACAGTTTAAAGGTAAGCTTAAGCTAGATATTCTGCAGATACGTCAGCTCTCTGGCTTGAATCAATTTTGTTTTATTGTAATTTGGCTTTCATTCGAGTCACGCAATGCTGCAGCTCAGTTTTCAATCAAGAATTGATTGGCTCGATGATTAGCCAAATAAGTGCAACAATCACTTCGAAGAGAACAGCAAAAAAAATAAAAAGAAATACACAGAAAAAAAAGCAGAAACAGTTTAGACACTTGCAACGCTCAAGAACTGCCATGCAACTGGGGCACTGAAAAGAAGTTGCAACCGAAGCCGCTATGAAACGGAACTGCACCGAGCCACACACAACTGCAGAGGAAGTTGTAGAATCAATAGGTCACACACACATAGAATCATACACACTCGCACATACACACACACACTGGGAACAGTCAGCACGTGTTGTAGTTGGTAGCCGCAGAGAACTGTGGCAATTTGTTATATGATATCACCGCAAGGAAGCCACAAGAAAACCTCCAGCCAGGCCGCAGCCGAGAAGTTGCAGCAGAAGAAACTTGAGGCACACACAACAACACTCTCTCACACACACACCAAACAAAAATTTGTCACTTTAATTGCAGTAATCAATTGTTTATAACTGTAAAAAAATATGGAAGTTTTTGTTGAACTTCTGCGTTCGAATTGAATTTACTTTGTAGCTGCTGCTGCTGCTGCGGCTGCTGCTGTTGCTGCTGCTGCTGCTGCTGCTGGTTGCTATTGCTGCTGCTGCTGCTGTTGCTGTTATTGCGACTTCTTCTTTAGCTGCTGCCACAATTTGTGTACGTTTGTGTTATTTTTTTTTTTTTCGTTTGCTGCAAACGTTTTGAAAGCTCGACGACGACTGATTCTTTGGCCGGAACAACTCGCACAACGAAGCGGCGTCGGCGTTTGGGCAGCGAAACAAGCGGCGACTGCGACTGCGACGCGAAGCAGCGGCGTCTGCTCGTCGCCGATTTCGGGGCTGCACGGCAACTTCAGCGTTTGTTGTTGCTGTTGCTGTTGCTGTGGCTGGTGGCTCTGGCTGTGGCTTATTTGCCGTTATTGGAACTATTCCAGCCTGCGTCTGCGTGCGGCGCTGCCAAAGCTTTTATAACTGTTGTTTGTCGCTGTCGCTGTTGCTGTTGCTGCTGCTGCTGCTTCTACTCTGGCTGTTGTTGTTGTTGTTGTCGGCTCAGCTGGGCCGAGGAGGGCTCGTCCTCGTCCTTGCGATTCGTGCTGCCGGCTAAACGAGCCCCACTCGTCGCTTCCAATTCGTTTCAGTTCGTTTTTGGCTCGTTTCCCAGTCGTTTCATTTCGTTCTGTTTCGTTCGGTCTCGTCTCGTTACTGGCGCCATGGCCCGCCCGCCCAACCGTTCCGCGCCGGCTAACATTTTGCCAGTCATTCTCGTCGGCGCCGCCGTCGTCGTCGTCGTCGAATTTTCGATATGCCGCCTTGGCATTTTGGAGTTGGCGCATTAAGTACTCGACTCCTCGCTGAATAGAGTAGGCAAAACTCCCCCTACATACCCGCTGCCTCCCTCACCACCCCTTCACCCCCTTCACATAGCGTAGACGAGCAACTCCATAGCCTACTTTAAGTTACACTAAAGTTGGGAGTTTTCCTTACTCTAGACTTAACATTATACGGCTAATTAAAAAACTAGATTAGTTTCTAGAAAAAAAAAAGAAAAAAAAACAACTTAAAATAATAAATAAATTGCTTTACTTCTTGAAATATGTATATTTTACTAAGATATTAGAGTAGTGCATAAAGAGAACATTGATCAATGGAAAAATCTATGTAGAAACTTTAAAAACTTTAGCTTTTATAGCTTTTAAGATCGTTGCGTTTATATAGACGATGCGGATAGGCGTAAAGAGATCCGCTCAAATGAAAGTACGAGCAGGCCATATATCGTATATAGTATATCGTACATCGTGTAGTGTGCATCGTATATCGTGTATCGTATAGCGTATATTGTATATCATATATCGTATATCATAAAACGTACATACATTGTGTATCGTATATCGTTCTTTGAATATCGTATATTATATATCTACACCCTATATCATATATCATGTATAATAATGTATCATATATCATATATCGTATATCGTATATCGTATATATCGTAAATCGTATAGCATATACAAGCTGATTCTATATGTTTAGATCTTCAAAGCCAAAACAGGAAAGTTTGCTTCTGATAAATTGTTTGAACGTTAGCAAATTAGTTATCTTATCGACGCCAACTAAAAATCAATGAAAACAATATTTATATCTATTTATAAATATATATAGTACTATATATTTATATTATTATTATTATTTTTATTTATATATAAATTATATACATATATAAATTCTTCAAAACCACAACACAAAATTTGCATTTGTATTTGAAACTCAAAAAAAATATCACAAAATATTTTAATTAAGAACCAAGCACATATACTATATTTCGATTACTCTATCAATATATTTATAAATAATGCATAAATCTATGTCAACATTATAGCAATTGTATATATTAACATATATTTAGGTATTTACGAATTCGCGCAGTTTAGAAATATATATTTACGTGCTTTGTTTTAGAAGTGCGACGGACTATGAATTGTTACTCATATAATGCACAAGACACTCGGATAACAACTGAAACGCTGACCACGAATTGCCGGACAGTACGGCGGATATACATAGGCAGCAGGCGACGAGGATATCTCGTTAACGACGCCGCGTCCTCGTGTCGAAGCCAAAAAGAAAAACAAAAAAAAAAAAAAGAGAATTGGAAGAAAAATGCCGCTAAACGCCGACCGACTGGAAGTCGATGTGCATGATATTCGATTGGGCAACGCTAATGAAATTACGCAACTTCCAGTCGCAGCAAATGCCAAAGTTGAATGGCAATCCAGGCACAGGCCCAGGCCCAGGATCAGCCTACACCAGAGTAGGAAATATAACTAATTTTTAATATTTTATAGTATTATAATTACCAAACTCAACTGCATGCAGTCGATACAACTCTGCATTAAACTGTGCAAAGCGGCTGGAAGGCGAGCCATCTGATTCAGCAGCACACGCACGCACACACACACGCACACACACACACACACACACACTCATACACACGCACGCTGAGAGGCAGTCGCACCAATACAGCTGCAAACAGCTGCCAGCAAAGTAAATATTGATTTTACCGTTGCTTTGCGCTTGCCGGCTGTTCTCACTCAGCAGGCGACGCGCTCTCCACACAAACAGCTGGGCGAAGCTCTCTGCTGTAGGCTCTCAGCAAGGCTATCTGCGTGTGTGTGTGTGTGTGTGCGTCGCTCAGCTGTGCGTCCAATCAACCGTTGATTTTTGAATCGGACGTGTCCAACAGCTTGCCGCTGTCAAGAGCGATTTGTCTTGGCATGCAAATTGCAAGTATGCAAAGTGCATCATAAATTTCTCTCAATCTTCCCTCAGTTCAACCAACTTTCTATTGGGGCGAATCTAAATCAGTTCAATATTGACTTAGGAACTATGAAATCAATTTAATTTATATTTAGTTAATCTTTTGAAGAATTAATAGCATAAGACCTTAAAACAAAAATATTGTATTTTTTTTGTTCGTCAGTATTAACATAGTTATTATACATATTTCTTTATTTTTTTTTAATTGATATAATTTATTTTTCTTATTTTTTTTTATTGTAGAAAAGCAGTAAAATCAATATATATAAATATTTTTTATTTTCTAATTTTTTAGATTTTTTTAAAAATTATGTTGATTATATTTATATATTATATATAAATATTATATATATAAATATTTTTTATTTTCTAATATTTTAGATTCTTTAAAAATTATGTTGGTTTTTTTTATATTATATATAATTATTATATATATATATATAAATATTTTTTAATTTCTTATTTTTTTAGATTTTTTTAAAATTATGTTGGGTTTTTGTATATATTAATATACGCCCTGTTTTTTATTTTATTTATTTATTTTTTTTTTAATCGAAAAATTAATTATTTTTTTTAATATTAAAAAAAAATGATGTGGATGTTATATTTTTTATATATATATTCAAAACTATTTTTCTAAATAATTAATTAATTACTAACCTTCGAAATGTGATTTTATTTAATTTTTTGTTTCTTTTTTTTTAATTATTCATTTGGTTTTTGGAATATTATATAATTAGTATTTAACTTCACTTTGCACTATGGATGGAGCAACTTTTATTTATTTGTTCAGTTCAGCATTTATATCAATAATCATTTATTTTTAACTACTTTATTTTTTAATATTTTTTTTATTTATTGTTAAAGCTTCTCTCAAAATTAGTTTTGGCGTGTAAATTTTTAAGCTTAGCACAAAATGGACTTTTTTTGTTTTTCTATATTTGACAAACTTAATAGGCGTATTTATGTTTATAAATTTTTTTTTTTATTTGTTGATTATTTTTGTTTTGAATAAATTGCGTAAGCCAATGCAGTCTAGCAAAAAGCGCGGATATAAACTAATTATAATATTTAAATTGCGTATACTTTGGCCAGTTTTTGAATAAAATTTAAATTGTTTAAGATTGGAAAATAGTTATACGATTAATTTGGGTTATGGTTTATATATATATATATTTATTTATTTAAATATTTTAGTAACTTTTTATCAGAATTAAATTTTGTTGTTTTTGTTTTGCTATTTTTGTGGAGCTTTAGGCGCGGATCAATTGAGTTAACTAATCGTTGTTCTCAGTGTAATTATTATTTATGTTGTTGTTGTTGTTGTTGTTGTTGTTGTTGTTGTTAAACTTCTAGTTCCATTTGAGTTAAGCCGAAATAAACTTTAGACGGATATTGATTTTTATACTAAATTTTGTTGCTGTTGTTTTGCTTGCTGCGTCGTCTGGGGCAGATTGGGAGATTGGCCTGGCTTATGGGTTTCTTGGCTGCCCCCTTGGCAGCTGCTGGGTCTTGGCTAATTGATTGATTGCCACAAGTTTGTGAGGCGAGCACGCGACGCACTTGGCAAATGTTTTAAACAATTTAACATTTAAACTTTTTGGCAGTTGCACAAATTTCTTACTCTCGACTGACAAACTGACTGACTGACTGGCTGGCTGGCTGACTGACAGACGAACTGGCTGGCTGACTGACTGGCTGGCTGGCTGGCTAACTGCCTCTGCTTTGCTCTGCTCTGCTCTGCTCTGCTCGCTGCTCGGCCGCACGACTGCAATGTCGCTTACATTTCCAATTCGCGGCAGTTGTTGCTGCTGCTTTTGCGTTTTGCCTTTTGTGGCACATTGGAAGCAACATGCGATGTTTTCTAGGTAGCCAAAAACATGTGACAAACCTTTAGCCGCTTCCAGTGGCGCAGGCGCCCCAACCGAATGCCAGCAGCGGCAGCAACAACAACAGCTGCTCGCAGCGACTGCAAAAATCTGTCGAAGCCGAAACCATCCAGCAGGCGACGACGAACAGCTGTTCCTCAGCCACGGCCCACGACAAGCAACCTCATCATCACGTACCGCACACACACACACACACACAATGATAACAATGATAATCACGTTGGGCGACGATAGTTGCCGGCTGTGGCAGACCGAACATCGGAAATAAGCTGCACGATTGCTGGCAAGAGCAGAGAGAGCATGATAGAGAGCGGGAGAGGTGTAGAGAGAGAGAGGGAATAAGAGAGAAAAAGAGTGTGTAATTGATAAAGAGAGAATCGAAGAGAGAAGAAAGATAATGTTAGTGAAAGACAGAAAGAGAGAGGGAGAGAGGTATAAAATATGGAGACGGAGCGGAAGAAAGCCCGAAAAGAAGAGAGGGATAAGGAGATGGTGAGAGTGGTCAGGTAAAGAGGGAAGGAATGAGAATCAAAAAGAGGAAGAAGGTGAAAAAGGATGTGAGTGAAAAGGTAGACAAATAAGGAGAGGAAATGATAACCAGGAACTAGGAAGAAAAGACCAGGAAGAGAGAGAGAGACAGAAACACGGAGAAATAGAGGGAAAGAGACAAAGAGATAAAGGAAAAGAGACATAAGGGGCGAGAGAGAGAGATTCAGCCAGAGAGAGAGAGTCAGGAGAGAGAGAGATCAAAAGAGGAAGATATAGAGCGAGAGAAGATGAGATAGAGAGATAAAAAGAAATTGAACACAAGAGTGGAAGACATAGAAACTGAAAAGATCGCAAAAGAAGATAAAAAGTCTAAAATAAAAGTAAAATAATAGAGAACCCATGGAATGAGATGGACCAATGGGATGCAAACATAAGGGAGCTGAGAAAGAGATTATTAATGAGAAAAAAACGAGACAGGACGAGTTGGGAGATGAAGAGAGAATGAAAGATCAAAATAGCTGAACCAATAACTAACTATATACATAAAAGAGGACAAACTAAAATAAATAAATATCGAAGGCAATTCCATTGATTTTCTACATTTATCATCTGACTGTTCAACAACAAACTGAAGTTGAACTCCTCTTTAGCCATGGGACTCCTGATGTGACTGTCATGATGTGAACCGGTGCAGAAATGCCGAACCACGCCCCGACTAATCCAATCAATGCTTCTATAATTTGACTTTTAACATTTATTGGCTGCCGGTCATGCATGGTTACATAGCTCTATATTGATATTGTTCCTGTCATTGCTGTGGCTGTCTCTTTCTCTCTCTCTCTCTCTCTCTCTCTCTCTCCCTGTCTTTCAATTCTATATTTGAATTTGTTGCTGTTGTTTCTGACACTCCCCTCTTTAGGTTGGGAGTCAACAGCTTTGCTGAAGGGCAGTCAAAAAAAAGTTGCTTACAAATGCAGCAACGGCACGCAGAACTAAAGCTAGCTAGCTATCTCTGTCTCGCTCAGGCTTTTACAGCTAAAAAAAAAAAAAAGACAAAACAAAGCAGCTGAATTTCATTTAATTATGACTTAACACGAAACGGCGTTGCATACTTAGCGGCGCCGGCTATGCAAGCCAAGAAAATGCCGTTAGCCCGGCTTCTCACTAAGCTGCTCCCCGCTTTCTCTCCATCTCTCCTCTCTCTCTCTCTCTCTCTCTCTCTCTCTTTCTTTCTCTCTTTCTCGTTGGCCGCCTAATTTCAAAAGTTTGTGACACGAACCACGAACAACATGCCAAATATTGAAATGTAATAAATACAAAAGCGACCCCAAAAACACACACAAATAAAATGGCATTCGGACTGCTGCAACAGCAACAGCAGCAAAGACAACAACAGCAACAGCAACAACAGTAACAGCAGCAGTCCGCACTCGCAGTCTACGCGATGTCGCGCCATAGCCATAGCTATCCATTCATATAACAGATATCCCCCTATATAAATCCATAAAATATACTTGTTTTTTTGAGCTCGTTTTACATTTTATTTATATTTTTGAATTCACATTTCAAATATTTATAGAGGAAACACATTTTTTTTTTTTTGAGCAATATATACTATTATTTAAAAAGATATTATTGCAAGATTCAAAATTAAACAAAAATATATTCTATAATTCTAAAAAAAAAAAAATAATAATACAAAAACACACACAAAGAATCTTTGAACAGCCCTTAAATGCCTTTTAGTGACTTGATGTTTGTCTGAACTTTCTATCAATGTTTTATGTTAACTTAACTATCCATTAGAGCTATAGATATAGCATATAGAGAGTTATACCTCAAACATATAGTTAGTTAATGGATCTTAAGTACCTGCCCCATATATGCGGAGGCAAGCTCTGGTTGGCTGCCATCTCTAGCAGCTGCATCGCGTGCGCAATACACTTACAGCTAACCCGAACCCGAACCCGCCGCGAACCCGACTTCAGCCAGCCCAGGTGAAATGTGGTGGGGTTCGGTAGTTGGGGGAGTGGGAAACAAGTTGGCTGTCGCCAGGCCTGAAAGCAGCCGGTAACTTGCATTTTATTGTGGCCATAAAAATTGTAGAAAAGAGCCAACTAAAATGCTATGGAAAATTTATTAACGACGCCAGCCAAAAAGGAAGACAGCTGCCCCGCAAGACACCAAAAGGCCTCTGTATCTGTGTGTGTGTGTGTGTGTGTGTGTGTGCATGTGTGTGTGCCTTGACTTGTTATATTGATTTTTGTAGGCTGTGTGTGTGTGTGTATTTCACCTGCGTTGCCCTTTTCTTATTTCCTTTTTTCTTGCATAATTACGTTCATTATAATTATATTAAATCTGTGAACATTTCCCTCTTCCTTCCTCCCTCCCTCTCTCCCTCGTTCTCTCTCTCTCCCTCTGTCGCATTTTAATTACAACATCGTGCATCTCTTAACCCTAGCCATGCCTTCACTATGGGCGCTGGCGCCACCTGCCGGCGTCGGTGGACAGCAAAACTAATTACGCGACATTAATTAAAAAGTCAGCCAAATGCTAATGATCCGCAAAAAGAAATGCTCAAAGCAGGCGAAATGAAAGAAAAGCGTGAACAAATGAGAGAATTGCAAGAGAATTCGATACATTTTGTTGTGGCCTACGTGTGTGTGTGTGTGACTGTGTGTGTGTGTGTGTCTGTGTGTGTCCTTGTTTCGTAAGCCTAATAAATTTCAAACGCTGTGTTCGAAAATGTCAGGACCTTAAACAAGCCAAAGGCTCCTGCAGTCATTTGCGGCAATTTCGAATCATTTTCGTAACGATTTTTATATCCTAGAAATGTAGACAAAGTGGGGTATGCTGGGTAGTCGCAAGTGTGTGTGTGAGAGAAAGAAAGAGAAAGAGAGAGAGAGAGTTGTATTGAAAGCCTCTTAACAGCGAATATATGATACGAATTTCAAATCTTTAGCTTCAACAGCGAACGTACGGAACCACAGCAGAACGAGCATTGCACAAAACCAATATACCCTTTTAAATTCAAAATTGAGCATATAAATATATAAAATCTTTAAATATTGGTCTACCATAAGTATTGACGCTTCTTACAGGGTATTTCCACGTTGTTCTCTGCAGATAATAAAAATTTTACGTGATTTGCCGCTATGTAATCTTAATGCTCTGTCAACTATGAAGCAAAGAGAGTATATTAATACTAGGTTACTATCTATATATATATATATATATATATATATATATATATATATATATATATATATATACATATCAAAACATGTATATTCATATATAGATGTTGCTTCTCACTCAAAGCCAGATGAAGAAGTCGCTTAGGCAATATCTACTGAAATCTCTAGCTCTTTCTTCTCTAGATTCGGCTAGAAGTTAACAATTTAGCCGAACAGAGTATTGAGCAGTCGTGTGCTTTCGCCTAGACAAAGTTTTTATAGTTTCTTCTTATTTTTTTTTTTGTGTTTTTGGTGTCTTGCAACGCCATCGGCCGGAAACGGAAGTTGCAAGTGGCATGCGTCGCTGCTGTCTGACCGCTGATAGTTGCTGTAGCTGCCACCTTTATCTACCTATATTAAGTCTGTTGTTGTTGTTGCTGCTGCTGCAGCTATTCTTGTACGTTGGGAAATGGCAGACCGTGTTAAGTACAAACTACTTGCGGTTGCGTCCTTATTTGGCACATTAATTATAAACTTGCTATTTGATAAGTCGCTCGCTGAGCCATGCAGACGACAGCCACAAGGGAATCGGTTCTTCCCGCGGGGCAGCCAAGGCAAAAGTTTTACCAAAAATATTGCGCATACGCAGCGTGGCCTTCAAAGGAGAACTGAAATCGCGGCTAAGCAACATTTGCACTCGCTTCTAAATCTGAAGTGTGCCAAAAACTGACAAATGTGCGTGTGTGAGTGTGTGTGAGAGAGAGTGTGTGCGTGTGTGTGTGTGATTGCTAACTGCGCCTTAGCCATTTTGTCTAGCTTTTTGCTGGCGCCGTTTAGATTTACACATCAAATATCAATATATATATGTATATAATATATACAAACATATATTTATATATGTATTTATATATACGTGTGTCTGTGTGACATTAAGTGTGTCTCCCCATTGTGACGTCATATAGTACTCTGTGTATATATACCAAGTGTAACCAATGCAAAAGGTCACTAAAACACGCTGCTGCTACAACATTTGCTCTAGATCAAATATAATAGAAAATATCTGATAATATATAATTATATGGATATATATAAATATAAATATACCTATGTATCCGTATAATTAAACATTATTATCATATATTTGCTATAATATAAGAACTTTAATTATTTAATTATATATATTTATACACATATTACAAATATTGAAAATAAAATAATTATACAAATATATGTACACCTACAACGCCTTATACATACAATATTATACATATTTACACGCATATTACATATACATTATAAACACCAAAACCGAAAATAAATCCTTAGCTTTTATAACCACTTCAATAGCCAATACACTTCAATTATAATACATATCAGCTATGCTCAACCCATTGCATTGGGTATATTGATTTTGTTTGAGTATATGTAACAAAGGATAGTACGCGTCGCGGTCAATGCCTGTAGGTAGCTATATACATACATATACATATATACATAGTACGATAAGTAGAAAGTAATATATGTATATATATATATATATATATATGTATGTATACATATATTCCTTATCAGGAGCAGTAGTATGTGACGATATGTGCTCTGTCGCTTCGATCCTCTACCTAGCTGCTTAAATATCTGTCTATATATCTGCCTGTCTGTATTCAAGCATATATTATATATATATATATATATATTTTAAGCGAGATTCAGGGAAAAAATATGTGTAACCTTAAAAATTTTGTGGTTTATCACATAAACACGTTTCAAGAGATGAAAATTGCAATAAAATTGCTGAAAAGGACACAAATTTATTGAATCTATAGAGTTTGCCTAAGGCTTTTGTGAAGAAGAAGAAGAAAAAGAAACACATATGCGTGTGTGCGTGTATACGTATATATATATCTATATTCATATATACACATCAACACATGTATTTAGAATAGTCAGGATAACACCTAGTCGAGCATACCCCTCTGGCTTCTCCTCTGCCTTCCACTCTTTGCCCTATCTTGTTTTATGAAATTCGATGATGAAATTGAAAAATGTATTTTAAGCCGTAAATCGAGCCACAAGTTGAGCAGCTGGGCGTGGCTTGATAAACATTTGCTAGTCAATTTTTCGAAAGGGACGCTCCAACAACTGCCCCGCCCCCAACGCTTTGGCCCCCCACACACATATATAAACGGCATAAATTTTGCGTTCTTTTCATGCTATTTTCATCTATTGTGTTTTGATTTTGTTTTCTTTTTTTTTTTCTCTTTGCCTTCTTGTTGCTTTTATTATTATTAATATTTCATTTCCTTTTTGTGTGTGTGTTTGTGTGTGAGTGAGAGGGGGGGGGGGTGTTATAGGGTCTGCGTCTGCCAGAATTGCGTTTTATTTTCGTGCACGGCGATGGATGGCAGCGGTGAGCGGAGTGAAGCTGCCCCAAAGGCAGCCAGAAATGGCGTCGTTCACTTTAACATTGCATACTTTTGGGCATTTTATTATATTAAGCCATAAATTTCAAGGTCAGACATCACATGCCAGCTGCCAGTTGCCAGTTGCCAGTTGTTGGTCTCCTTTGTTGTCCATTCTCCTGTTCCTGTTGTTATTGTTGTCCCAGCTAAGTATTGTGGTTTTTGTGGCAGCACGCAAAGGCAAAAAGGACATATCTTCCTCTCGCTCTCTCTCTCTCTCTCTCTCTCTCTCTCTCTCTCTCTCTCTCTCTCTCTCTCTCTGTGTCGGGTCAGCCTTTTGAGATTCCAGCTTGTCACGACTGTAATGCCAACTACTTAATTGCCTTGTTAAATGTCATTTGCCTGACCGCAGATGTGACCCAACTGTGCGTCGTTAACCATTCCGTCAGTTGCTGCGACAACAACTCTATAATTGCATATTTGGGAGTAGGTTTTTTCTTATGCTTATGCAAATCTGTAGATTAATGTGTGCAGACTCAAAAGAAATTCCATTTGCATACAAAATATTTGAAGAGGATAATCGATGGAGGCGGGCTCAGCTTGTCGCACTTCAAATCGGAAACAATTGAGTAGATTCAAGTAATTGAACGCAAATGAAGCTGTTGAGAATTTAAAGTAGTAGAATTGCGCAGCTGGATACTTTGCTGCCTACGCTTAGCTGTCTAGCTCACGCTCTCACCTCCCCTCAAGGGGCTGACACAGCAGGCGTGATACTATTTCAAATAATTTAAATTCATTAACTGCTTAGGCTATAATTAACATTAAGCACTTGAAATACTTAATAAGACTTGCCATTTAATTATAAAATATCTCAAGTCTGCTAGAGGTGTGCAATAATTTATTTTACATTAATCGCAAGTTCAACTTTAGTTGAGCCTGGGTACAATTGCTCAGGCATTTACCTTGTGAGCCTTCGCTTCCATTAGCATAACCGGCAAATTATAAGACTTTCTGATAAAATTGTCAAATAAAAGTAATGAATAATAATAAACAAAAATAAATATTTATAAATAGTTGCATTTTTAAAGACATCAACTTCGGAATACTTCTTGAACACACCACGCCACAGATAATAACATAGAATATTAGATATTATTTATGACTTCCCTTGCTATCCAGCTATTCCTGCACCCCCTCAATTCGAGGCCTAAAACGGTTCTATAAAAACAGTTATTATATATAAATAAATGCATATTAAAAACGTAATGTGTTTTGGCTTTAAAATAGAATGCGGCCCCATCTTTAAGGTCTTGCTTTAATTAAGTTTTATATCAGCTGCACGTCAGCTGGTATTAAGGCCAAAAGTTAAGGTGAGACAAGGCGCTGTTCCGGTTGCCCTGGCAGTGGCGCCACCTGCTGGGCGTTGCTTGCGTTTTATTTGAATTGCTATATATATACATATATATATGTTCGTGTATATTTGTATGTATGAGCGTCTGGGGCTCTGCCTAAAAGCAGAGCTCATTTTGTGTGGCAAGTTTGCCGTAAATCGATGCGGCAGCCAGCCTAAGCAGCCATAAAGTAAGAGCCAACAAAAGGGCCAGCTTAAGCCGTGCCGCATGCCCCATAGCAGCGCCGAAGTGGAGTCGTGGCAAGTTGGTCCTTTTTTTCCTTTTTTCCTTTTTTGGTGTTCTTTTTTCTATTGTTGTTGTTGTTTTTGTTGTGCTTCAAGTGTCAGTGTGGATTGTGTGCGCCGTTGACACGTGGCAACTTAAATTGAAATGCCGCCGGCATTACTGTACATATCTATTAGGCCTGTATCTCTCCCCCCCCCTCTCTCTCTCTTTCTCTCTCTTTGGGCCACCGCAGGCAGCACTTAACACACAGCGCTGTGAAATGTCACCTGCTGATATCAAATGTACAACTGCAGTCCCATGTACAACTTTGCTGCCGCATGCATTTCCCTGACTGTCGACAGATGCCCATAAATTTATCGAAATGTTGATTACACCTGGAACGTAATCGAGCCGAGCTTGAGCAGATTTGGCAAGCCGGCGGCGTTGGCTTGCATAACATCTGGATTTGTGGACCGCACACACAGAGACACGGCGTCTGTCTGTTTATTGATTTGCATTGCTTTCCATTTCATATGCCATATACACTACTGTCATTCATATGCAAATGCCAATTGGGGCGTGGGTGGGGATGTGGGCGGGGATAGGTCATAAAATGGCAAGCATATTGCCGAATAACCAGGCCCAGAGCCAAGACCCAAGACCCAATAAGCTGCAAAGACGCAGTGCCGCAAATATTGAGAGCCCACATTGAGGGATGCTGCCAAAATTCAGTTAGTCAGTTAGTCAGTTAGCCAGTTTGTCAATGCATCATGCCAGCCAGCCAGCAGCCAACCAGCTAGCCTGCCAGCCTGCCAGCCAGTTGGCCAATTAGACAGCACCCAAAGGGCTGACAATGCCAAAACGAGGACGCACATTAAAGCCAGGCCGAAACGATTTATGTTATGCGACACACACACACACAGATGCACGCACACACACACACACACACTTACACACTTACACTCACTCATATTTATAGACATATTCATAAATAACTTGAAAACAAATAGTAATAATAAGCCTCGCAGCGAATTATATTCAAATGCACTCAATAAACAAGAGCTTTAGCATTATCTTCTATTCATATTCATAAGCTGCTTACTTAGCTTAAATAGGGCCAAAATAAATTGCAGCTGAAACACATTAGGGCCATTGTTTAACTCGAAGCTAATAGAAAGTAGAAAAAAAATGTAGAAAATCAAATGAATATTTTAAATAATTTTACTTATATTATAATATAATTTTAAAGCGAGAAAATAATAAAAAAAAGGAAATATTGTTACTAAAAAAATTAAATAAAGCGGTAAATATAATTATATTATAATTTTTATGTTTATTTTTTATATGTTATTTTTTTTTGCATTTATTTATTCTGCAATTTTTTGTTTAACTTTTTATACATCTTTTAGTAAATACAATAATTATAATTAATTATTGTTATTTCATAATTTATTTTATTTTTATATTTGTATATTTTTTTTAATTAGTTTAATAATAATAAATATCATTAAATTTACAAATCTATTAAAAATAAATTGATTATTATAAATTAATATAATCTATTTTATTTATTTTTTTTAATTTTTATTCCAATTAAATATTTTTAATATTTATTTATTTCTATTTTATTTATTATTTATCAAAATAATAAATTTGTTATTTCTTTTCTAATGTAAAAGTTGATATTTGTATAAAAACAATTATTTAACAAGTAAGAGTGCTCTAGTCGAGTCTGCTCGACTAGGAGATACCCTGAGCACTGTGAAGAGAATGGGGCGTGGCATCCAAAATCTAAAGATTACGTAATCTACGTATGCATTACACGGAACTTCGCTATATAAATAGCCTTTTATTATGTTTTCTAGTTAATGCATTCAAATTATATACTACTATAAATTACTATAAACACAGCTATATTTAAACAATTCAGATCTAGAGGGGAAGTCGAAGTGCTACTCGGGCTTGTCTGACTAAAAAATAGCCTTAACGCACGTACGGACTGCTGAAGTCCTTGATATTTGTACATATTAAGACTTGCTTTGCATTTGCTAAATGATCGTTATAATTATTACATTTTCGCTTAACATACTTAACAATTTTAATACTTACCAACAGACAGAAGAAGAGAAGCACCGCGCTGCACTGGACGACTGACCACCAAGAATGGGACTGAAGCTATGCTGCAACAGGCATGCCTTCATATAGGGCAGCGACAGCTCCACTCAAGCTCAAGTCAAGCTCAACTCTTGAGCCTCTTTCTGAGTCAGTCTTCACACTCGATCATTAGGCGACCAATCAGACCACATTCTGCTGCTGCTGCTGCTTCTGCTGCTGCAAGAAGCATCTCTTCTGATCTTCAGCTGCTTTTATTTAGAGCAGCTAGACTTCCACTCGAAGTCGAACTCAACTGTTAAGCCTCTCTCTGAGTTAGCGTAAGCTAAACTCTCTATTAGTTAGCAACCAATCAGAATGTTTTCTGCTGCCTCTGCTGCACACATATGCAAACTAACATCTCCTCTTCAGAACCCTAGCTCTTTTTCAGCTCTTCTTCTTTCTGGTCTATAGATTAAATTTGAAACCTCTAGCTCAAACGATGTACAAACGCGGCCTTAAAACGAATTAAAATTATCGATAAAATCGAAATGGAATGAGTTATCGAAAATAAATAAATAAATAAATAAACAATATAAAGATTCTTTAATGCATTTACTCAATATTCAATCAAACATCTAAATATATATTCGATTAGACATGCTTTGTTACTTGTTTAAATGCATTTTTCAGGTATATCATCTAACCCCACTATTTGCATCCACAATAATCTCCGCTGCATGGGCAACAGTTGCACCAGCAGCAGCAACAGCAGCAGCAGCCGCCGCAACCAGGTGAATGCAAATGGCTGAAAAGGTCAGCTGCCAACTTGTGGCAACTGGATCTGTGCTGTTTGGCGCAAGATTGATGCGGCATACGAACAACATGCAGATTGTGCGATTGGCCAATTGATGGATTGATCCATCGATCATTTAATTAGAGCGCAGGCCAAAGTTCAGTAATTGAATGCCAATTGACAATGCAGCAAATGCTCGTACAGACATTTGACCGCTAAAGCAATGCAGACGCCACAAGGCTGTTATCCTTGCCCGGTTCCCATTAAATTAGATACCAAACCGACAGCCTTTTGAGCCAGCGCCAATTGACAATGACAACACAGCTAGACGAGCAGTCAACATGCAGCTATGTAACGGCATGCAGTGATGTAACTTTGTATGTATGTACAAGTAAGTGTGTATGTATATATGTACATATATAGGCAAGTATGTATGTATGTATAAAATGCCTGAGCAATGGGAGTCTGGCCTGTTTGCTGAGTTCAGTGTAAATAGCTAGGAAAATAAAGTCGAAAAACACACTCAGAACTGCAATTCAGTTCTTAATCGAAACTTAATTTAAAATTAGAAGCTACAGTTTTATAAATTCATTAGGCTGAGTGGATTGCTACAGGTTCATGAACCGAACCTGAAGGGTTCAATCTAGCAAAAACTAAAGGCAAGAGAGGAAAATTAAAGATTTCTTTGCAATGAATACTGAAAATACTTTAGCAATAGTTTATTGAACTAGTTCAATTCGGAAATAGGCAAATATTGTAAAATTTAATGAACTAATCAATTTGATGAACTAGTTCAGTTTAGAAAATTAAAAAACAAATTGATCAAAATTTTTTTAACATTTTAAATTTAACTCTCAATATAACAGAGATATGATGAACTTGTTCGTTTCATTAAATTGTGGAATAAGTTCGTTTAGCAATTTATCAACATTTCATTTGTATCTTCAAACAAAAATGCGAGCTAGCTGAATGAGCTAGTTCATTTTGGACATTTGAAATATAAACACATAAATTCTTTAAAATCAGTTGTAAATAAAAAAGGAAGCAATGCTTTTAATTATACTTAAACAAACAAGTGAACCTGCCTACTGAACTAGTTCATTTAAAACATTTATTTATAGAAGTTAGCTTGAGAAACATGGATGAATATATGAAATAAAAATGTAAGCAATGTATATTGCAGTTAAACATAAAAATGTTCTCTGAACAAGTTCATTTGAAAAGTTCATAAGTCCAACCCGCACACAAATAAGTAAACAGGCCTAACAAGCTAGTTCATTTAAAAGTGCAATAAAAAATTCGCCGGATGCATAATCAAGTAAATAAAACTGGACTAGCTTAATGAACTAGTTCTGTGTTCCGGAAAAATTAAGAGTTAATGCATTTGCCGTATGTACGTAAAGACGTTTAAATTTTTTATGGCCAACTTTCTAAGAATCAAGCCCATAAAACGCAGCTAATTTTCAACTTGGCAAAACGATGCACACGCGAGCGAGTTAGAGAGAGAGGGAGAGAGAGGGAGAGGGAGAGAGAGGGAGAAGGAGACAGAGCAATTGCAATTGCAATTGTCTGCTAAGTTTTGTGCCAGGCCAGCTGGAACTGGGTCTGCAGCTCAGGGAAAGATGTGGTCGAGCAGGAATTGAGCTGTTGCCAAGAAGGCCTAAAAGGCAAAACAAGATGGAAAAAAAGTAAAGAAAGAGATAGAGAGAGGGGGAGAGATGGAGAGGGGGAGAGGGAGAGAGACAGAGGGGACAGTGGCGTCGTCGCAAATGTGTGGCATACGCATAGGCGCCGCAACGCAAGTTCTGCAATTGTTCGAGAGGAAAGTTCGTGAGCCATTTATCATGGCGGCCCGCTTTAGTTGTGGCAGTTATTGTGCTAGCAACCTTATATCATAATGCAACTGCAACTTCGCACACACACACACACACAGAGTCAACTTTTGGTAATGAGCAGCAGTTTTGCAACCCTTTTGTCAACTCTGAGCCGAGTTTTATTTGCATTTGTTTTCTTTGCTTTTCTTCTACTATTTTATATATTTTTATTAAAGCTTCACACACACACACTCACAGCAGGGCAGCTGTTGGTTAGAGTGTGAGTGCGTGTGTGTGTGTGAAGGGCGCATGCATGGCAGGAGAGCACGCTTAACGGCTTGTTGGCCACTTTACGCCGTTGTACTCACGGAGCAAGAGGCAGACGGCATCAAACATGCAGCAAAAACAACTTAAATACATGTAAAGCCATCTCAGTGTGAGTGTGTGTGTGTGTGTGCGCACTTGAAAAACATATTTAAAAATGAGAAATAAAAATAAAACGACACGCGCCAGCGAGAAATCAAAGCACATTATTGCAAGGTAAAATATATACCTCTTTTCACAGGTTTCATATTTTTTTTCTTTATATATTTTAAATGCCATGCAAGGCGAGCCATTAAAAATATATATATGTAAAAAATGTATATATATAAATACATATATATACATATATATTTGTGTGATTGCACCAACTGCCCAAGTGCACTACAAAACTATAAAAACCAACAACAACAACAACAACAACAATAACAGCGAGCTGCTGCGCATAATGCGAAAAATCGTTGCAGCATTTCAGGCGCCGCAGGCGTATGAGCAATATTTAGTTGCCTCCCGGCCAATGCAATGCAATTAAAAAAAACACAGGTGTGTGGCGGAGGGTATTCACAATTAGAACTGCGCATGCTGACATATTTAAATGAAATTCTCAATTTTCAAGTGAAAACATTTGTCGTGATCAATCAAACAATTAATGCAATTAGACTTCTACAGCACATTTCAATTACCTGCACAATGTGCGAAATAAAAAGTTGAAATCAATGTGGAATCAAATTGAGAAAGCATGAAACAAGCGCACAGCATTTGCGAAACAATTTATTGCTGTCAACTGTCTCAGAGAATTTTATAATTTAATTGAAATTGCAAGCAGAAAAATGATTAAAGTATATACATATATATTTATCTACTTTAAATATGTCAATTTATTTATAACTGTGTCTATATATATTTATCTATATATCAATCCATTTATATGTTTGTATCTACATATACATTGACTCATCTATTTATCTACACCTAATCTTTATCTGTCTATCTATCTATATATGTACGTATGCATCTGTCTGTCTATATATCTATCAATCCATCTATCTAACGTCTATCTATCTATCTATATATGTACCTATCCATATATCTATATATCTATCAATCCATTTATCTAATGTCTGTCTATCTATTCATCAATCTACCCATCCATCTAGTTAAATATCTATATATATCTCTTTATCCACCTCACAATATTTCTATTGAAATACAATTCTTTATATGTATATCTGGTTATCTTTCTGTAAATCCTTGAATCTATAAAGATTTAAATAAATTAATATCTATCGATTTCAGTATTTATCTAGCTACATACTATATATATTTCTAAATTATATGCCTGTTTTTATCTAACTATTAATCTTGATATATATCTAACACCAAAAGCTAAACAAATCAATAGAAACATATACTCTAATATATATAATATATATTTTTATTTCAATCAATGCATCTTATAGAAATTTGACTTTCAAATATAAAATATAAACCATAATATATATTATATATATTCCAACTATTATTTATTCCTCTATATTTCATCTTTTATTTCCCATTTCTGTTTTAACGCCTTCAATCATTTCTTCATGCCATAAAAGCCCAACATATAAACTCTTAAACTCCCATTGAATAGCCGTTAATAGCCTAATGTCAATCAACCCAACAGCACATCATTAATTGGATTCCTGTTTAGTTCTTTGTGCTTCGATAACTTCGTAACATTAATGAATATGCAGCTGTCCATCCATCGCCACTTCAACTGCACGCCAATCAATCGGCACTCAATCATGTTATTTGTAATTCGCTTTGTTTCACTTAGTCTCAATCATAACGCGTACACGTTATCATCATCTATCGATGACATCCACAGTCGCATGCATCAGATGTCAATCAAACATCTGAACAGCCAAGCAGCAGCACATTGCGTAAGATTGCAGACAAAAAAGAAATAGAGCGGGGGGGTGGGAATGGGGATGGGGCTGAAGGGGTTTCTGCTCATCCAAATCAGCATCAAGTTTGCCGCAGACAACTGCCAGCTGCTTGCTGGCATAGACCATAGTTTACCGCAACCCTATCTCCCCCTTCTCCTGCATTGTTCATAGTTCCCCTCCCCTCTCCCACCCTGCATTCCATGTGCATCCTTTCTCAATTACAGGCTTTCTTTTATCGTTCAGCAGCTGTCTTGGATTTGCTGCTTTCCTGATCTCGAAGCGTATGGCATCAGCCAATGTCGTCATCGCCAGCGCTCGCCATCGTCTGCCCCACAGCTGTTTTTCTTTGGGGCCCGATGCCGGGAAAAGCTTTGGCCATATGTTTTGTTATTGCTTTATGGCGCAAAAGCACTTCCCGCGCACATCCAGCGCGTGGAAGCGCTTGGCACGTGTCCAACGACAGTCAGCTAAAGCTTCTGGAAGCCAACAGCCAATGTTGCAGCAAAAAGCTCCTTGTTGGCTGCAGGGCCCAGCCCAGTGACGCCAAGGGGGATGGGGGAGGGGGGAGGGTGCCATGTTAGACAAAAAAAAAACAAAAAGAAGCCATAGCCAGGTCGTAAAAACAAAATGCCGGCTTTGCATGTATTGAGAGCAGGCGACAAGCAAGAGAGAGAGAGAAAGAGAGAGAGAGAGAGAGAGAGAGAGAGATAGACAAAGAGGGAGCAAGAGAGCGTGAGTGAGCTTAATGTGTTGTCAGCGAACGCCCAAGTAAAACTTTGACTTAACTTGGGTCCCCACAAACTGCTTTTGCTCTTTGTTCACTCTTCAGCAACAACAACAACAACAACAACAAAGCATGCAACAATGTGACATTATGTCATAGCTGACATTTTATACAATTTTGATTGCTGTTGTTGTTGTTGTTATCCTGTGGAGTGTCTGCAGCGAGTGCTTTTCGCCTAACATTTAATGCCGTTAAGTTATCACATCAAACATGATGAATTCACTTTGTCCTGATGCTTGTTGATGATCTGTCAAACAGCAGCACCAGCAGTAGGAGCAGCAGGAGCAGCAGCACCAACAGGAACCCCAAAATTAATCGAAACCTTGACACTGACACTCTTAGCGCTTAAGCTGTTTGCCCAGCAAAAACAATTGTCATCGCGGCTGATAGCTGCACATTATGTGGTTGTTAGTCAAGTCAACTCAAGCTCAATTTCAATGAATAAAAATGTTATTCATTGTCGACTAATGAATCAACTCGTTAAGTAATTCAGCAAGTCAGCAGCTCAATTTATGCATGGATTAGCCACATCCATTACTCAGAGAGCTGAAGAAGTTATCGAATCTGAACAGCTGTCTCAGAGGAATGCATCGATCATTAGATCTGTCTATGAAGTCTTGTTGGTTAGTAGACATTCATTATTTTGTGAATGTCTCAGTTTTGGAAACTTTATATATCCTGAGCTCTTTGTGAAATAGAAAAATATATGGAACAGACAGCAGTAATTGTGGCAAACCCTATAAAGTACATACATACATACACATGCTCTTGATCAAGACGACAAGCTGAGTCGATCTAATCCTGTCCATCAATCAGTCCGTCTTTCCGCCTGTCCGACTATCCGTTTATCCATCAGTCTGTACGTCCGTTCGTCCAATTGCCAGTCTGTCTATCCGTCTCTTCTTCTTCTTCAGTCCAACTGTCTATCCGTCTCTCCGTCTGGCTATCTATCTGTCTGTCAGTATATCTCTCCGTCCTTCCTTCCGTCCATCTTTCCCTTATTCTGTCTGTCCGTCTACCCGTATGTCCAACTGCCCATCTGTCCGTCCGTCCATCCCTTCATTCTTCCGCCCATCTGTCTATCCGTCTGATCATCAGTCTTTCGTTCTATCAATCCATCTATCTGCCTATCTATCTGTCCCTGCATCTTTCCGCCTGTCCGTCTAACCGTACGTGTGTTCACCTGCCCTGTGTGTCCGTCTGTCTGTTCGTCCATCTGTTCGTCCGTATAGCAGCCATCTCTATAAAAGAAAGTTCCTATAAGGAATACACAGATTTTTATTTTTTTTTGGATGTTGGAAACCTAATGCCTTTTCCACAAATTCGCATAAAAATGTATTTTAAATACTAAAGACTCGAACATAGGCAAATATATACATATGTATGTAATTATCACATTCTAAAAATTTGGTTAAAAAAGTCTAACCAGAAACAGAGTTATTCAACAGTTAAGTGCCGATAGTAAAACCCATACGCATCTAATATCCGCTGGTCGGGCAGTCCCCAGCTCGCGCAGTCTAACTTGTTTTTAAGTGTAATGAGCATTATAAATAATTAAAGCTGATAAACTGTTCGCCGTTGGCTGACGACTTTGAGGGCCAGGCACCCAGCTGTCCCGGGCACTTGGCATTCAAGCCGTGCCGGGCCCGACAACCTGGCCATTCGACAATCCACACAGCCTGCGGCGCTTTGCCGTTTGCGCCAACCGTTTTAGTGGCTCAAGCGGCTAAGAGACTTTTTTCTCCTTTTTTCTTTTTTTCTTCTTCTTTTTTTTGCTTATTTTTATTCATTTCGGCCAACTGTGTGGCGGTGATCGCATGAGGCGCTAAGCAGTCGACAAAATCCGCTTAAATGCCACTTCCGCCTGTCGAATGGCAGCTGGCGCAGCGAGCGCAGAGTGTTGCCTACTTCTGTGGGCTTTGCCTGGCCATTCAAGAGGGGTGCAAATGGTGGGGTGTGAGGGGGGGGGGGTTTTGCTGACAGAGGGCGTCCGCCATACACACAGTTGTAGCCGAGCCGAGCCGCCGGCTACAAAGGACATTTCACATTGGCAGACCGTCGCCGAGCTTAACACACACACACACACACACACACACACACTCACACACATCAGTTTACATGCATAAGATTTCGTACTCGAAAGACGTTTAAACTTATGACAGACATCTCCTTTGTTCGGGCAGCTAAACGCTGCCCCTCCGGGCGCCCAGCTGCAATGCAGTTGCCATATTTCCATTTGCTGACCGCTGTAAAAAAAAAACATTTTACAACACTACTGACCGGATTTCAATTGGCCTGCCAGGAGATGGATGGAGGTGGGCGAGCGCATTGAAGCTTTAATATCAACACTTGACACTCCAAGTGTCCTTGTTGTCCTTATTGTGCCATGTCATTGAAGTTGCCTTTTTTTGCTCCTCCTCCTTCTCTTTCTCTTCTTTTTTTTTTTTTTTTTTTTTTGTTAATTGCGCTTCACACACACATTCGACGCTTTATGGCTGCACGTCCTCTGGGCAATGTCAACGGCCACACCTGCCCGCTTATGCAAATGCCAAAGGACTTTCAAGTGTCACCTGTCCTGTATCAAGACAATTGTCGCTGACACTCGCATACGTTCTCTATGCCAAAACTTAAAATAGTTGGAGCCAAGTTGTGGCAGCTATAAGAAGGGGGCTATGAATCGATGATGTTGGGTTAAATATAAAGTGAAAGATGGTTAATTAAGGGAAGGATTGACAGATTGATTTATAATAATGATTTAGTTGTCGAGTTGACAAATCAAGAGCTTAGTTTTCTAGAGTATATAAATGTATATATTTTTTATCATAGTGGGTATTATTCTTATAGTGGAACCTGTAGAAACTCGAGTTTTCTTATGTTTAGAATTATTTATGTGGGTTAACCACACTCTTTTACAGATCTTTAGCATTCTGGGTCGGAATAGTATTATAGTATTATAGTATTATAGTATTATAGTATTATAGTATTATAGTATTATAGTATTTTAGTATTATAGTATTATAGTATAATAGTATTATAGTATTATAGTATTATAGTATTATAGTATTATAGTATTATAGTATTATAGTATTATAGTATTATAGTATTATAGTATTATAGTATTATAGTATTATAGTATTATAGTATTATAGTATTATAGTATTATAGTATTATAGTATTATAGTATTATAGTATTATACTATTATACTATTATACTATTATACTATTATACTATTATACTATTATACTATTATACTATTATACTATTATACTATTATACTATTATACTATTATAGTATTATAGTATTATATTATTATGGTATTGGAAGTTAATTAAGAATAATTCTCATATTATTTTTAATTAAGTTCCAATACCATAATAATATAAAATAAGTAAGGTTATAATATATTAAACGATCCTTAAGCAACCCTATAGCTTACTGTACAGTGCTTCATACTGAATAAGGTCATATGACAATAAACTCTATATAGATATGTATATGCCATATATGCCACGTATGCCATATATCACATATACATATATACTATACAATATATACTACAAACCTTATAACTTCTTATTCCAATAATTTATGCAAAAGAGATAAAAATAAATCAAATAAGAAAACTTTGACATATGTTTGTGCGTAGAAAGTTTCCTTAACTTTAAATAAAATCCAACAACCAACAAGAATGGAACACAAAGAAGGTGCGTGGGCAGCGCGTGTGATCGATATACCCTCGCCGCGTATTCCCACTGCACTACGCCGGTAATTCCCCCTGGCTGGATGCTAATTTGCGGCATTTTGCTTATTCAAGCGCGTAACATTCGCTTTCAAGTTTCGCGCGCTGCGCGCAATGAAACTGTTTTACGAGTAGTTTTCACTTTGTGAAGTTTTTTTTTGTTTGTTTTTATTTTTGTTTTATCAGCGCCGTTCGTCGGTTATGCTCCTATTGTTCCCTATTGGTTGTTGCTCTTGTTGTTGTAGCAACGGCAATAACAACTACAGCTACCGGCGAAACAAAAGCCAAAGCACACATTGTGCATAAAAATAAAACAAATAATAACAACAGCAACAACAACAGCAACAACAACGGTGAAAGCAACAAGAACAGAACCAGAATTCTCCCATTGGCCGCAAGTGCAAGTGCAAGCGGCTATCAAGTACCTGAATGTGTGTCTGTGTGTGCGTGTGTGTGTGTGTGTATTTGTATTGGCTCTCAGTCTGCTTGGCAGCTTGGTCGCTCTGTGTCCCATTATGTTCGCCTGGCAAAATTGGAGCATTTATTGTACCAACAAAAAAACGCATAATATGAGAGACGAACTGCCAGCAATCGGGCCACAGCTGCAATGTTGTTCTTTTTCATTTTCCTTCCTCTTACTGCCGTTAAATACACACAGCAATAAGAGATAAATGAGTGCGAGTGTGCATAGTCGACTTAAGGTTGACCTGTAAACGGGTTTTCAATTAATTTTCTACATTATTTATGATGATAAGTAAATATTTAACAATTTATATGTATTACATGATTTACTTCTATTTAAAGCTTTTATTTTTCTACTATTTGCAGCATGTTTCACTCAAAGTTCATCAAAATCTATTTATAGATCCACACAGCATACCCCGTACGTCAACAAAGCAGCGCAACGAGCACAACACGCAAGCTGTCATCAAGCGTCTGCTTAGCACATACACTCACGCCGAAAGCTCAAAGCTCAGCCAGTGCAACAACCAAAGCGCTGACACAATACCTTAACCGCAGCCGTCACTACCGCCGTCCCACTCTAACGCTCTTCACTTGCTGTGCACGATTGCAATCGGGCATATAAATTGTGATAGCTTGTTATGTATGTATATAAACGAAACAGCAACAACAACGTGTGCACAGAAAAAAAGCGTAACGTGAGCAAACACACTATTTAGGTCGTCGCTGTGCTGGCGCTCGCTGGGCGCCTGGCCACACATCTAGGGCAAGTTCCTAGAATGTTCATTCCAATAAGCCCACCATGGCCGTTGCAACATCGCGAAAATGTTAAAATTGCGGCAGCCGCTATTCGTAGAATTCACCCGAACTCAATAGGCGCCCAGCGTCGCATGGAGCAGTGGCTGCGACCGCCGACGCACTCGACGGGTTGGCAGAGGGTGGAGGGTGGGCCCCCAACATGTTTGTGGCGTAGTCAAAATCGCGTCATGCGCGTCGCTATTTCAGCAGGCGGCCAGATACCAGCAGATGCCACCACAAACAAACAAAGTTAGCTGACGCTGGCGCTGCTGACTGTCAGCGCGAAGCCATCCCATTGCCGGGCACGGGCCAGGATGCCCAATCACATATGGCCGCGCGACGCAACGGACTCCACATACGGCCAATGCCGATGCGTTTACCAATAGCGGGCTCCACCAGCTCCACACACATTGCGCTCGCTTTTAACACTTTCGTTTTCTTGTTCCAACCAAACGCTGGCCGCTAAATAGGCGCCCAGCGTCCAACAGCAGCGCGTTGCCCAGCAACAGTGCGCCACAGCGAGACAGCTACACACACACTACGCGCGCAGACAGAGACAGCGAAAGAGAGCGCCAAACACAGCTGACTCAGCGGCAGAGGCCGGTTGTCTCGCTCGCTGTGCTATAGCGTGCCTTGTCTGACTGACGCGCGCTCTCATATGTTAGCTAAAGTTTGTGTGTGCGCATACATATATTATGTACGTATGTATGTATGTATATGTGTTTGTATTTATGCATGCATATACACGCTCGCGCTCATGTTCATGCTAATGCGATGGCAATGTCCTTGTATAAAAAACAGTTTTTGCGCACAGGCGCACAGTGTGAGACGACAGCAGCGACAGCCCACACACAAGCAGAGCTGAAAGCGACGTTTTCTTGTTTAATACACATACATACATACAGTTATGAATAATGCTGTGCGCTGCCAACGCTAGCACACTCTCTTTCTCTCTCTCACTCTCAGCTGCTCTTGTAAGCGTTTAGCTTTATTTTTACTTTAGCTACAAAACCGCTGACTGTGCTCACTCACAGTTAGCGTGCAGCAACAATGTGTGTGTGTGTATATATTTATATGAATATGTATATTTGTATATTTGTGTATGTCTGCCTGTAGCTTTGTTTCTTGTTGGGGGAGTTTGGTAAAAGTTTCTGCACTTCAGCGACTTGCTGAACGCCTGTTCGAAAATCGACTCACTGAAGGCCCCTGAAATCGTACGGCATACGCGATGTGCGGCATCCGGTCGCCCGAACGACTTCGTTGCCCAGCCGGGCACCAACCTGACGCGACTTGACTTGAACTTGAACGTTACCCCGTTAAATGCATTTCATATATTGTGTGTATGTATGTTTGTATGTATGCATGTGTGATGCCCGCTCATTAAAGATTTTGGCTTTTAATTACTCTCACTAGCAGCCGCGCGGCTAGAGCAACCCTCCCCTGCCCATCCCCACCCACGCTGTGACTGCTCGGCCCGCAGGCCTTAGCCAATTAGTGAAAAATATTGGCCACCCTGTTCATTAGCTGCACACATTTCGACCTACGCTTTTTGCAGCGCATCTTCTTCTAACCTATTACGCCGGCATCTTCTTAATTAAAAAGCTGACAATGTTTGCCCCCAGACGCGGCGGCGCATTTTTAATTGCTTAATTGGAATTGCGTAGACGAGGACGGACTCGGCTCTGTCCGTTGGCCGGGCACGGTACGGCACGGCTAGGCCAAGCCCGGCCCGGCTCGGCTCGGCTCGGATCGGCCCGGCCCGGCCCGGCAAATGCATGTATCCTTGGACGCCCAGCCATTGGTGGGCACATGGCCCAGGCGACGCCCTCAACAGTTGCTCGCATGCTGTCCCGCTCGCACGGCCAATTAGGCGACCCGCCTCTCAATTCAGCAGCACGGCCCAGCGCTTGCAATCTGCTATCAGCCAGCATTCCGGGGCTGGTGTCAAGGTCATCCGCGGAGCAGACACCACGCCTAGATACGCCTCAAACTCAGCGCGCACAGCAGGCGCCCAGCAACCAGCAGCCAGCAGTTGCCCAGCATCAGGATTATATATGTGTATGTATATGACTGTGTATGAGCATAGTCCGGATACCAAGCGATGCTGAGTTGGAAGCTGTGCAGCGTAGTGTCCTTGGCTCGCAATTCAACGCAAGTTTACGGTAGCTTAAAAGCTCAGGCAGCAGGAGAAAGAGAGAGACGGAATGACGAAAGCTTTTCCATTGCTGGGAAAACAAGGAATATTGGGGACTATTATGTGTGAATATGTATGTATGAATGAACGAATATGTGAATGAATGAATGTATGACCAATAAATGAATTTATGAGTGTTCGAATGTATGAATGCATATGAATGTTTGAATATATGAATTAATGTAGGAGTGTGTGAATACGTATGAATGTTTGAATGAATAAAAGTATGAGCTGATGAGTATGAGTGAGATTGTATGAGTGTATGAATGCATATAAATTTGAAATTGTATTAATGTCCATATATACTTATAATCCAACGTATGAGTGTATGAATGAATCTATAGGTCTACGAATGCATTTGAATATGTCAATGTTAGAATGTAAATGTATGTGAATGTTTGAATCCAAAAATATATGACAATATAATATGAGTATATGTACGCATATGAATGCATGAGTGTGAGTTGAGTGTGAGTATGATTGAGTGTGTTTGAATATATGAATGTTTGAGTGAAGGAATGCATATGAATGTGTGAAAGTGTGAGTGAATATATGAGTGAGTATAAGTATATGAATGTATGAATTTATGTGTGTGAATATTTAAATGGATGTATATGAATGTATGAATAGACTAATTTCCCTATATTATTCCAAATCCGGTATAAATAGAGCAGCACCTAGGTTAGCTTTTGATGTAGAGCTTGATGGAATAACAGCAGCAGTTCAGCTATGCGGAATTCAGAAAGGAGCTTTGAGTAACACGTGATAAAACGACATGAAACACAAATATCTGCTCAATAAGTGTGAGGAAAGAAAGTATCGGATCAAATAGGGAACTACAGACCATATGCAGCAGAGCTGAAACAACCGTTAAGTAAGGGAATCTTCAATTGAGTTACGAGTAAGGCCGTACCTGAATATATATGTATATTATATGTATGTTCACTCCAGTGAAACCAGACAAATCTAACATACCTTCAGGTTATTTCCGAATCCATTCGAAGTTCTCAGCTTTGCTTTTTGCTTTGGCTATTTTACCTATCTTTACCCAGATTATAGATAAGCCCATCATCATTTAAATATACGATATATGTATGTTTGTCTGCTTATCAAAATATCGCACATCATATCAAAAACTTTTGCTAAAGTAAAATTCAAATAAAAACTCATATTTGTTGTTGTTTTTTTCTTGCCATAACTTTTATTTGCCGCATCCGTAAAATGCATAAAATGTGTGTGTGAGTGAAGAGTATGAATGATATATTTTTCCTGGAGCCGATCCGTTAACTCGTTCCGATGTACGCATACTCGAACTAGGCATGTAGTAATTGTATATAATGTATATATATATGTATATATAATGTTTCAAATATTTTTTGGTTAATATATATATATATATATATATACTATATATATATATATAATATGTATATGTATATATAAATTTAGTTAACATTAATTTTTATTGAATTTTTTTTTGTTTTTCTTCTTCTTTTTTTGTATAATTCATGTCCATTTGCTGCGCTGCGCCATAGAAAATTCCAAATCGCATAAGGAAATTTCTAAATCGAATCAGTCAAAGTCAAAGTTCAAATCAAAATCAAACTATAAAATTCTCTAAAACTTTTCTATGGCACAACGCGTAAATATTACAATAGCTTTAATACTTCAGACAAATACTCGAGCGTCTTCGTTTATCATTATAAATTGTTTATTTAATTTTAATTTTTTTTTTGTTTTTCTTTTTTCTTTTTTTTTTGTGTAAAAGTTCAGTTGCCAAGTGAAAATTAGTTTTGTCAATTGTAGTTGAGAGAGTAAGGATAATTAGGATAATGAAATCTGGGATCAATGGCAACCGTTTGAATTCCGTTTGTAAGTCTTTGGCACATTTCACTCGTTGCTAGCAAAAATCGTTCAAATCGAAAACCAAAACCAAAACCAAAAAAGAAAAGAGATTTCGATATAAGGGAAACTGATATGTACTTCATGATTGATCAGATTTCAAAGCAGTTAGCAGTGGAGTGGAGGAGGGTAGCTTGAGAGAGAGTTTCTTTTTGGGAAGCGGGAAACAAAATGCAAACTGTATTTCAAATATATATATATATATATATATATATATATATATATATATATATATATATATATATCTGTATAATATATATTATGTTTTGATCTACATTCAACTGCATTCAAATGCAACAACGCACAAAAAACGGTTAAGCTAATATATATATATACATACATACATACATACATATATACATACATATGTATGTATATATATATATACTATATATAATTGGTACTTAGTTCTCTTCTTCTTCTTTATCTTTTTAATTACTTTTTAACAAACATTTCTAGTCAACTTTTTTGCTTTTATCGAACTTTTTTGTGGTTAAAATTTGCGGCTAAAATTGCATTTGATTTGTTTTGTTTCAAATTGTTGTTAATATTTTGTTGTTGTTGTTGTTGTTGTTTTTCTCGCTAACCGTATTTATAATTAATTTGTTAACAAACAAACGGCTACAATTCAACACTGGCTAATTTATGTTTAATTATAGTTTGATTGACTAATTTTTGTTTGTTTTTAATATTTTTTTATTTTTAATTTTAATTTGTATTTTAATATAAGGCCGCTTGGGGCAACTGCTATAAAAGGCTCAATTTGCTAAAAGAAAAACTAACGGGTTAGAGCGTGTTACAGCTACATTCTGCGAGACACTAGAGTGACAGAGATAGAGATAGTGATAGAGAGCTATGCATAGATTAGTAGAGCTCATATATAATTTTTGCTAAATATAATTTTCTGTTTCAGCTATTGGAATGTTTTGTTAACTGGAATATTAAAGCTGCGGCTAAGATTTGCAACAAATATATATAGAAATATATATATATAAATTTATATATATATATATTATTTTGTATTATTCATAGTTATCTGTTAGTTCTGTTGTTAACACAACGCTTATATTTGTTGACTAAGGTTAGGTTAGGTTTTGAAATACTTTGGGATTTGAACTGTTTTAAAAACTCTTCTACAAATTACTCGATTTCCTCTGGTATGTATATGCATTCTAATTGTTTTCTAATTGGTTAAATTCATTCAAAACTCACTCCACTGGCCTCAAAAACTTGCGCATACATTTTGTTCTTTGGAACATTGCATATGTATAGGGTATGTATGTATGTATATGTATGTCTAAATGGTTAGATAATTATAATGTATAATGTATAATAATGTAAAATGTATATATATATCTCTACATATATAAGTATGTGTGTATATGTGTATGCGGTTCGGCTTCGAAAGGAATCCGTTTCCCGTTGTGCCTGCTAGTCAAGCCTAGAATAGTTCCTTGCATTTGGTCATAGATTAGATTAGATTAGTATACATGTAAAATGTAAAATGGGGAGCAGCAGAAGGCGGGGTAGTTTAAATACAAAACTAAACTATGTAAGTGGTAGAGAAAGCATAATCCAAATGGTGGCATATTAGGGTCAGTTATACATATATATACGTATATATATATATATATATGTTTGTGTGTGAGAGAATTATACATATTAAACAATCACGTAAATAAGAAATAACAACTTATGATTATGAGAGTACAGCAATCGAATATATAAATTATGTACATCATAAAAGAAAATGGTAAATACTTAGCGAGCATATAAAACATAATAGCAAGGGACAGACAGGGACTAAAAATAAATAAATAAAAAAGAACGAAAAAAAATCATACATAAACGAATTCGAACCACAGGAATCAGAATATTTTGTTAATTAGTTGTTGGTTTTTTTTTTTTTTTTGTTTTTTTGGAATGCACTTGGCTCTTAGGCTAAAAGGCATTTACTTCGGCTCGCCGCCTCCGACGCCGCCGCCGCCGCTGCCGGGCGTGGCGGAGAGGGCCATTTTCGAGAGCGTGGCCAAGGAACGTTTCGGGAATGTGTTGCTGCCATCCGACGGATCCGAGAACAGTTTACGGAAGCTGCAAGGCAAAGCAAACACTCAATGAATCCACATTCATGGCAGGAATATTTTGAAGCATCACTCACAACTTGCGTATGCCCGACTCGGAGCTCTTCTTCCAGGGCGCATCGTCCGGCTCATAGGGCAGAGGTCCCTGCACGGGCGCATCGTGTCCCGGTGGCCTGAGGCAAAAAGAGAGAAAACAAATTAAACATTTTAATTAAATACATATATATATATATAGTATAAATTAGTCAGATAGACGCACGTCTCGCCCGCCACATTGTCGTCCTCGACATCGGCCTCGACGCCATCGTCGGCCTCGTTGTCGTCGTCGTCGTCGCTGTCATCGGAGCTGGAGATTTGACGGGTGCGCTTGCCGCTGCTCGCCGGCTTCAGCTCGGCCAGCTGCTCGTTGAGGTTGTCAATGGTTGTGAGTAGCTCGTCCCGTTCGCTGATCAGCTCCTTGAGCTCACGCGTCGTGTAGCGCGGCCGATTGGGATCGTTCTGATCGTCGTCGTACGACTGCACTAGATCCTCGTTCTCCTTTTCGGCCAGACCCAAGCGCTTGCGCAGCTGATTGATCTCGCGGCACTGATCCTGCAGTTGGGCGAGAAAATCGGCGCGCTCCTCGCACAGCGTCTTCACCTGCGCCTGCATCAGTTTGTGCCGGCGACGCGTATCTCGCTCCGAGGCCTTCAGACGCTCCGCCTGAATGTTGACCTGTTCAGGATCAAAATGAACTTCAGTTTTAGGCCAACAGAGGCAAAGCCCACGCTACTCACATGCTCCAGCTCGCTGTACTTGTCCTGGAGTTCGCGCTCGCGCTGCTTCAGCTCGTCGCGCTGCTTGTATATCTGCTCCTTGAGCCGCTGCAGCACCTGCGTGTCGGAGAGCGCGCTGTGCAGCTCGTTGTTGGTCATGCTGATGATGCTCTCGGTGAGGCTGGCGCCCAGCCCGGAGCTTTGGGCCGACGAGGATTGCAGGTCCTGCGTCTGCTTCACCAGCCGCTTGTTCTCGTCCTGCAGCGAGGAGACCAGATCCACCAGCTCGTTCGTCTCGCTGCGCCACTGCTCCTCAATCAGTTCCAGTTCCTTTTCGAAGCGCCGCCGGAACTCGGCCTTCTCCAGCTTCTCGCTCTCCAGCTGCGCTATCTTCTCGCGCAGCTCCTGTATGGTGGTGTTCTCGCGTTCGTTTTTCGTCGCCAACGCCTCCAACAGCTCGAGCGTGTTGATTATCTTGGGCATCAGGCCACTTACCGCATCGGTGCCATAGCGGTCCATGATGCGCTCATACTCCTTGCCAATATCCGATGCCAGATCGTAGACATCGACCACGCCAATGTCATCGATGGCGTCCAAGACCATTTCGCCCATTTCATTGAGATGGAAGCCGGGCATCTGGCGTCGTTCAACTGTGGGAATTCAGCTACGCACAGCAGCTGGCGCTTTGATATATCTATCTATCTATGTGCTTGGGGCTTCACTCTGGAGCTCTAAATAAACACTCACGCACAAGCACACGCACACGCACACGCACACGCACACACTCGCACTCGCACAGTTGGCTTGGTGTATCGAATTCTCGCATTCACTTTATCGCAAACAAATTGCACATATGCTACAACAAAATATGCGCATATGCAACGAGCTCGAACTTGGACCTGCAACTGGACCTGGTTTTTACAAGTCTTTCGATGACTGCATACTCGCTGGATGAGTAATAAATACAAACTTGCAAATTCTGCCCCACACTCCCTACCGAACGGAGCCCTCCTCGCAGCTGGCTGCGAAACGAGCGTTGCTCGCTCTCGCTCTACACATGCGCGCAGCGTTGCTTCTGCTCCAGCATAGAGATGAGAGCGTTGCGGTCTATTGAACTAGCCAATTAAACCAAATTTATCAATTGGATTTCATCTGAATAACGTACGGCAAATGCGGGCATTTTTTCTTGAATGAAATGCGAGCAAAACAATTTACGCGAATTTGCATGCCAGAGATGCGCGGCGAACTGTTCAATCGTTACCTGTCACGAGTATGTAATATGAGTAGGGTAACAGCTGTGATTAATTATTTAAATAAATTGCATTTAAATGCTTTTTGAACTTCAACTCATATTCCAAATGATATACAAATTAAATAAAATTCATTTATATATTTTATGTGTGACATCTATTAAATATGTATCTCATGTTTTTATCACTTTGAGTATTTAGTTCCAATGTATTGCTCATCTCTATGTTCACTATGTTGAGCACTTGCCATAGTCTGGCAACGCTGTGTGGCAGTTGTGCTGCCACACTGCATTAGTTTTTTGCCGCCCAAAATGAAATTTGAAACTGCTGTTTCACAACTTATTTGTTTATTTAAGAAAGTTTAACATTCAACTAGGCCACAAAATAAATTCACTGTTTTTTTTTGTTTATTCATTTGTTTTCTTTACAAAAATTGTATAAATGTTTTTGTTTGTTTTGTTTTTGTAAATTGTGGTTACACACTTAGGCAATAATTTTACACATATTTTAAGTTGTATACATACATATATTTATATATATACATATATAACTACAATATGCACTTGTTTTTTTTTATTATTATTAATATTTTGTTTGTGTATGCTAGACTAATGAATGCAGTTATGCAGCGGCGACTAGCAAGATGCTATACAAAACTAACTAAATATAATTTAGTTGGAGTTTTTTCTTTTTTTTTTTCGGTGCCTCAGCTTTGTTAAGTACATTAAAATTAGCTACAGTTCTTTGGATGGTTTCTGGGATTTTCAGATATTACAAAAAAAAAAAAAAGAAAACAAAAAAATGCCACAAGTTGCGCTACATGCATAACAATTATATTTTTTCTTCAAACAGTTTCTTAGTTTTTTTTTTGTTTTTTTTTTTTTAAGGACTAGATTAGGAACCACATTTGTACAGTTTTCATAATTTGTTTGTTTGTTTGTTGTTGTTTTTGTTTTGTTTTTTACATGACAAATAAAATTGTTATGTAATTTTAAGGTAAAATTTACAGTGACAAATGAAAATTGAATTGTTTTTCTTTTTTCTTTTTTCTTTTGGGCCTTTCGTTGCATTTTCTTTTGGTTTGCAGCTACAAAAAAATAACTTAAATATTAAATCTCAGCTAAATAGATTTGCTTTTCATATATATATGTGCATATATATATATATAGTTTTCTATATATGTTACAGGTTGAAAAAAAAGATATAGTTTAACAAATCATATAAATAATAAATAATAATAGGCGGGGTCGGCTTGTTTTAAGCAATAAGTTAATGCTTAAAATTAAATTTTGGCAAGCATTGCGTTAAATGGCAAACAAAATTTGGTTTTCAGATAACTAAAAATAAGATTAAAAAATAGTATTTAAACAAAAAAAAAAAAAGACGTATTTAACGGTCATGCTCTCAGTCGTTCGCACGATTCCGTTCTCTGCGGTTTTGGCACAAATAAATAGTTGTACAGTTTAAATTAATAATAATAATAATAGTGATAGTGATTAGAATTAGAATTAGATTAGAATTAGAATTAGAATTAGAATTATGATAATAATGATAATGACAAACTGTGCATTAGTTGCTAATTGTTAATGGCAAATGAATTAAAGACGAACCGGGAACTAGAAAAGTTATGAACAAGTATCTAGACTAGCTAATAGACCTCACGCGGGCGGCAACTGTTGCTGCTGCTGCTGCTGCGCCAGTTGCAGCAGCAGCGCTGAGGCAGCTGCTGGCGGCAGCACTGCAATGTGACGTTTGATGCGCTTCGCTGGCGGCTGCGACGACGACAACGATGATGACGACGGCGGCGGCGGCGCTGGCGGCGCTGGTGCTGTTGCTGTTGCTGGCGGCAACGGCGACACTGCGGGCGAGACGCCGCCCACAATGCCCACGTCCTTGACCAAGGCATCCTGTGAGTCATACTCCTCCTCCACCTCGTGCAGCGTTAGGTCCGTGATGCTGACCTTGTCCTGGCGCAACTCCACCTGCAACTCCACCACATCGTCGTCCACATCCTCCTCGTCCTCGATGTCCACAATGGAGATGATGTCGCTGCTGTTGCCGTTGCTGCATCTGCTTCTGCTGCGAATGTCGAGGATTGTGGCGGCTGCATCAGCCGATTCATCGTCGAGATCGCTGTGCAGCAGGGAATCATCATCATCATCATCGTCGTTGTCGCCGTTTCCCTCGTCGCCATCATCATCATCGCCGCCGCCGTCCGCTTCGGACTAGCTGCTGCCTGACTGCGTTTGCAGTCCACTCGCTGCGGCTGCGGCTGCGGCTGTGGCTGCGGCTGCGCTGCTCGCAGCGACGCCGACGCCAGCGCCAGCACCAACGCCAGCTCCAATGATCCCATTGCCCGGAAAGTGACACATGCACGCCGGATTCGGATAGTGGCCGGACTGCGAGTCCAGCTTCTTGGTCAGCGTCTGCCAGTACTCGATCTGCGCATTCAGCAGCTCGATCTTCCGCTTGCGCTCCTCCACGGCCAGCAGCATCATGTACTCGTTGTGCTGGCCCCGCGCGCTGCCGCCGCCGCCGCTGCTGCTGCTGTTGTTCAGGTTGTTGTTGTTGTTGTTGCTGCTGCTGTTGCTGCCAATGCTGCTGTTCAGATTGTTGTTGCTGCCGGCGTTGGCGCCGCTGTTCGCGGCAGCACAGTTGATCGCACTGATGCTGGTCATGCCCAGGCCGTTGTAGCCATTGAAGCTGCCGGCGGCGACGCTCAGGCCGCTGACCGGCTGCTGCTGTGCAAGCAGTTTGTCCCTGTTGCCCTGATGCCCGTTGAGCAGCAGCTGAACTCCGCCGGCAACGTTGCTGCCGCTGTTGCCGTTTGAGCCGACAACAGTTCCAGCAGCAGCAGCAGCAGCAGCGGCGGCAGCGGCGGCGGCGGCAGCAACTGCCGTTGCCTCTGCTGCCCCGCCACGCCCCACCGCGCTGCCAGCAGACGTGTGACCGCGCGCCAGCCGCGGCAGCTGCAGCGTTTGCGTTGAGTGACGCGTGCTGCTGCCGCTGCCGACGCCGCTGGTGCTGGCATTGATGGCCGCCTGCAGTGTGTGCCCCGGCGGATGCTGTACGGCGGACAGGCCCAGGCCGTTGAGCAGCAGATGCTGCTGGATCTGTTCCGCTGTCAGTTCCAGTCCATTGCTGCTGCTATTGTTGTTGTTGTTGTTGTTGCTGGTATTATTCTCATTGTTGTTGGTGCAGCTAATGCTGTTGTTGTTGTTGCTGTTGCTGCTGCCGTCTCTGCTGTTGGAGCCATTCTGCAGCGCCTTGCTGATGCTGGCAAAGGCGCCCACGCGTATATTGCCCACGCTCGAGAGCGTAATGTCCGCCTTGGGCAGTCCGGCGGACATGTAGCTGCCGGTAGATGAGACGGAGGTCTTCGTGGAGCACACGGGTGAGCTGGACGCACGGGGCAATGGATCGTTGCTGTTGTTGTTGTTGTTGTTATTATTATTATTATTGTTGCTGTTGCTGCCGCCATTGGCCAGGTGATTGCCGTTGAGGCGGGGAAAACAGCCGTGATTTAGCTGACGCAGATCCGCAGCGAACAGCTCATCGTCGTCCTCCTCGAGGCACACTTCCGGCACCTTGGTGCTGGGGCAATCGTCATCGTCATCATCATCCATGCAGTCCATGTCGTTCTCCGTCTGTTCATTGTCGCTAATTGTCTCCGATTTGATCAGAATGACATCCGTATCCATGCCCTCGTACATGGGCAGCTGTTGCCGGGCGAGAATAGAGAAATACCAAAGTTGCAGTGTTGGATAACGTGAATGCAATCCATATATCAACAAAATACAATCAGATCAGTATATCATTTGATAAGTCTTTCGAATTTCAATGAAATTGATTGAATTGAAGCCAGTGTTGGTTAACACAAATAAAAATCTCTAATTATGATTTAATGTTATTCCAGGTGAATAGTAGTATTTAGTATTTAACAAAATCATTTGCATAGTTTGCTTGAATTGTCTATGAACACTTATAGCCAGTGTTGAATAACACAAATCGAACAAATACTTAGTACTCAGAGACATAATAACGTAAATAAAAGCATTTTAGCAGGGATTTTGGTGTTTATAAAGCTTAATGCAATCATTTTTGTGTTTTTGGAAACCATTTTCTCAGTGTTGGAAAACGAAAATAATAGCTTTATTTATCTAATCTATTCTTTATTTATATGAATTTAGTCTAGTCTATAAAGAATGTCTTCAAATCTTTAGCCATTTTATTGAGTTATTACAGAATAGTGTTGGTAAACACGCAAGTGTTGGTAAATAGTTATAAAAACTACAGCGCTTCGAGAGAGACTTGTTGAGACTTCACTGAACAGTGTTGGTCAACAGGAGGACACAGGCTAAACCAAAAATAGCTGGAAAAACTAGTTTCCAGGAAACTTTTGGGAAATTATTTACAAGCATTTAAATCTATATAGACATATCAAACATATCAGATCGTAGCCCCTCCACCCAATATATCAGGTACATACCTTCGAATCCTCATAGTCATCGGCTAGATGACGCCCATTTCCGGTCGCTTGGCTGCCAGCACCATCCGTTTGCTCGGATATGTATTGGGCGACCGAGTCCTGTTGGGAGAGCGTGTTGAGCAGATCCATAAACGAGCGATTGCCCTTGTCCTCGCCGCACAGATCCTTTTTGAGCAGCAGCTTCATGTTCTTGTAGAGCTGTCGCAGCTGCTTGGCGCTGCGCTGATGATAGACCTTCGAGTTGAACTCCTTGGCTATCTGCAGCCAGACCTCGTCCTTCTTCCGATTCGACTCGGCGTCTGTGCGCTTGTTCTCAATAACATCCTTGTACTGGGCCGCATAGCCGAGCACCATGTTACGCTCCCGCTGCGTATACCGGGGAGTCTTTTCCATTTTCAACCGTTTGCAAGACGTCTTGAGGCTGACCGAGAAATAGGGAAAAAATATTCAAATGACGTTAATATGTTGGAAATATCGAGACGTCATAAAAATTATATTAATCAGAACTAGTTAACAAAAAAAATTAAGCGGGAAATATTGAGAGGAATACATGAAGGAACGGAGAGAGAGGAAGAGAGAGAGTGAGAGAGAGAGATAGAGAGGGAGAGAAGGTAAGTAAGATAATTAAGATATAGGAAGTTTCTGATATAACGGTTGAGAAACAGCACTAATAAAAAGAGAAAGAGGGACAAAAGAGAGAGATAGAGGGAGAGATTAAGAAATAAAGAGATAAAGAGAAGGAGAGGCAGAAAAGGAGAGCGGGAGGAAGAGAGAGAGGGGGGATAAGAGACGCAGAGAGAGGCAAAGAAAGAGAGACAGAAAAAGAGAGGGGGAGAAAGAGAGGCAGAAAGAGAATGATAGAGGAGAAAGGGAAAAAGGGGGACGGACAAAAGTGCGAAAAGAATTAGAAACAGCGAATAAGAAAGAGAAGAGAAGAACTGAAGAAGAGAGGCACAAAAACACGATCAGAAGAGATAGCGAATTCTCTCTTAATGTGTAAAAAATGTTATAGCCAGAGAACTAAAATAATTAGGAAAGACTTATAGGCAGAGGAAGAAAACAAAGGAACTACCGAATTACCTATCCTAAAGGTTTCTCATATATTTATCATTCAGGCTTCAAGTCCTCTTAGGCTTATCGAGTCTTAACGTTTACTACATAGACCACCTTAGCTAAGACTTCAATAGGTTGCTCAGATAATTGATGAGATATGTTTTCTATTTGCGGATCTCAGACATTTTCTCACACTGGACTTGGGTGTTCTGCTAGTACTAGGAGAGCCGCAGCTCTATAACCCGTTGCGCGTCACGCAATCCAATCAATTCACCTAACTATTAGATGCGCCATTCTTTAATTGATAAACGAAAAGAAACACGAGGGGAAAAACAATTGAAGAGCGAGAAAACAGTGAAAAGTGAACGCTTAACTCTTTCGCACACAACCAACTCTGAGCATATGTACAATACGATTATTGATAACACGATATGGTATATGCATGTGTTAGTGTGTGTGTGTGTGCTTGCACACATATGGCCTGGCCCAGACTGACTGTGTGTGTGTGTGTGTGTGTGCATGATAAGCTGGCGACGCAGCTAACGACTAGAACCGAGCTACGTCTGTGATAAACCCCCACAATGCACCCTGCACAAACCCAAAAATCGTTCACCAAGAATTTCTACGAAATCCTGAATGACTGTGTTTTTTTTCCCCGTTCCCAAATGGTCAAGCCAGGCACTGAGTAAGTTGTGCCTATGATTGATATTATTTCATTATATACACATACATACATACATACATTTATATTACTGATAAGCGCAGGAGCTTTAGTTTATCGATTTGTAATGCTTTAAAATATGTTACGCGTAGGGCTTAAAATGTACACAGTCTTTAAGCTTAACTTGAAAGCTTTAAGCTGCGCAAGCTGAGCTTTCAAAGCTCGGCTGAATACAGAATGCAGGCATGCAAGAAATACAATTGTATCTATAATATGTGTGTGTGTGTGTGTGTGTGTGTGTGACTGAAGACCCAGACTAAAACAATAATGTAAAGCAACATTATATCTAATCTCAAATTGGAGATTAGGGCGCCAACTCACACACACACACACACACACACACACACATAGTCGTCGAGTCTGAGAGAGCGCGCATATTCAATATACTCACGTTTTAAGGCCGCGCCAAAGCCGGCAAAAACGCAAACACACACGCACGCACACAGAGACACCCACTCACTCACACACACACACACACATACACTCACAGCTAGAACCGAGCGAGGAGTAGGCGCAACGAGCACAACAAAACCGAAAAAAAAACGATTGGGTGGGTTGGTTCGACTGGGATGGTTTTAATATTTCTTCTTTTTGCTTTTGCTTCTTCTTAGTTTTTTTTGTTTTTTTTTTTTTGGGTGCAACAACGGGACGATGACGACGACGACGACGGTGACGACGACGACAACGACAACGACAACGCGACAACTTCGCGAGCAGCACCAACGAAGCACAAAGCTTGACTGAATTCGAGCAAATAATAGCTGGCGCTCAGAAGTACCGTTGGGCAACAACAACAAGAACAACAAGAAGAAGAAGAACTAAAGCAACAGCAACAACAACAATAACAAGGGCGACGTCAACCGACGGGCAAACAAAAATAGGAATACCGCGCAGGCCAAACGAGCAACAACAATTCAACAACTGCGTCGCAGCGCCCCCTGACGGCCCCGCATAAAACGTACATATGAAAACACACACACACACGCACACATACACACACAGCTACACAGCTGCTGCTGAGGCTGAATGAGTCCGTCTGTTTGCCCTCGCAGCTTTGTGCGCTTGTGTGTGTGTGTGTATGAGACGTAATTAAAGCTTGAAACCGAGTTTACAACAACAACCCCGCAGCGACGTCGACGACGACGACGACGGCGACGCGCGCATGAGTGAGTGGGAGAGCACACTACCCAGTAGGCTGCGTGTGAGTGAGAGAACGACACAGAAGGAGAGCGAGAGAGAGAGAGCGCGCGGCGTAATATAACAGTTAAAGAGGCCGCGCTTGCCAGCACAGGAGACTCAGACTGAGACACTCAGGCACACACACACGCACGCACAGAAACAGTTGCTGAGAGTGAGTCAAAGCCGCGTGTGGGGCAAACAATGAGCTCAGTTTATAAATAACTGCATGCACACACACACACACACACAAACAGGCAGACTCACTCACACACACGACTAGAGTTCTAAGCGAGTGCAACTCCAGCGTCAAGTTGGTGTTATAACATCCGCCCACACGCGCCCCTCGACTGAGCGAGCGCCTAGAACAGTAGCGAATCGGTTTTTTTTTTGTCGTTTAAGCGCAGCAGCGACAAAGTAAGGGTTGACGGCGACAGCGACGCCGGCAACGAGCTACGCCAGACCGAAGACCGCACGAAGCTCGAAACGAAGAGTGAAACTGAAGACTGACGTGGGTCGCTCTCGCTGCAGCAAAAATAGCCCGGAATAGCAACAACAGAAGCGCGGATGTAAACACAGAGATGAACTAAAATACCAAATACCCTGCACTCGTAGTACTTGAATGTATTTATGGACATATGCACGTACATACATACATATGTATGTAAATACAGAAATACATGCATCGCTATGTATGTATGTATGTTTATATTTTGGATAGAAAGCAATCTATCTTATGTATATCGGATGTATGTAGAGAGTATGACCTGATTTACACACTTAATGCAAAGAGGGTATACACACATGCATACATACATATGTGCATATAAACTATATATTTGTATGTATATACATATGCTTATTTGCTACATATTTCATGAGAATAATTGCAGAATATGCGAGAGCCCAGACGAAAACATAAGCCTTACATAGCCCCTGATTATGGTAGTATATGAAGTGGCAGTTAGGCTTTGGGCAGTAAGCTGTATACTATGTGATCTTAACCATGTTATATCATATTGAAGCTTTTAATTCATTTATGTTGATCTTGATCTTGATAAACATTCCTCAAGAAGTTCATATTTGAGCATAATTCTAAGATCAAATGATCCTTTACTAACAAGAAATGTATGTATAGGCGATATATATAATATACATAGTATACATCTAGTATATATAGTTTATATATGTGCATATATGGTATAAACTGTCATCATAATATTACATATATATATACTTATCAAATATGTGTCTAACTTTACGATTTGGTTATTCATAGAGTTAAGAGCGCAACAAGTTTTGCCTCATTATGTATAACATTTATATACTATATTTTATTACTTAGTTTTTTACAAAGTTATAATCTCAACAAGCTTTGCTCAAATACATACATATATATTCTAGAATATATTTAGTATATATATATATAGACTTTAATATAATATATACAAATATAATAATTCTTCATTAAGTCAAGATCTCTCTTGCTTAGCTTAATGCTGATCAAACCTCAGCTTAAATTCTAAGTTTATTAATCTGACTTTAAATTGCATGTTTCAATTATATTTCAAGACATTAACAGTTATTTAAATTTAAGTATCGAACATCGAAAGCTTACATTAAGCAGCTTAAAACATTCACATTTTGATGGCCTACCCCTATCACGACTGGAAGGAGAACTAATGAAAGTTATCGTGAAATATATTGTAGCAAGTGTGTGTGTGTGTGTGTGTGTGTGTGTGCATTACAAAGCGTCAGCGTTGGTATGGCAACGATGTCGACTCAAGTCTTAAGATAAGATTAAAAAGAAACCCAACTGAATCGCAGGCAATGATTCCATATGTCTCTCCCACTTTTTCTCCCTCTCTCTCTCTCTCTCTCTTTGCATGTGTATTGGTGCTCGCTATCTATGAAATCCATTGACAATGGGCCAGGCAACGGCTTTCTGCTGAGCAATGCAAACAGCAGCAAAAATATATATTTTTTTTTACTTCAAGCAATGTACGATACTCAAGTCTACGTATATATGTATGTATGTATGTATGTAAAAAGCTGCAAGCAGCGGCTCACAGAAGATACAACTGCATCTGTGTATATGTGTGTGTGTGTATGGATATATAGACATATAAAGTAAGCGCTGCTTCGTTCGCTCGTTCTAAAGGCACAAGCCGCAAAGCGACACCTGACTGAATTTATCTTCACTTTACACACACTCGCACACACACTCACTCACACACACACACTTAATCATTGCTCTACAGCGACCCCTTCTTTCCAGCAAACTCTGTCCGTTACTGTCCACCTCGCCCCTTCGGTCCCGCCTTTCAGCGCCCAGCACCCGCCACCGCCCCCTTCGCGCCCATTGAACGCCTCAACTGCACAACAGGTGGAATTATTTACTGATAAGCCGCTGATAAAAGCGAGCCCAAGTGCTGGGGCGGGTTTTGGGGCATATTTTGTTCGGTTCAGTTGCTGCTGCTGCTGCTGCTGCTTTTGCTTTTGACTGTTGCCCAAACACTCGCTTGATTCTATTTGTAGAGCTCTGATATTGGTAATGGCCGCGTGACTCTCTATGATATCATATATGGGCACGACACTGTCTTTGACTGCATAAATATATATATATATACACTACATATATACTATATGTCTAAACACTATCAATCTATAGCAATGCTTGTGGGATTGCCTAATGATAGAGATCTATATATATGTATATAGTATTTATATGTTTCTATAGATATAGCTAGATATGTCTATATATATTTCATATATATTTTCAAGTGATCTATATTGTATTATCTTTAACTATTACTTAACTCAATCTAATCTGACTCAATTCTTATTTGGCTATCATTGCGTATACGCAATATTTACAAGCTTTAACTTGCATTGCCCTAACTATCCATATCTAGACAAAAACTTAAATCTCCCTACTATATCTAGTTTACATGACTTTCGTGCCAGTCGTGTCACGACTCTAAAGCCCATCTCTAGCCCCACGTTTGCCCACTAAAGACAAGTCACAAAATTCATTTGTTCTCGGCCTGTGGGTTGAGCAAGTTTTAAGTTCTAACCGTTTGTTGGCTCTTTGATAAACTAGCAACTGACAGGGCCTTGGTCACGAGTGTTGCTCCCCTATATACACATGTGTGTGTGTGGGTGTGTGTTCGTGTGTGCGTGCATGTGCGTACGTTGAGCTGCTCAAGTATCGAGCCAGCGAGCAGCGATAATGAAGACTCTTAATGAAATGAAATGAACTATACGTAGTATTGGCCAAAAATTATTTCAACTGATACAATCTTCTCTCTTTATATGTACAATATATACTATATCTATTCATGTAACTCTGATTCGCTCTCTTTCTCTCTAATCTTCTACACTTATCGTGCCAATAGAGTAGAAAATCTACAACAAATCAGCAAAAAAAAAACGTCAACAATATATACAAAAAAATCTACAAGAACTTCTAAAAAAAAATCAACCCTCTACAAAGAAGTCTACAAAAAGTCTCAAAAAATCTCAACAAATTTTGACTTTTTGATATATGTATGTATGTACATAAATATCCAGAAGAATTTCTGTACAAAGAAGTCTACAAAAAGTCTCCAAAAAACTACATACAACAATTCTCTACAAAGTCAACAAAATATGTACAAAAAACTTCACAAGAATTACAAAAAAAAAATCAACACTACAAACAAGTCTCCAAAAAACTCTACTAAAATTCTAAAAAAAGTTAACAAAAGAATTTGTGCATAGTGAGCAACGTACAAAACAGAACTCTACAAAAACCATCCAAAGAAGTCTACAAAAAACTTACAAATTATGTACAAAAAAGTTAACAAGAATCTCTACAAAGAAATTTACTCTTGCTTTTTAAGCAATAAAATGAATAGGTACTCATAGTGAAGCATAAAGAATGGAACTCTCCAAAAAAAATCTACAAAAAAAATCTGAAAAAAGATGTATAAAATACTCAGCAAGAATCTCTACAAAAAAATCTCCAAAAACTAAAAAATCAACGAATTACAATAGATAGCAATAGTAAGACCCATTGAGCCACTCACCTGAGTTTCTAGCCGGCTACAGTTTGAATAGTTGCACCACCAATGCAATGCTGCCTGCACGGTGGCTCTGAGGTAGCGATTCGCTCCCGTTAGATGTTGTTGTTGTTGTTGTTGCTGTTGTTTCTCCTGTTGTTGTTGTCGTTGTATCAAGTCGTATTAGTTGCTCCCAGACAGTCACTTGATTATGGTTATTATTGCTGCCGCAATTATCTGTGATCGTTAACGATTTCGGTGGCCAACACCATTGATGAGGCTAGCGTGAAGGGGGCGGTGCGGCCAGGTGTGGGGCGTGGCGCGGCACACAGTTGGACTGAGTCAGTGCTGATCAGTTTATTTTATTATTAATCTTTGCTCTTGTTCGTTTTGTTTGTTTTTTTTATTGTTTTGCTCTTCTTGGCTGCGATTGCGCTTCACACTGCGTATGCGTAATTTTTTTGTATTGGCCAAGCTACAGCTGCCAGCTCTCCTGCCTGCCTGTGTCTCTCTGCCTTGTGGTATGCACGTCAGTATATCGCTCGATCAGACTCTCTCTCACGCTTTGTTAATGACGCTCTCTTCCTCCCTCTCTCTGTCTCACTCTCTGTCTCTCGCTCTCCGTTGAAGACTTTGTTTTTGCGTCGTGCGCTTCTTTGTTGCTTTGATTACGTTTATAGTTGGCGGCAGTTGTTGTTTCAAACCTTGGACTAAAATTAAAAATACATAGAATCGAATTTGTTAGCATGAAATCACGATCATACGTAAACATCACAACAGATATATATGCATATACACACACACACACACACACAGACCCGAGAGAAAATATGAAAAATGAAAAGCGTGACGTCGCAACTTCTTGAATGCAAGACAAATTTAAAAAAAAAAAGAGAATTAAATAAAATAAAATAAGATAAAAAAAAAATTGTAAACAGTTTTAAATAAAAATAAAACAAAAATTTGACTTAAACAAATGCTTTTTATTAACTAGAATCTTGTAATAGCAAACACTTCGCGCCGCGTCGCGTCGCATTCAAACGTGTCTCAAACCTCGTCAGCTTTGCTCTATTTCACTGCTTGCCAGTCTTGGAGATAATGTGACTGGCTTCGGCGAGCCGCAGCGCAGCGCAGCGCCGCGAGGCGAGGCGACGCAACGGCCAACTCATGCTTTGGCCGTTTGGCTGGAACCCAATAGGCGGCTAATATCTAATCTCTGTTAGCGGCAGCTTTATCTTATCGCCTTAAAGGTGAGCTTGCGGCTCCATGGTTACTGTCGCATTATAATATGGCGCGTAGCACTCCAACAACAACAACAATTTGCTGCAATTCAATTCGAAGCACCCCAAATACACACACACACACAGCCTTTACCAACGCATTGTGAGTCATGTGAAAGGGGCGCAGGTGCTGAACCTGTTCATTTCACTTGAAATAAGCTCCACAAAAAGGGTTACTTAGGCACATCTACCTCTCCCTCTCTCTCTCTCTCACTCTCTGAAGAGCTTGACAAAAGCTCAAGCCCAGCTTACGCAGAGCTTTCTACAAGCAGGACTTAGGCAGAACTTTAAGCATTTCTTTATTCTATGTAGTAAATAGATATAGAGAATATAGAGAGATATATATAGAATATAGATATATCTATATATATATAGATTTCTTATTTAGAATATATATATAAACTCATAAATCTATACATATAAATTTCTATATAGACAGCTGTCCAACTGAAGCGTGCGCCAATTACATATCGAATTCTAAGTAAAATATTTCAGAGCAGCTGCACCCTAGCAATTTCTGACTATTAGATATCCTAACAAATGGTTATGATGCGCTGTTCATATGATATAAAGATTTTAACGAAATTTTAGCGTCTCTTTATCTAACTCTCTCTCTCTCTCTCTCTCTCTCTCTCTCTCTCTCTCTCTCTCTCTCTTCAGTGATAATCAGACAATGACTGACTGCTAGATACCTAAATCGTAGAAAACTTCAGAGAATCCCGAAACTGTTTTTCTATAAGTAGACTTCAATTTGAACTCCAAATCATGTACTTTTTGTCCTAGTATTTTCAAATTAGTAAAATATACTAAATATACTCTTAAATTCAAGCGTATATAAAGCTTAGAGCAGATGTTTAGATGATTCAAATATATTTGGTATATCACTAGATGATGTGTTTAAAGCTTTCAGTACAACGAAAAAGTGATCTAGTGATGAGTCAAAGATAATTGATTCTTGGTCTTGATTCTTGATCTTCATCTTGATTTCATTTTTAAGCTTAAACTATTATTTATTATAAATATATGCCATTGAATAGCTTTTCCTATTATGGAATACTAGTTCTAACCATATATCTATATACATTTTTCGAAAATGAAAAACAAAACTTTTTCAAAAAATTATTTTTAGCACATTATTTCAATGTTTTCAAATCCAGTTTCAAAGAGTTCTACGATTCACTTGAGACTTCTGTTGAAATACATGTGAGACTTAATAAATAGAGACTTTTTCCAAAATTATTTTTGATTTGAAGTTAATATACCTAGCTGCAACCTAGAAGCAATTGATGTTATATGAAAAGCTTGCTTGTTTTCGAACGTGCTATTTGAAAAATTACAACTTGTGCAAAGCCCGTGCAATGATCAAACATTCGCCTATGGTCTATTAGGAGTATTATGAGATCATCTAACTCTAGACTTAAGATCTCGAATATTGCAGAAGTGGGTTCTTTGCCCTAGCAAAGGATTGGTTATAAGAATCTTGTGAGTCTGCAAAGAGGCAACCGCAGACCTCGCCAGCCACGCCCACCCAGCGGCAGACGGTCATACGCTTAGCTAGAAGTGAACAAATGATATTGTAGTATGCGCAGTGCAAGTGATTTTCAACAACAACAACAACAACAACAACAGCCGAAGCACACACACACACACACACACGCACACACATGCACATAAATACACGGAAAGCAGGAAAAGCGCGAACGAAAGCGTTTTACCGTCTCTCTCCCTTGTTCTTATGCTCCCGCGCTCTCTCTCTTTTTCTCTTCTACTCTCTCTCTCTCTCTCTTTCTCTCTGGGGTCTGTCTATCTCTTTCTCCCTTGGTGTGTTTTGTTTTTAAATTTGGATCCGTTTGTCGGGATTTCGGTTCTCGGCGCGATGAAATAGTCACAGTCGCAGTCCAAACGAATACTGAAAACTGAATTCAGGCAACCAACTCGAATTGGCCGCGGCCCGAGCGCCACGAGCGGCCGAGCAGCCGTCGCAGCCTGTTGTTGGCGCTGTTGCGAGCTGAGCAACAGCAGCAGCCGGCAGCGCATGCTCTGCCGCTGCGCCGGCTGTGACACTAGCTGTGCCTCTATCTCTGGCTGTGGCCGTGGTTGCGGCTGCTTCGCTTTGCCGCCGTCCTGCTGCCCCTCCTCGATCACACACTCTCCCTCTCTCTGCCTCTCTTTCACACTTTTTCATTCATGCATCGGTTAGATCCACCTTAAACCGAATTCCCAACACCCCCACGTCCCCCACGTCCCTCCCTCCCTTCGTCCATCCCTCCCTTCGTCCGTTCTATTGGGGTCTTTAGCTGATCGTCCAACAAAAGCGCCGTGTGGGGTTGGCGATTTTCCAAATAAAAGTTCAAAGTGTGCGCGCGTTACACATCTCTGTATGTGTGTGTGTGTAGGTGTATAAGTATAGCCACCGACAGCGAGAGAGCGCGCGTTGTCTGCGGCGCGAGAGAGCGCAGCTTCATGGCCCACAAAAAAAAAAAAAAATGAAAAACACAGAGTGAGTCGGAAAAACGTTTCGTATTTATGCACAATAGAAGGAAAAATTAACCTAAACATTTTGGCCAAGTTTCACATTGTGTGCACATTCCATTGCCATTACACAAAATTAACTGAAAATTTGCAGTCAGGCTGATCGAGTAAAATAATATATATATACATATATACATATATATTTATCTCACCTAGTATATCCATACTATATTATCTTTAACTGTTCCCCATTTAGTTTTACATATTTAGGAAAATTTAGAAGAATGAAACAAATTCAAGATTTTCTATTTGAAATTATTGTCTTGGATTGACTGACTGATTGATTGGTCTATAATTATCAACATAATTGACTGATCAATCAATCAATCTGTCATACAGTTAGACAGTCAATCCCTGAACCATGGATACTTATACAGTCCGTCAATCCATGGTTCAGGAATTGATGGGCTGTATAAGTAGGTGCCCAATGAATAGCGGAATGATTGACTGACTGATTGATGTCTATATTGACTTGTTTATAATTAACAATATGATTGACTGACTAGTTGATTGATTGAGTGACCAATAGATGGATTAAGTAAGTACGTGCCCAATGATTGGCGGACTGATACATTGATTGATGTATATATTGACTTGTTTATAAAGAACAATATGATTGATGTCTATATTGACTTGTTTATAATTAACAATATGATTGACTGACCAGTTGATTGATTGAGTGACCAATAGATTGACGGACCGACTTTATCCTGTTCAATGAGTGATTGAGTTTGATTGACTGTCTGACTGTGCGACAGACTGACTGATTGATCTCGCTGTTCTTAGCTTTCTATAATTAACAATATGATTGACGGCCCCAATAGATGGACTAATGAATGACTGAATCCAATAATTGACATTTTAATTGAATGAATGATTGAGCGACTTGGTAACAGAGCCATTTTGCGACTGACTGATGGATTGGATGGATTACTAATTGACTGACTGACAAATATATAATGTCTGTCTGTTTGATCGATTGATTGAATTGATGATGACAGACTGACAGACTAACCGATTGAGACTTACTGACTTCATAGATAAACTGTCTGATTGACTGACTGACCGACTAATTGAGAGATTAACTCATTGAAGAACCAATTGATTAACTGACTGACAATTAATTCAACAATCTCACTGACTGACTGATCGATTAATAGACATATTTACAGATTAACTGTGACTACTTGATAGACCAATTTGATGAGCTTACATGATGACTCACTAAGAACTTACAGACAGACTAACGCCCGCAGTAAATTAAGCTAGGTGTAAATGCATAATCAGAATCAGACAGAAAGAGTTGAGTTAAGTTGAGTTTGCGTGCTACTTGGAAGCTTTATAGAGCTGAATTTTAAGTAGAATTAGATCACAATCCAATAAAATGCTAAGATTCATACCTATTATAATAGGGGTATTAGAATGTTAACTAACTAACTGACTTTAGGTCAATCTAAGCTATTCATAAGTGATATAAGAAAATCTGAAGTTCTATTGAATACATAGAGAATTAAGTACCTGACAGAAATTTCCGATTATAAAATTATGATTCATAATTTTTTTTTTTTTGACTCATAAGAATCTATATACTATATAAAGACAAGATTTTCAATCAAGATACATAGCTATATATATGACTTATCTGCCTATATTCTAGTCTTGAAACTCTTCCATTGATCACCTATTCAGCAGGATTCGCATATGCAAAGCTATATCTTTATACATACGTATATATGAACTATATCAAGATCAATCTATAGTATATCTCGATATCGCCACGATCGGTGGTTCAACTTGTTTCACTTGCATCAATTAGAACGTAAGCACACAACTGTACTTTATGCACGGTCCAACTTGGATACTCTCTGAATTATTTCGACTTTATAAATAGACACGGATGAGACGAGGCGGCGACCAGACGTGAGACGCGCACCAAGATGTGAGATGAGATCGGGGCCAAACGAGAAAGATCGCTTGATGTGTATTTGTATATATGTATACGGCTGTTTCTATATATATTGTTTATATACCTATAGATATTTGTATATACTTTATAGCTAGAGTTTAAGCTTTCCGCTTCCTAAGCACACCGGCAGCAATATTTGAATATTTTTTCCGTTTTTTTTTTTTTTTGTTTTTAACAATTTTCCTGTTTTTTTTTACATTGTTTTTGTTTGTTTTTTTGGGAAACTCGAAACTAATGAGGTCGTCACGTCCGTAGACGTTGCGTCATGAAGGGGGATGGCTTCGCAGCGAGCCTGCTGCCGCACCACCCTGGCCGAAAAAAAAAAACAACAACAACAACAATGATGACTCTAACCCCACCAAGTAGCAAGAGCGTCTGCACTTGAAGCGCGCCTCATCCGGGGGGCGGGGCTGCATAGATATATGTATATGCGTATAGCTATGTATAGATAAAAGTATAGCTATGTATATATATATATATATATATCGGCTCGGTTCGCTTGTGCTTTGCTTTTGCCTGGCTCTCGAGTAGGAAAACAAAAAAATAAGAAGAAGAAGCAGAATTCATTGCGTTGGTTTTTCTTGGCACTCTTGGTTTTTCCTCCACTGCGCCGCGATTTGAGTTCAAATTTATTTTTGGCAGCAACTTGAGTTCTTTTTGGGTTGTTGTTGTTGTTGTTGTAGGTTGTTGTTGCTGTTGCTGCAGCTACGCTGCCTCACCTCGGCCTTAGACAAGCTGACAACGGGCTACTGAGAACTGGGATCAGGCGCACGTCTGCCTAATCTCTGCGCCTGCGTATGTGTGTGTGTGCGAGTGTGTGTGTGTGTGTGTTGGGGGCATGCGCCGCTTGATATTGCCCATCTTGCGTCTGTTTGTATAAACCATTTAAAGGTAATTGAACTTAGCTTCGTGCTATGCACCTAGGACAGCCATTAGAGTCGAGCCCAGCAAGAGAGACAGACAAAAGAGAGAGAGAGAGAGAGAGAGAGAGCGAAAGACACTGAGAGAGCGAAAGAAATCGGGAGCCAGCGAGCGAATGCACTGAAATGAGCGCTATAAATATGGCCAAGCCAAAAATAAAGAAAGCAGAAGCTTTGACTACACGTCCATAATATGAGATATAGGGCCAAGAGCGATAGATATGTATATATGTACATATGTGTATATAGACAGGCGAGGGAGACAGAGATAGAGATGATGCCGTAGCATTTGGAAAATGCACAAATTTGTGTTCTAAACTTAAAGATGACGAGCGTTTTAATTATAGCATCAAGCAGTTTGGTTGGATTAGACATAGCTTCAGTGTAAAATTTCATGTTGGACTCGATATAAATAAAAACGTGCGATTGGGCAATCTTTGGCGTCGGATCGATCGAGCATAGCGGGAGGAAAACGGTGTTGAAGACATGTCTGGAGTGCGGAAGCTGAATACAAATATAGTTTGAGCATTGATAGAGAGATTTCCCCATGCTTGAATAGATTAACTGAACTACAATGAGAGCGGTATTAAGTAATTAGTATAATTATAGCGGTTATAGTTTTTGTCAGATATTTGAGTACCAAAGGGAAATTCTCAAGTTCTTATAGTTCCTGAGTTAACTATCTATCTATACAACAAACTTGAAGTCTACAGGCTTTATAGTTCCCGAGATAAATGGCTTAAAGATAGATGGACATGAAGGATATTATAGTATATTATAGTAGAATTATAGTATATTTTTCTATAAAATACCAACAGTTTTCTAAAACTACCAAATATAATACAAAAATGTCATATATTTTACCCAAAAAATACCAAAAAACGTTATCCAAAATTATAATAAATACATTTTTAAAATATTTAATTAAAATTTCATGAAACTTTCATATTAGAAAATCAACTTTAAACCTCGAAAGCAATTACTGATCATGTTCGATTCTAGCCAACTGTCGCAAGCTTAAAGCACAGCATTAGGCGCAAAGCTTTACGAATGAAACGCAGCAGACAAACGAAAAATTGGGCACATATAAAACATTAAAAAATCTTTTTTTGAACTATTTAAGAAGTTTCATATTTCCAGACAAATACATAAAAAAAAAACAGCTGCGAGTCTAACTCAAAATTGTTCGAAGATATTTTTAGGCCAAAGCGTCAGAGACATAAAAAGTTTTCCCTTCAAATGTGCGCCGCACATTGGGCAAATGATCAAGACAAGGTGAGATGGGGTGGCAGAGGGAGTGGGAGTGGGAGAGGTATAGAGGGCGAGCGAGAAAGGAGTGTGAGTGAGTAGACATAATAGCAGAGGGGGCCGATCGCTGCTTGAATTGTGCCACAAAAGCCAAAGTTGAAATGGAATAAAATTAGAATATAGCAAGAAAAGCAATGCAGACACACACACACACACACACACTAAACATGGGGATATGTGTGATTTCATACACACATACACGTATCGATAATGTGCATGTAATTATATAATGCTAAGCTAAGTTAGCTTAGGACAGCATGTCACTAAAAAAAAATCGATAACAATTAATTCTCAGCGTTAACTGCAAGATGATTGCAGCAACAACAAGCGAACCAGCGAAACAACGAAAACCAAACCAAAAACAACAGCAACAACAACAACAACAACAGCAGCAGCAGCAAATACAATTATAATGGCGCGCTGGCAGGCAGCAAACGCAGCTAACGACGACAGCGGCAAAGCGAAAAGCAAAACGTAACGTAACGTAACGTAACGGCGCTGCTGTTCGGCTCGGCGGCTGTAAGCACGAATCAACTAAAGCCGAAGCCGAGGGCAGGCCAGCGCAAGCTTTGGCCAAAGGACAAAGCTCGCAACGTAACTTTGCGCTGTCTATGTGTGCGTGTGTTTGAGTGTGGCCCAATGCTAAAGCGTGTGTTGATGTCATAACTAACGGCGAAAACGCGCACAAAGCGCAGCCAAGGATAATGCGCCACAGCAACAACAACAATAACAACAACAACAACAGCAAGCCGTAGCGGCGGCAGCAAAGCCCACAAAACCATACAGCTGTGAGCCACCCATTTTGAAACACGTTTCAAGACGCCGTCAGGGGGGTTGAAAAGGCAACAGCAACAACAACAACAACAGCAACAGCAACAACAACAGCAACAGCAACAACAACTTAAAGAAGAAGGAAGAGAAGCAGCAAGTAAGGCACAATAAGAACTGGGAATCCGGCTCAAGGGAAGCTGCGCACAAAACTGCGAGCCGGGAGCCGAGCTGTGGCCGCGTTTCGAAACGCTGCTGGGGTGGAAAATAAACTCACACTCGCACTCACACAAAGACACACATACACACACATACATATACGCGCGCGCTAAGACAAACAGACAGACAGCTCGGCGCGGCAGCACAAAAACAGAAAAACACAAACACAAACACACACACACATACATATGTATATGTATCCACACACAGCTCCAATTAGATTTGAGTCTTGAGTCTGGTATAACTCACGCTTAATGCAGCACACAGAAAAAAGTCATCAGCCGCTTGCATGACTGTGCATGTGCATGTGCGTGTGTGTGTGTGGTGCAGGCACACATACAGCTGTCAGTTGTTATATACACATACACATATATACGCTCCGAGCATATTGCACTGATTTTGAGCTAGACTTTGCTTCTAACCTCACACGCACAATGCCAGAAAACACGCGCAGCGCGTCGTTTTGTTTACACTGTGCAACAAATACCAACAAACACACACACACACACACACACTGGCAGAAACAAACAAACACACACTGTCACAATCTTGTACAATTTGCTACATTTCTTTTTCAGTTGCTTATTAACAAATAACAACAACAACAACAACGACGGCAAGAACAAGAGCAACGTGTGTCGTCACACGCTGCTCCGCCGTTAGACAAACAAATATACACAATATGCGCAAAACAAAATATCCAAAAAAAATGACATATAAATATATATATATATATATATATATATATATATGTATTTGTATGTACGTACGTGCGCTCGAAGGGCGGCAAGCGCGCAGCAGAATGAAGCGAACGCGTTTAACTGTTGTCGGCAAATGGCCAGAATTCTTGTTGCTGCGTCGCAGTCGCAGTCGCAGTCGCAGTCGCTCTTGCTGTTGCTGTTGCTGCTGTTGATTTCGTTTCGGCTTTGCATGGATTGCACACGATTTCGATTCCTGCCTTGCCACTCAAGCGCACCCATACAGATGTACGCGTACACATGCACACTCCTCACACGCACACACTCACAGGCACACAGGCACACAGAGAGCGGCCCGTTTCACAGCGACACAGAAAAGTTTCAGCTTTGTTTTCAGAGTTTGCCGCGAAAAATGCATTTAAATATACTCGTGTTTGCTGGCACGCATGCCAAATACAGTGACTATTCGGTGTGTGTTATTGGTTCACAGTTAAAACTTTGTAAATTTCGTTTAAAAGGACCACAAGCGTTACTTTTCAACAGCCAATAAGCGATGCAGCTCATTATCGATATCGATAATTTGTGCATATCATTCGCTCAGCGTTGCCACTGTGCCGATAATGTGCGCCTAGCAGCAGGTATGCGCGTTTGGCAGCTCTGCTTTATCACTTTCAGCTCAGTTAACGGCCAACATAATCAAAAATCAGTTTTCGGTTATATTTCTTGTAAAAATATTGTGTTTATTTTTAATACAAAATAATATTTCTTTTTATTTAATTTGGTTGCATTTGCATTTCTTTGTAACAATTACATTAAATTAATAAAAAAAAATTATATATATATACGCTATATTAATGTTTTATTCCTTTAGGCTTAATCTGACATAAAAAAAAGTAGACGAGAAACATATTTAGGTATTACTACAATTATAAGCTTAGGCTAGACATAAATTAATTTAAGAAATCATATGAATGTTTTTTTTTTTTTTTTTAAATTATAAGCATCTCTCTAGCCTATTTAAATAAATACTTTTGACAACTTAAATTGATAGATAATGAAAAAAAAGCAAAAAAAAAATGATATATATATAAAAAAAAAGGTTCAAACGGTTAAAGCTTTGTTTGACGATGATCGAAATTTAGCCCGTTGATCTTAATGCAAAATTATAATATCTATATCTATATATATTTATATATGTAAATATATATATATATATATTAATATGTTAGGCGCTTATTACATTCAATTTCTTTTTTATTATTATTAATTTAGGCTTAAATATACATGTGTCTGCATATGTATATGTGTAGAGTTCTCTGTTTTCCTTCTTCTTCCTTACTTTTCTGTTTTTGTTTGTTCTGCTTTGTTATGTACAACGTCTGATTGCGTATGTGCACCTATGATTTAGCTTTGTTACAAAATAACAGAGTTTTACCAATTACATACATACACTTTGTCACTTCGTCTAACTAATTAATAAGGTTGCCCCGTTTGTTTGAATAGCATTTGTACTTGAAATTTTGAAACACGCTGGCAGCGCCACTCACACTGCCATTCTCTGTCATCATCACTTGCTTCTTCCTTTTCGGTTACTTCATTCATTCCGTTACTCAGCTTAACATTGATTTCGACGCCGCGGCGTTGTTGTCGCTGCTGCCGCAACGGTTGTTCGGCTGCGCGCGCTGTAACAGCGGATTGCCGTTACCAGCGTTGCCATTGCACTGTTATTGCTCAGACTGTTGTTGCTATTGCTGTTAATGCGGCTGGTGCTGCTGCTGCGCAGCGACCAACGCTTGGTTAGATCAGCTGCTGCCGCCGCCAGCGCCGCTGTGTAGGCGCGCGTGCCAATCGCTAGCGTCGGCACGGCCGCATTCAGTTTCTTTGGCGACGGCGGCGGACGCGCTGAAATTCCACCGTTACACGACTGCAGTCGCGTTGGCTTGCTAAACTGACTGCCGGCGTTGATGCTGCTGCCGCTGCTGCTGCTGCCCAGCTGTCCGGCGCTTAGTGTGTTGCGCCGCTGACTGCGTCGCTGCTCGCGCTCCTCATTGCTGCGGCGCATACGTCGCGCGCTGCCGCCGGACGCGCCGCTAACTGCTGCTGCCGCTGCTGCTGCTGCTGCTGTTGTTGGCGTTGCCGGCTTATTGAAAGTGTGACTGGATTTGTTATTGTTTTGTTTGCTGTTGCTGCTGTTGTTGTTGTTGTTGTTGTTGTTGCTATTGCTGCTGCTGCTGTTGCTGCTGCGCAGCGTGCGCTTCGTCATATCCAGACTGCTCAGCTGGCAGATGGTGCTGCGCAGCTGCCGCTTGCTGACGCTGCCGCCGGTGAGGCCGAGGTTGTGACTGCGACGCGTTACCATGACACTGCTGCTGCTGCTGTTGACACTACGACGCCGACTGCTGCTGCTGCTGCCGCTGCTGCTACTGTTAATGCTGACATTGCTGCCGCTGTTAACGATGCTGCTGCTGCTGCTGCTGCCGCCGCTAGGCAAAGCTTCGCTGTTGCTGCTGTTGTTGTTGTTGACGCTGATGTTGCTGCTGCTGCTGCTGCTGTTGTAGGCAACAATTGCTGCTGCGCTGGCGGCAATAAACGACTTGCTTTTGGTGTGCTTGAACAGCTGACGGCGACGCGTCTGCAAATGCTGATGATTCTCATTGGGCACGTTGCGGTAGCGGCGCAGCGGTCGGTGTATGCGCGACTGCGCTGTCGCCAACTGTTGCTGCTGCGGCACCAATTGCTGCTGCTGCTGCTGCTGCGAGGCAACGGGCAACTGTTGCTCACTCGTGTCCATGTGCTCAACGCTCGCTTCCTTCTCGCTAACAGCCGTGGGCGTTGGCGTGGGCGTGGCTGGCAGCGTGGAGCTCACCTCGTTGTCCTGCAACGTGGCCAAGTTGGGTTCACTCCAAGGCGACGCATAGGCGAACGAGGAACTGCAGCTGGGGGTGGAGGTGGAGTGGGAGCCGGAGCCGGAGCCGGAACTGGAACTGGAACTGGCTTCAACTAGCAACAGTTGCTGCTGCTGCTGCTGCTGCTGCTCGCGCTCCAGCGCCACCTGTTGCTCCTCAGCCCGCTCCTGCTGCAGCAGCGCATTCAGCGCCAGCAGCTCTGCCGGCTGCTCCACATAGCTGGCTTCATGCTGCTGCTGCGCGTGCTGCTGCTGCTGCCACCTGTTGCTGTGTGCAACCACCACCTCCTCCTGCTGCTGCTGCTGCTGCTGCTGCTCGCGTCGCGTCTCCAGCTGCGTCAGCGAGTAGCCCTCCTGCTGCTGGTAGCGCTGCTGCTCCTGCAAAATCTCCTGCATGCTGCTCTGCTGCTGCTGTTGTTGTTGTTGACTGCGATGTTGTTGCTGCTGCTGCTGCTGTTGCTGCTGCAATGGTTGCTGCTGTTGCTGTTGTTGCTGCTGCTGCTGCTGCTCGTTGAGCAGCGTGTTGTAGGACTCGGCAAAGCTGTACTCCGTGCTGCTGGCGCTGACCGAGGAGTTGCTAACGTAGCTATCGTAGCTGTGCTCCAGCTCCAGCTCGCAGTTGCTGCTCTTGCTGTTACAGTGACTGTTACAGTGACTGTTACTGTGACTGTGACTGTGACTGTTACTGTTACTGTTACTGTTGCCGTACAGCTCCTGATCCTGCTCCGGCTGCAGCAGCTCTCGCAGCAAATCCTCATCCACTTCCGGACGACGATGACGTATTGAAGATGTGTTTTGCTGCCAGCTGGAGATCGATTGCTGCAGGGATTTGCGCCAGTATTTGCTCTGCTGCACTACGTCCTCATCGATCTCTGGCTCGTGATTTTGCTCCTCGTCTTCGTCCTCCTCTTCTTCCTCCTCCTCCTCCTGCTCCTCCTCGACCACCTCCTCCAGCAGCTCCTCCTCAATGTAGTAGTCGAAATTGCGATACGGCTCCGGCGGCAAATGCCGCTTGGCCAAGGCACTGTAGGGCGTATCATGGAAATACTCCCGCTCCTCAATGTGGCCGCAGAGCTCCGCGTCGAGTTCCTCCTGCTCCTGCTCCTGTTCCTCCAGCCGAGCTGCCAGACTGGCCGGATATTTGTTCTCCGTATCCAGAGTCTCCAGAGTCTGCATAGCATTCGCTGGCGCCGCTGCTGCTCCAGCTGCTCCCACTCCTGCTCCGGATGCGGGCGTTAGTATCACAGTGACAACGGACGTGTTGTCCGCGCGCATCTTCTTGTTGGCCCAGGTCTTGAGGGCCTTGTCGACCAGAGCCTTGCTCGGATTCATGACGTCCTGCTCGTGCAGACACTCGCCAATCAGATGCTTCTCCTGCACCGAGTCGACGGCCTCCTGCGGATTAACGACGTTCCAAAGGCCATCTGTGCCGAAGATCAGGCATCTGAGGAAGGCAGAAATGAAGGCATTAGTTGGGGGTGATTTTAAAAATTTCCAGTGTTGGTAAATGTCAGAGAATGAGAGGTTAGTGTGGGGAAGTGTGAAGATAAACGAACTTCAACTTGTCAGTGTTGGTTAACACCCATTGCTGTGCAATATGTAAATTAAGTGTTGCTTAACAACACTGAAATTTAACTCTAATTGCAGCTAATTAATTCCAATCGAACTACGTTGTTGATCCACATTCAAATTAAGTGTTGGACAACGACAATTTAAGACTTTTCAGTGTTGGACAACGACAATTTAAGACTTTTCAGTGTTGTCTAACACCGTTCGTTCGGCTATTTATTCGTTGATCCACATTCAAATTGCGTGTTGGAAAACGACAACACCATTAGTTGCGTTATTTATTCACACATTATCATGGGAGACACACCTGAAAGTATTTGGATCAATCTTGACCACTTTCACATCCGGATCGGGGCTAACCACAAACTCCCTGCAGCGTGAATTGTAGCTCCAGAGATCGCCCAGGGAACGCGCCACAGCCAAGAAGGGTATATCGTCGACAAGGGTGCGCCGCTTGATGGGACCGCGATGCATTGGATCGCGCGGACGATTCCAGACGACACGCGGCACACCTGACTTGATGGCCACCTGGCCGCCGGAACGCTGAATGCGCGCCTTCTCCGCCTGCGACTCGGGCTTGTGGTCCGTTGTCAATTGTTTGGCGCGCCAGCGGCGCTCGCCCGGATTCTGATAGCCGAGCACAATGCCCGAATCGCCGACATGTCCAATGTAGATCTTCTCGCGGCGCATGAAAGCGACCGTTGCCGTGGTGCCGGCGGTGCTCAGATGACCGTTAGCTGTGCGTGGCCACTTTTCTAAACAGAAAGAAAGAAAAGACAAATAAATAAATTTAAATTGGAATTTAAATTACTATCGGCGATAACGATATATCGATAAATAGCGCACACGTATTTCTATTCATATGATTCACTCATTTATATAGTAATATAAACCCCTAAATTAACGGCCCTTCTCTCTTTTTACTTTAAATCCACAATTTACTGCTAATCTTAACATCTTTTCACATTTGTGACGTCGCAGCAAACAACGTTTGTCATAAAACCTTTCCAATTGTGCACACTTGCTGCGCTGCTATCTGCCTTTGTATGTACTGCTGACTCGCTCTAACACACGCTCAATGGTATGTGCGCGCAGCGGGGTTGCCAGCGTACGTCACATTTGTAGGCAGATGGCAAGCCTGTGGAATATTCCACTCAGTGGCAAGCGGGCCAATCGATAAGCGATTATTATTATAAATTAGCTAGCGCACATATAGTTGACTCGCTCACTCACCCTGCTCGCGCCACATGGCGAAGTGTGTGCCAATGTAACCTTCGCGTATCGCACGCAACACATCCTCATCGTTATCGGACCAGAACAGCTTCTGCTTCACAATCTCTAGCATAAGATGCTCCTTGGCATAGAGTGCCGCCTCCGTGCCGCCGTGGCCATCGTAGATGCCAAAGAATGCGTACTCCAGCTCGTGCGTCAGCGGCGACTCTTGATAGGCCACCGAGAACTGATCCTCCATATATTTGCGGCCGCCCTGGCTGCACTGCCCGGTCACACGCATATTTACGCCCAGAGTGGGCGTGGTGCTGGCAGCAGTTCGCTCTTTGCTGCGCTGCCTGCTGTTGCTGTTGACATTACCGCTGCCTTTGTTGCGCATCGGTGTCGCTGTCGAGCAAGTGCCGCTGATGTTGCTCGAACTTTCTGTTGTGGGCGTGGCCAGTGTAGCCTCCGGCTTGAAATTGTCGCACGCTGATCTGGAGTGAACAAGAACGTCCAATAATGTATTGTTATTGTTGTTGTTGACTCGAGAGCAGCGCTGCTCGGACACTGAAGCCACGGCCGCTGCCGGCACCGCTGCTGCTGCTGCTGCTGCGTCCGGATTCACATTGGGACTGGCGTCTGTATAGTAATTAATAACATCGTATTCCACATGGGCCACATCCTGTTCCGTTTCCATTGGAAGTCTGTTTGTTGTTGTTGCTGTCTGCATGCTGGGCAGCATTTTCGCATTTAGAGAGAAGGAGAGGGGGGAAAGGTTGGGGCTGGTCGTAGCCGGCGCCCGTTTTGTACTTGTTTTGGTTTTGTTTATGTTGCTGCTTCTTCTTCTTGATAGCTTAGTGCTGCTGCCGCTGCTGCTGCTGTTGTTGTTGTCGTTTTTGATGCTGTTGTTGTTGCTGTTGTTGCCTTCGTCTTTCACAGCAGTGTTGTAATTTCATGTGACATTTGGCACTCGCACTCCCAATATTGACTGCTATCGTTGCCGTCTCGCTCCCACGTCACTTGCTAGCACAATGTGTGTAAGCGAGCGCACTACTCTCTAGTTCTTTGTTTGTCTACGCTGGACGACAGGCATGCAAACGTGTGTGCGTGCGTTTTATAGTATTTACGTTGCTTGCCCTGCGCTTGTGTGTGTGTGTGTGGCTGCTTGCCTTCTTCTTTCTATTTTTTGTTGGTATTTTGATTTTTGTATTGGAAACCGCCGCCAATTTACCGTACTGTCTTCCACTGTTTAGGCTTCGTTCAGTTCATTTGCGTTCATTCTCTGCTTAGAGCTTCTGTTTAAACTTATGGGAAATTGTGTGCAGTCAATGCCAGTTGCAGTTTCACCTTGATGGAAAATCAGATTATGCGCGCGCTTTGCGAACGCAAACAAAACCCGTTTCCAGCCTCTTTTCAAATCTTAGTCTTCGCGTTGTTGTTGTCGCTGTTGTCGTTGTGAAAACCGTTGCTGCAGAGCTCTTCCCTTTTAAATCTGCAGTTTATGTTGTTGCCGAGCATTTTCATCAGAATATTTTCGAAATAATCACGTACACACGCACACAATGGCAAATTGTTAATAACACAAAAACGAAATCAAATAGAAAGCAAGCGAACGAACGAACGAACGAACAGAGAGCAGCAGAGTTGTAGCAGTAGCGTAAGTTTGACGGGAAAAAAACAACTGAACAGCGCGCTGCGACTTGTTTGTGCTGCCAACTCACAAAATAAGCGGGCGCTAAACAAGCAGCAGCAGGGCAGGCAGGCCACTCTGGCACACAAATACACACATGCATGCCCATACGGTATATAAACATGTACATACATGCAGACATCCGTTCGTATGTTTGCGAGTGAGCGTACATATACGAGAGCGTGCGAGTGAGCGAGTGAGCGAGGGAGCGAGCGAACGAGCAAGCGGTCGGGCAATTGAGTTGATGTGCTGCCTGGGTTGCCAGACGTGCTGAGCGAAAAATTGTGAAATTGCTCAGTAGCCGCACACACACAGCGCACAGGGTTGCGGTGAAGAGGCAAGATCCTCTGCCTATGACAGGTTTGCGTAACCCCCTAAATTAAGGTTGGCGCGTTGCCTCTAAGTTCGAAGTGCAACTAAGAGGCCAATTTCATTTTCGTAAATAAATTAAATAATCTCAACAATAAACTTTCGAAAACATTGTACAGCTCAAAATACATTTGTAACTATGCACATATACAAATAACGTAATATCACAAAAATTATATGTACACATATTATATATGCATACATATGTATATACATATATTAAGTGTGTAATGACCTTTAAATATATAAAAAAAATATTTATTTATTTTTTAACAAAAAAATAACAATTATAGAAAGATACAAAATTATTTTTTTATAGGTAGGTTTATTTTAAAAATCAAACAAAATTGCTAACCAACGGCCACACCCTGCATAAACGCAATCTGTGCACCCATCTGGCAGCCCTGAAATATTAGTCATCGGCAGCGCGCGCTTCAATGCTCTTGCATGTTGTTGCTTTGCTGGTTTTATCCCACACTCACACTCACAGCTTATGTATGTACTTATAGCTGACACTAATAGCAGCGAGCAGAACACTAGTGGTCCCGCTCGCACGTATGCTTTGCACATCTGGTAATGGCTGTGACTCGCAACTACCGCTCGTCATCGCCAAGTTGCTTTCGCTTCAGCCATTGTAAAGGGAACAAATGAAAATTTCCAATTTTAATGTCAGGCCATGCACATATGGTAGGTATAACACTATGTAGATATGTGCAAATGTATATAGTATTGAATATACTAACAACTAAGGATGCACTCGTTTTAAAAATAAATATTTAATAATTCTGCGACATATATACATAGGACAATGGGGCGGACGGGCGAAATAATGGAAAATTGGTCATTTGAATATGCGTTTTTTTTTGCGCTGAGGCAGTTAGGCCGTTTAATCGGCCTAGAGGGCAACACTTGCAAGCGATAGCCGATAGCGTAAGCAACCCTAAATCTGGCGCCGTCGTTTTTATTATACTATTGATACTGGTTGGGCATGTGTAAGTGCAAATACGAGTGTGAATGCCAATGACTGCATACCATTTCCATTGCCTAAATAAGAATGGTATGGTGGCATTACATAATACGTTGAATAATTGAATAATGTAGAACAAATTTGTCATTTGCAATTTTGTACATTAATAGTATGGCTCACAGCTATCTAATTGAATCATTTACTAAATTGATATTTAATTATTTTTCAAATTCGTTTTCCAGCACTGAATTTAATTGTAGTGCTATACAACAGTTCGATTTCGAATAGTGCCCGGTATTAAACAAGTTTTGGCAAATATTTAAGAATAAATTCAATAATCAAATATCCATTTTCGTTTTGGGCAGTAATGAAATAAATTATATGTATAAAGTTAGCATATAATAATGAAATTATTTGGTTATTCTATGAACAATTTAAATTGTTTGGTTAGCGCGCCTATTAATTGTTGCCGGCAAATGCAACTCTGTACGATTGTAAGTCACTAGTGCTGTCGCTTATAAATTAATTCGTTAGTTACTCATTACCGGGTAACGAGTACTTGAAGGAAAACAGATATTTTTGTCTATAACTATTATTATTTAAATATATTACATATCTCTTTAGAAAACAAAAAATATTCAAAATATATTAAATACACTTTCATATCTACACACCTGAATTATTTCAATAAGTTACTCGAAAAGTACTCGATGAACGATAAATATTCGTTACAAAAATGATGAGCACTGTTGCCAGAAGCGGCCTGCCAGAAGCCGCCTGCCAGACGCGGCCACATTACAGCCAATCAGAGCCGAGCATGTCGCCAACACTGAAGGCATTTGGGCTCCGTCGGCGACTGCGAAGCAATTGAAACAGTTTATCACAGGCAAGCGAGCAGTTCAGAACTAAGTGCGTTCCCAACTCGAAGTAATTTTTTTTTTTTGAAATTTAGTCACGACGAGTGCGCTTAGCGGTAAACACAACTTATTCATATTAACTAAGAGATTTCCAAATTTTCGGGTGCCAAGAATATTTTGTTGATTTTTGCTAGTGCTGCTGAATTTTTTTTTTTTTTTTTTTTGTATGCTAAAGTGCAAATCGCGGCGTGCCAAATTTATATTGCGTGCAGTATTGCCAAAAAGGAAATTATATACACATATACATATACACACACCCGACCAAACACACATGCAAATACAGGCACACGCACACGCACACATACCTACACATACACGGAGTTTGATTGGTTAGGGCAGATTTTGTGGCGATTTTTTTTTTGCGATTTATTTTTTGTTATTTTAGCTGAGTTTATACAAAAGCTTACATTAATTAGGCGGCAGCTGTTGAATTAGCTGCAAGGGCGCCAAAAAAAAAAGAAGAAAAAGAATAGAAGAGGAGAAAAAAACAATACAAAGAGAACTTTTTGTCTCTTGGCACGCGCGCAACTCCCCGGAGACAACGACAACGACGACAACTTTACAACAATAACTAAGGTGAGTGAATTGTGCCGACGCGTGAGAAAAGTTCTAAATGAAGTTGTGCAATAAATTGACACACTTATGCATGATTGTGTGTGTGTGTGTGTGTGTGTGTGTGTGTGTGAGTGTGTGTGCGGCTTGCCGTGGGAGAGTGGCCAAAGTGCCCGGCCGGAACCAGAGATGGCGCCAGCAATTTTAGATCATCTATCGCAATGGGAATGCAAAATAATGTAAAATAAACAATCAAAAAATGAGATAAATCAATTTTATTTATTTTCGCGCCTCATGTTGCCCCATTCGATCAGTTCCTTTCTTTCGCCTAGATCAACAAGAAAAACCGATTCGTTGTTGAATTCGATCTGACGACGACTTGAATTTGATTAGCATACAAAACTCTATTGTCTGTTGCTTAGTAGGCGTTGACGTCATTTGCCATTTCGGATTTGTATATTTCACTTATTTATTTATTTATTTATTTTGCCTGCCTAATCTGTCGCTTAATTTACGAGCCTGCCTTGAGAGGTAATTATGAAGCTGAAAGCTTTCTATGCAAACCAATTTCGTAAGCTGATTGGCGTGGGAGTGTGAGTGGGAGAGGGACGCACACACACACACACGCAATTGTCGAAGCTGTTGCTTGTGCGAAATGGCAACATAATGCGCCATCTCTGTCTTATGCAGTCCTGTCTTATTCAATGGAAATTTGATCTTTCCAAGGCGAATTGAAATTACAAAATTGAGCAGGACAAGTGTGAGCGGGAGAGGGAGAGGGAGAGGGGAACGAAGAAGGTGAGAGAGGCAGGGGGAGATAATATGGAGTATTGATTGTGATGAGAAATACCCTGTATTTTTTAGTTTTGGTAAGATTAGGGAAAAATAACAATGATATTGGTAATCAAAGGATATAGAATATTAATATTAATCAAAAATAATGATAAGAATAAAAATAACAATAAATAATAAAAATAATAAATAATAATAATAAAAATAATAATATATAAAATAATATAGAACAAATAATAGTTATTTAAATAATAAAAAATAAGAATGAAAATAAAAGAATATAAATAATAAAAAGTAAGAAATAAGAACAATAACAATAACAAGAAAAGAATATAAATAACAATAAAAATGAAAGAAAAAATTAAAAAAAAAAATAAATAAAAAAAAAATAAATAAAAAAAAATAAATAAAAAAATAAATAAAAAATAAATAAAAAATAAATAAAAAAAATAAATAAAAAATAAATAAAAAAAAAATAAATAAAAAAAGATATAAATAAATAAAAAAGAAATAAATAAAAATAAAAAAGAAATAAATAAAAATAAAAATAAAAAATAAATAAATAAAAAAATAAATAAAAAATAAATAAAAAATAAATAAAAAATAAATAAAAAAATAAATAAAAAATAAATAAAAAAATAAATAAAAAAGATATAAATAAAAATAAAAAAGAAATAAATAAATAAAAAAAAAATAAATAAAAAAATAAATAAATAAAGAAATAAATAAAAAAAAAATAAAAAGTAAATAAAAAAATAAATAAAAAGTAAATAAAAAAAAAATAAAAAAAATAAATAAAAAAATAAATAAAAAAAAAATAAATAAAAAAAAAATAAATAAAAAATAAATTAAAAAAAAAATAAAAAGAATTGTAAAATAAAAAAATAACCAAATAAATAATTTAAAAAAATTAAAAAATAACTAAATATAAATACAAATTAAAAAAATATATAAAAAATAAGAATAATAATCATTAAATAATTAATAATGTATTCAAATAAATAATGTAATTATGAAATCTAAACTTTCCACTTTTTGATTTTCTTTCATACAAATATATGTTAATTTTAATATTACTTTCAAATTGTTTTCAAAATATCAAAAGTTTGTTTTTTGTTTAATTTTTAGCGCTTAGTCTTATATATAGAATAGCAACTATAGATGGAGCTGTTTATCTGTATGTGGGATATTACATACATATATACATATGTGTATACACATTTGTAATTAATTGAAGCTCCTCTTGAGTTTCGCACTAATTGAAAAACAGAAATCAGCGTTGTTTTTCTGCAGTTCAATAAATCGTAGCATACTTTGTGGGGCCCGCCCACGCATGCAGTTGTCAAGCAAATGCAATTGCAATCGCACGCCCACGCACACGCACACACACGCACACACACGCACACGCACACAGAGTGTATTTATAGATCGGGTTTCGCTGTCGTCCTCTGTAATCAACAAGCTGTCTTCGTTTGTCCAACTGTCAATGCATTTCTAATTGAGTTAATCAGGAAAAGTTTGCAGCGTCGTCGTTCGTCCTCTCTTCATTGTTGCACGCTCATAATTCTGCCTCCTGCCTTTTGTTGGCTTCCTGCTGTCGGCTGCTGCTGCTGCATCCTCTTTGCACTTAAATGAATTTCCATGAATGCATTATTCTGAGATGGGGTTATCAGCCATGCCCCGCCCACCGCCCACCGCCTACTGCTGCTGCTGCTGCTGCTGTTATTGAGTGCGAAGCAGATGCACCCGGGCAAATTTTCCTCTCTCTCTCTCTATATGTGTGTGGGTAGATGGGTGTCTGTCTGTGTGTGTGTGTGTGTGGGCGGGTGGGCCTATGCGCGTCCATTCTTCATATCTTGCGGCTGACCTAGTAGCCGCCCAAGCCACCCACTCGACCGTCCGACCGCCCACCCGCCCACCTTGCCAATGACTCAGTTATTTCTCGTTAGTCAGCAAACTATTAAAAACATTTCCGCCGTATTATTTGACATTTCCCTTTTCGCATTTGACCAGGGAACATTTTTCTGCCTTTATTCATAAAAGTTTGATTAGCGCATAGTTTTTCATGTTTGTTAGCCTTAAGAGGGAGCTTAGCCACATAAAACTGTTGCGAAAACCGCGGAAAACATGTAAGCTAGAACTAAGAATTTGGAATAGTTATTCTCAGGTATTCTAGGAAGCGGAAAGTAGAAGGATATTCTGTTTATGCATAGATAATAGATATGTACAGATATCATCGACTTTTAATATGATCCTCAGAAATGTTAATGGACATTTCTAACTCTATATTTAAAATTTTTTTAAAATACTTTCTTGTTAATGTTAGAATTTTGATAATAATAATCAGAAATGCTTATACATATCTCGTTTTTGTTCCATATCTAATATACTATACTATATAATATATAATACAATTTAAATTTCGATGCAATTCTTTGAAACGATTCCATTATATATATCTTATTTTATTCATAAAGAGTTTCATATTGGTTTTCCAGTTAAAATTCTAATTTGCATTGCAATTGTTAGGAATTTTGGAATACGTCTCTATCTATTTCCATCTCTTACGTTCATTTTTAGTTAATGCTAAAATTTAGATGATATAATCAGTATCTTATTCAATACATAAAGAGTTTGTTAGTTGGTTTTCTAGCTAAAGTTTTAATTTCGATTGCAATGATCTCAGGATTTCCTTTCTATATCTCCATCTCTTAGAGTTCGAATAGTTTCATTTGTTAAAGAGTTCCATTAGTTGTTCTATACCTGTAAGAAAATCAATATATGAATATATTCCTCGCAACTCACAATATAATTTGATGGATGTGGCCCATTAGTAATCCGAATTGGCACACACACACACATACAATTAGGCACAGCTATTTATTATGCATAAACAGTTTGATAGACATGAAATAACGCGCAATTCTCTAGAATAATAAAAAAAAAAAACTAATTGAGGACAATTACAGATTTATGATATTCAAGTGGATTTTCATTTCATTCATGTCATCTGGGATAGCAAACATGAAAGACCTACAAATTCCCCTACACACACACACACATACACACGAAAACGGATAGCGTGAATCTATGATAATGTGTGCGAGCTTATAGAGCAGCTTTTGTTTGGCTACACTTAAAAAAAAAAGGATGTTGATGTCAGTTTTTGTTTGTAGAATTTTTATACCCTGAGCCCATTGAAAATGGGAAATCAGGGTATAATGGTTTTGTGAAAATGTATGTAACAGGCAGAAGGAGGCGTGCCACACCCCATAAAGTATATATATTCTTGATCAGCGCGACAAGACGAGTCGATATAGCCCTGTCCGTCTGTCCGTCCGTCCGTCTGTCCGTGTGAACGCTGAGATATTTTTAAGTACGCAACGTAGAGACTTGAAATTTTATATGAATACTTGATAATACCATACGCTGCACAAGTTTATAAAATTTTTCCGATAACTCATTTCATTTCGATTTTATGAGCATTTATCGATAATTTTAGTAAATTTTTAAGGCTTGATTTGTACATCTTTTGAGCTAGACTTCAAATTTGTTGTGTAGTTACGTGTAATGAATACGGAGATAACGTTATCTTTAGATTTTGGATGCCACGCCCCATTCGTCCCCAATAGCCCCTTATTTGTAAAAAGCGCAAATCAAATACTAGAGACTTGTGCTTGTGCGCATACACACATATGAATGTCATAAATAAGTTGTGAAAGTTTGATGCACATAGTCCAGCGCGAAGAAAAGTTATTAAACAATTAAGTTTCCATAGTAATGTCCACATTTCAGCTCAAGCGCAGTCGCTGCGTCAACTGCGCAGTTGGCAGAGCGCGCGTTATGCTTGCGTGCATATGTATGTGTGTATGTGTTGTTTGTATGTATGCATACAAAATCGTAGAATGATTTGATATTTGGCTCTTCACAGGGCTCAGGGTATCCCCTAGTCGAGCAGTCTCGACTAGAGCACTCTTACTTGTTAGCATTCAATTTTTGGTGCATTATATATGATTATTATTATTTTTTAAATATATGTATATATATTATTATTATTATTTTTTCATTATTTTCATTAAATTATAAATGAAAATGAATATTATTAAATTCAAATTAAATACAATTTGCCAAAATTATCCACATTTTCACCTCTGTTTAGTCGTCTCTGTTTTCTATTTCATCCAATGATTCCTAATGACTTTCACGACTCGCTCCCATCTCTGGGAGCTATGATAAGCTTAAATCGATGACAGTTTGCTATGCTTTCAAGGTATTTGGCAAGTGCATTTGAGTTCCTGTTAACATGGTCTTACCGTTGCAAATCAGGCTTATAAGCTCCTCAAAGTATAATGGAACGAACCGAACAATATCTGCATAAGCAAAAGCGAAAGCAACAACAACAGCAGCAACAACAACAACAACGTTAATAATAACCAACAATAACGGCATTTACAACAACAGAAGCTGTAGGAGTCGTGGCAGCGGCTGCGATAGCAACGGCAGCAGCCGAGTCCATGCAATTTACAGTTGCATTTGATTCAGTGCTCAGAATGGCATTTGGCTCTTGCTTTTGCTCTTGCTCTTGCTCTCTGCCGCCTCGCTCCGTCTCGCTCTTGCGCGCTTTGTCCTTGGTTGCAGCAGCTGCGTAGAGTTGTTGTTGTTGCTGTTGCTTTGGTTGCCAAGGCCACGGTACGTGCTTTGCACCGACTCTTTCACACAGCATTCGTTGCGCTTTTGGCACTGCTCTGGCTCATTGCTAATTGATGTTGGTGTGGGAACCCGTGGCCGCACGACTGAGTGAGCGCGAGCGAGCGAGCTACAGAGCTCGAACAAACGGTGCGCTGTATGGAGGCCGATTGTGTTGTCTTCTTTGCCTTTGCCTATTAATATGCGTTTTGTTCTGCCCAACTGCCTCTGCTGTTCGGAGGCTTTAGTTCAGCTCTTCTCTTTGATATTTGATTTGTAATGCTTTGTTGTTGCTGTTGTTGCTGTTGTTGCTGTTGTTGCTGTTGTTGCTGCTGCTACTGTTGTTTTTGTTGTTGTTATTGCTGCTGCTGCTCATAATTGAATTGCTAACGTTACGCATTGTCGCTCGCTCACAAAAGTATGCAGCAAATTTGTGCAGCAACTGCGCCTGCGTCAATTGTATGCATGTGTGTGTGTGTGCATGCATATATGTGTGATTGTGTGGCTGTTTGTGTGTTTGTGCGCATTACTTTATTAAGCAATTGATTACAATGACAGGCACTGTTGCGTGATATGCCTACGCCTGCTGAACTGTAGCATTGCATTGAATTGCATTATTCCACCTGTATATAGATACCTGCAACACCTTTGACCGCCCTCCACCCCTGAACAATGTATGCAACTAATAAATTTGGAAAAATATTTGCATGCACAGAATGCAAATATTTGTTTTCTCTCTTTCATTTCAGACGCAAAGAAGGCCATATTTAAACTAAACAAAACCTAAACGAAACAAAACAAAAAAAAAAAAACATAAACAAAAATGTCTGATCGCAAAGCTGTCATTAAGAATGCTGACATGAGCGAGGAGATGCAGCAGGATGCTGTCGATTGCGCGACACAAGCCCTCGAGAAGTACAACATCGAGAAGGTAAGTTCAGATTGATAGAGAATAAATACAGTTGAGATGCATGAAATGGATCAATAAGATATATATAGAAGGGTGTAGGTGCGATTGTGACACCTGTTATTTGGCATTTCGCATTTCTCTATATGATAATCTTTCTGTATGTAAATTATTTCATTCGGATAGATCTTGAGTATAGGTATTACTTCAATAAAAAAGCAAATAAAAAAAATCAAATACAACAAATACTTTTTATATAGTTTGTATAGCCTCCCTCGTATAGTTTAGATGTATACCATATTATATACCATACTATTTCAATATTCAACCAACTCCCAAGATACATTTCTATAGAGAGAGTACAAGGTACAGAGTATAGAGCATAGAATATATAAGGACATTTAGTTTATAGAGTATTTCAGAGTCGCCTTTCGTTCAACTTACGCTTTAATTTCATTTCCTTTATCGAATTGTGGGCCTGCAGCAAATTGAATCTGGGCAACAAACGTGGCCTATAAAAATCAGGCGTCAGGCGAATGCGGGTCAAATTTAAGGCGTCCTCGCGCTACACTTGCTCTTGCCCTCTCCTTACCAATATGCGTATTTGTGCCATAAACGTCGATTTGGCCAATTTAAGAGTTTTGCGCCTGACATTTTTATTGGATATTTGTCGCGATTTCTAAGAGAACAGGAGGGAGGAGAGAGGAGAGAGGTGAGAGATAAAGTCCAGATTGCCTTTGTGCTGCGTTTGTCTCTGTTGTTGAATTTAGCTCCCAGCGACGACGTTTGACATTCTCAATTTAAAGTTGATTGCATAGTTGCACCGATGTGCACATATATATATATATATATATATATATATATACATATATACAATATCTGAACGTCAAAGGCAACTGGCAGCACTTTCTCATAATTGCGAATGTCTTCCTTTGAGCTGCAAATAAATCAATTCAATTCGCCAACGCGTGGGGAGTTGTGCAGGAGTTGCAGCTGTTCGAAGGTCGCTGGAGCAGTTAGAGGATTATTATTGAAAAATGTTCTGATAGCTTGGGGTAGTTAATAGAACTAGTGGCGACGAGCTGTGAATGCACCTGGAGGTCTTTGCAGTTCTTAGAATTCATTTGAGATTGCCCCACGCTTCAGTACGTCCTTTCAGTGGAAAAGATTGTTACTGAAAGTCCCCAGATGAGCAGCATCAAGTGGCGTTGCCACGTTGTTATCATGTTAATGATTATAGTAATGATAATTTTGTTTACTAACTAAAGAACAATGTTGCTCTTCCTTGAACTGCGTCCCACCTTGCATTCACCTTTATGTTGCTATCCTTCTCTGAGCAATTTCGAGTTTTCCTGTGTCCAGGTTTCACGAAATCAGAGACTCTTGGTGCAGCATCTTTGTCTCTGCACATTTGCTCTATTATAGTCTCTACTTTCTCGTCGCTGCTTTCTGTCATCCAGCATTCACAGGTTTCTCTGCTTCCAGCTGGATTCGTCGTAGTAGCCATGTCCAGGGCGAAAGCTGAGACAGCTGACTATCCAGTCAGGCTCTATTTTTACTGTCAATCTCCCGCATCCGTCGTTTGGTCATTTTGCCTTGTTGCTGTCGCAGTTCCTTTGTCCATTGAACTAAGATTCTCTCCGTTTTTCCGGAGTTGCCAGGTTTGAATCGGTATATCATTTGGCACTTGGTCGAAGCTATCTCTAAGACTGCTATATGTTGCGATACCATCGTTTTTGTCCAGATTTCAGATGTCTTTGTCTTTCTTCATAGTCCTAGGACTCTATTTGTTGCTTCTCTTAGAAGTCTTCAGTCCTTAACATTTGCCCCAAAGTAGCACTGAGTATGACTGTCGTAGTCCTATGGTAGCTGATGTTCTAGAGGTCTAGTCCCGAGTATAACTCGCCGAGCTCCTCCGATTGGTCTATCGTCGCTGTTGTTCCAAAGGTTTATCCCCATGATCCACCCTAGTGCAGTTCCTCTCAGTAGTCTATCATAGCTGATATTCCAAAGGTCTAGCCCTATGTATTACCCATGCAATCTGATTTTTCTATCGTAACGGATGTTTAAAAGGTCTAACCTTATGATCCACCCTAGTGCAGTTCCTCTCAGTAGTCTATCAAAGCTGATATTGATTAAAGGTCTAGATCTAGTTCTTACCCATGCGATTCCTCCGATTTGTCTATCGTAACGGATGTTCTGAAGGTCTAGCCCCAAGTGTTTCCCTTGTGCAGTTCCTTTCATTGGCCTATTGTCTGTTCATTTGGCGTATACGGTTTCGTTCTCCCGCACGTAACTCTCAAGCAGGCCCATTAAATATTCAGGTATACAGAAGGAAACGCTGCCAAAGGCGGCCAAAGCGAAATTAACATGTCGGTAACCTGATAGATAGATAGCTAATAACAATGCAAAGGGAAATTGATTTAATTGTGAGGGAGAGAAGAAGGAATAAAAATGGAATTTGAAATTGAAATTGAATGTAAATCGAGTCGATGCGATGCAGTGAGTGTCCTTTGACGTGATTTGCAGTAAACTGATTACGCGAACGGCATTAAATGGCCGACGTTGAGGTCGACTGTGCTTCAGCTGGCCATCAACGGGGTCTGCGTTGGCCGTGGCCAAGGGCAGGACTTAATATAAGCCTGGACGGACGGACGGACCGACGGACAGACGGACAGCAGCAGCAGCGGCGCAATGTCAACAGGCAATAGAATAATAATAACAGCTAAAACGAAGCAATGGAAATAATCAATAGAGACGCGTTGGGGCAACCATTGGGGCAGTCGCTGGGGCATCCGACGATGCTATATTGCCCCCGTAATCGTCATCCCTCTGGTCAGTTGGCTGTCCGTTGCGGAGCTGGTGGGTGTCAGAGCCTCCGTCAATGCCAATGGCAGGTGCCAAGGTAAGGCCTTGAGAGCATAGCAAAATGCGAGAAAGACACGGAGAGAAAATCACGGCAAATAAGCGAGGGTGCTGGCTCTGCGTGTGTCTGTGTGTGTGTGTGTGTGTGTGGGTGTGGGGAGGGAGGGGCTGTGAGACTATGGGGGATAAATGTGGGTACGCGTTGTCTGCTAATTGAGTAGTTAAAAGGCAAAAAACATCATTGAAACGCTCGCGCCGGAAAGTATGCTACAAATTTTTCACTGCCGCTTACAAAGTTGACAGAGTGTGTGAGTGTGTGGGTGTGTGTTCGTGTGTCCGTGTGCGTGTGTTTGCATGCCTGTATTAGTGCAGAGGCGCACGCATAGCTACCACGCCCCAATTGCCCATACATTGGCCCACTGTCGCCTGCCCCTCGTTGCTATAAATAAAATATATGCCATGGAAAGCGCACACACACACGCACGCACACGCACACAGTAGCAGGCAGCAATTCAAATACATATAAAAGACATAAACCAAAGTGAGTGTGTGTGTGTGTGCGTGCACAAAAGTGGGATTGATTGGCTTTGCTTTGTTGTTGCTGTTGTTGTTGTTGTTGTTGGTGTTGTCAGTTTTGTTTGTTGTTCTTATTGTCTGATAATATTAATAATAGTGTCATTATGCATGCTCCGAGATACATGCGTGTGTGTGTGTGTGTGTGCGTGTATCTGTGTTACTGTACTGCATTAAAGCTGTGTTAGATTCAACAAGCTTTAAGCTCAAAATTAGCTTAGGAAGCCAAATGAAATTAATAAAGCGCATAAAGTAATATACATATAAATACGCAGCATATTTGCATATTATGTATATATGTTAATATCTGTTGTATATGTAGAGATATATGTATATGGATACACTTGATGCATAAAGTGCTTAAAGCATTTCTACATATTTAAATGTTGCAGCTTTAAAATGCTCAAAAACAAATGAATTTTAAGCGCAAGTAACGGAATTTTGTTTGGGCAATTCTCGTTGCAGTTCTATTTTAACTAAAAATAAAGGCTAAATGCATCTATCTATATTAAATACTCTATATCTTTCTGTATATATACAGCTATATATATATCAAAATATAAATATATATATAATCCTCTACCTCTCTATAGCTATATCTATCTGTATCTATATCTATAGCCTTAACTTTTTCTATAGCTATATCTATAGATATATCTAAAGTACAGAGAGCTCTAGTTTGATTTCATGTACATCATTTATCTTGTTGCTGCATTCATGATTATAGTAGTGCTGATCTATACAAAAATCTAGTATTATTTATGTACAATGAACCCAGATGAAACCTGAGAGATCTTATATATATATATATATGATATACTACATATACAGTAAGATATAAGATATATACACTATGTGTATAAAGTTAATTACTATTTCTTAGCTCAAACTTGAGATCCTTTCAGTAATATGAATGCCCTAATATATGTATATTATATATTCTATATTCATTTATTGAGCAAATCAAAATAGATTTCTTAGAAATTGACGCTTCAGTAAATCTCTCTTAGGTTTATTTGATTTCAAATTAATAATCATTTGTTAGCAATCAATTCAAAGAAATATCTTACTCAATGGATAATCATTTGAATTGAATTGCACTAAAATCCTTGGCAAAGCCCAAACGAGAATTTCAATTATGAATTTCTGCAATTGAATTTCATTCGCATTTCCCAATTTCAATTTATGCTGAGATTTGCCCAATTCATAATTTGCAAACATTTTGCAATTAGTCCGGAGTTTCAGAACTCGATTCATTGTTCTTCGAGGCTTTTTCAGCATGAATTTAATACAAATTAATAATAATATGCACAGAGTTCGTTAAAAACATTTGCAGTTGTTGGTTGCGCTGCAAAATTTGTGTGCGAAAATTGAGCAAAAACTCTAGTTAGGGAAATTAAGCTGTGGAGCACACACACACACACACACACACACATACAACACATAATGGAGTATTTTCATTAAGCAAAATGCATTTTGCTTTGCTTTTCGAACAAAAAGTAGAAAAAAAAACATATATAAAAAAAATAAAAAGCAATAAGCTCTGGTATCCAATAGATACGCAACTAGCACACCAATACACAAGGGTTAAATTGGCACACACACACACACATACACACGCGGACAGAGACACGCACCGGATACATACACAGCAGAGGAGCATAGAATTATGTGTTTTATATATACTATATATATATATACTATACTTATATATATATTTATATATATTTTTAGGGGCGCTTAACCTTTCGAGAGGCTTAAGTTGTATCTACCAAAAGGCAGTGTGTCTATGTATTAGTGTGTGTGTGTGTGTTTTGCCTTGGCTGTGGCAGCGATTTAAAGACAAAATCCCAAAAATAAGCCAAACAAGAGGCTAACAAACCAAATAAAACCAGCAGAAACCAAAGCAAAGCAAAGCGCGCACTCTAAGCCCAAATTAAATCAATTTTGCCGCATCGTTTGCGTTTTGTTTCTTTTAAAAATAAATGTAATTAGTTCAGTTTCAATTTATGTTTGTTTTTGTTTCGAAATTCATTTATTATTATTATTGTTGCTGCTGCTTGATTTCGTGTTTGTATATGGGGGAAACACACAGAAAAAGGCATTTTGCGTGGCCAAATGTTTAATCAATATGCGGCCAAATATATCCGTCAAGTCGAGTCTTCCTTAGTACCGTCCCTACATGCCTTCGTCCTTAGCCGTCCCTCTCGTCCCCCTCGTCCCTCTCGCCCATGTCTCGGGCATGTCGACATTCCGCACTTCTGACATATAGAGTACATGATTTGGGCAGGCAATTACACAGTATCTGACAGCCGCCCATTCCCCGTCGGCCCATCAACTTCCCAAAATTCAGATTGAATTGAAAATAAAAATTGTGATTTTGTTTTTTTGTGGCGCATTTTGTGGGGCAGAAGTGGAAAATTAGCCGTTGCAGATATAGATAAATGTATTGATAGTAATGTGGGCTATAAGCCGCGGGTATTTAAGGATTTAAGTGGCATTATATTGATTTTCATATATGCACACGTTTATATGTATTAATTAAAAACAAAAAAAACAAAAACTCGACTTCGTTAAGTCAACTAATTAAATACGCAAATTATTTTAATATGAAGTGAATTGCGTAGGAGTTTTGAACTATTTTTTTTGTGGAATTTGATATCGGTGAATGTTGCAAGTTAAGTCTGATAATATGTGTAGTTGAAGAGGCCTTGAACCACCTAATACATAAACAATTGATGGAAATTTTTAATTTACAATTTAATATTATATAATAATGAATAATATAATATCATTCAAGTATATAATAACATTTAATAATAAATAATTAGGTAAACTATAATTTAATAATGGAGAATGATTAATTATATGGATAAATCATTAGTTATTTATTATTTTTCTACTATTTACTACTTATAAATCATTTTTTTTAAATTATTTATTACTCATTTTTATCATTTTGTATTCATTAATATCTATAATGTGCAAAAATATTAATTGTGAATAATAAGATATGTGTGTGAATCAGTCATGAATCATTTATCATTCTTCATTATTTATTATTTAATATTTTTAATTCATTATTATTATATATTTTTTAATCATTCTTTAGTATTTGTTAATATACATAATCTGAACAAGTAAGAGTGCTCTCGTCGAGACGGCTCGACTAGGAGATACCCTAAGCCCTGTGAAGCGAATGGGGCGTGGCATACAAAATCCAAAGATTACGTAATCTCCGTATGCATTACACGAAACTTCGCTATGTAAATAGCCTTTTATTATGTTTTCTAGTTAATGTATACAAATTATATATCGTAACTCTAAATTACTAAAAACACAGCTATATTTAAACAACTCAGTGTTAGAGGGGAAGTCGAAGTGCTAGTCGGGCTTGCCTGACTAAAAAATACCCTTAACGCAGATACAAACTGCAAAAGTCCTTGATACATACATATGGTACATATGAAGACTTGCTTTGCATTTGTTAAATGATAGTTATCTAAATGATCGTTATAATAATTAATAATATTTAAATTTAATATATATTATATGTACATTAAATAAACAATAAAAGTATAACTTATACATTTTCGCTTAATATACTTAACTATTTTAATACTTACCAACAGCCAGAAGAAGAGGACGAGGAGAAGCACCGCGCTGAACTGGACGATTGACCACCAAGAAATGAAGAATGCGACTGAAGCTGCGCTGCAACAGGCTTGCCTTTATATAGGGCAGCGACAGCTCCACTCAAACTCAAGTCAAGCTCAACTCTTGAGCCTAATTTCTGAGTCAGTCTTCACACTCGATCATTGGGCGACTGATTGTTAAGACTGACTCAAAGAGAGGCTCAAGAGTTGAGCTTGACTTGAGATTGAGTGGAGATGTCGTTGCTCTATATAAAGGCAAGCCTGTTGCAGCATAGCTTCAGTCGCATTCTTAATCTTGTGGTAGTCAGTCGTCCAGTGCAGCGCGGTGCTTCTCCTCTTCTTCTGTCTTCTGGTAAGTGTTAAAATAGTTAAGTATGTAAAGCGATGTAATGTAAAACTTATACTTTTAATGTTTATTTAATGTAAAAATAGTATATTTTAAATATAACGATCATTTAGCAAATACAAAGCAAGTCTTCATATTTGCAAATATCAAGGACTTTAGCAGTCCGTATCTGCGTTAAGGCTAGATAAAATTCAAGTCTCTAGCTTGCCTAGAATGCTTCAATCGACGCGTTCAAACATACGGACAGACAGACAGACGGACAGACAGACAGACAGGGCTAAATCGACTCAGCTCGTCGCCCTGATCAAGAATATATATACTTTGTGGGGTCTGCCACGCCTCCTTCTGCCTGTTACATACATTTAACAAAACCATTGTACGTACCCTGATTTCCCACATTCAATGGGCTAAGTAAAAAAAATATTAAGTGCGAATAAAATAATATGAATAATATAATATAATAATGATGAACAATGAATAGTGATAATAAAAAATGAAAATGGTTTTATCGTGAAATAAAAAATATAATAACAATGATAATGATAAATATTAATAACAATACAAATATATTATAAGTTCTAATATTTTAAAAAAAATATATATAAATAAATAAAATATATTATAAAGAAACTATGAATATATATAAAAAATATAAATTATTCATTATAATCACATTATAATAATGAATAATAAAAGTAACACAATAAACCTGTATGTAACTAATAAAACTAGGAGTTTTATCGATTTATTACTTCTCTCATTCATTCCGTAACCAACTATAACAATTCAGACACATAATAGAGCATTATGGAAATGTCTCTTGAATGGAACAGACGAAAAATAATAATAATGAAAAATCATCGATAAATGACTAATGAAAGAGCCTTTGCCTTGGCGAAAATGTGGAGTTTGTCTGTAGAGTTTCAGTTAGCCAACAATTGGTTCGATTTGCAGGTGGGTTAGTTTGCCGTGTTGCATGTGTGGCAAGTCGGACGGCCGTTTTTTACCTGCTCTCTTTTTGGCGTTGCCAAGACAAATTGCCAAACGTTGCAGTTGGAGCGGGCTCCCGCCTCCCGCCTCCTGCCCCACCCCAAATATTGAGTTGAATTGAATGAATAAACGTAGGGATATTAAACAGTCAACGCATTATTGTCGTCTGGCACGAAACAATAAGAACGAAAGCTAAAGAAAACTTGGCAATAACTTGACAGCGATCGTGGCACTGGCTGAGGGGGTTTGTGGGGCTTGTGTGTGTGAGGGTGTGGGGGTTGTGTTTGAATGTGTAACAGTCACCATTGTCGCACAAGCTCTACCAGTGTTTGTTTGCCTTTGAGGTCACTGGGTTAAGTTTATGGCTTCGCACGCATTTCTGCTCAAGTTTCGGCAATTTGTTATCTGCTGCACAGTAGCTACCCCTTGATACCTACCCCTGTTGCGTGCCCCATTTTACTTACGCCCTATTATCTAGGTTTTATAACCTACTCCTATTAGCTACTCCCTATTATTTAGCTCCTTTTTACCTATCCCCTATTATTTGCCCCCTATTATCTAACCCCTATTACCCCTCATATCATATCATATCTTTCATTGCACTTGCTGCAGAGTGTAGAAATTGTTATCTTTCAGCTTAAAGGTGGGATCATTTGTATTAGGCAGGTTTTACTGTAATAGATTAAGGTTAGGCTCTATTAGTGTAGACTATGCTCTAAGGTTAATCTCTATTAATGTAGACTATGCTCTCATATTATATATCTAATATTTCTATATTATTAAATATCATTAATTTCATGCAAGCTTAAAGCCTTCAAAATGCTGGCTTAAACTATTTGGCTAAACTAAAGTTTCTTGGCATTAAATGTCGTCAAATGTTTTGCTTAGTTTCCGCTGTCGTAGGGCTTATATATATGTATATATATACATGTGTGTGTGTGTGTCTGTCTCGCTTTTCTTTTGTCTGTTTGATGTCTGTGTGTGTCGACGTCGACGTCGACGTCTGTTTGCATAACCCTGGCTTTAGCCCATTAAAAGCGACTGGCATTGACCTTTGGCATTTGCCAATGCGAGAGCTGCATTCGAAATTCCGTGTGTGTGTGACACAGTGCTGCCTAAGCCTTGCGTTGCTGATTATGCTACACTTTCTTTTACTATTTTACAACAAGCCAAAGCAACAGCAACAACAACAACAACCGTCATAACTAACTCATTAGCACATAAAACTTTTTGGCACTTTACCTCCTGCCCCAGCCGCGCCCACACAATCAGTTTTTGAGGTCACAAATGAAGGTTTGGCTAGGCAACGCGCCCGCCCCTTCCCCCCCTTGGGCTGCGTGTGGGCGGTTTGAGGTTTCCTGGTTTTGTTGGGTCTTAGGTTGTTTTTATTGAGTTTTCGTTACGTTGTCGCTAATTCGAAAAGCCGTTAACAAGTCTCTCACTCACTCACTCACTCTCTCTCTCTCTCTTGCAGGATATTGCGGCCTACATCAAGAAGGAATTCGACAAGAAATACAATCCAACATGGCATTGCATTGTCGGCCGCAACTTTGGATCGTATGTGACACACGAGACGCGCCATTTCATATATTTCTATTTGGGCCAGGTGGCCATTTTATTGTTTAAGAGCGGTTAAAGTATTGTCGAGTCGGATGAAGTGGTGGTCAGGAGGCTGGAGGAGCAAGAGCAGCAGCAGCAGCAACAGCAACAGCAGCAACAACAACAACAACATTTAGATGTAGCAGCAACTGCTGCTGCTGCTGCTACTGCAACTGCAACTGCAGCAGCAACACTACGAGAGGGAGAACAGCAGCAACAGGAACAGCAGGTAGATGTGCAGATGGAAGTGGAACTGGATGAGGATGAGGAGGAGGAGAATGGGGAGAACGAGGAGGAGGAGGAGGATGATGAGCTGGAGGAGGCAACAACAACAACTGCAACAACAACAACAGCAACAGCAACAGCAGCTGATCACGATGTGGAGTTAATGGAACAGCAACAACAACAGCAGCAACAACAACACCAACACCACCGCCACCAACAACAACAACAACAACAACAACAACAACATTATCAACAACATCAACAACAGGCAGAAGAAGCATATGAAGATATGGAACTGGATCTGGACGAGCTGGCAATGCCAATAGATGGCGCTGCACAGCAATGTGCTGCGTATGTCTATGAGCAGCAGCAGCTGGTGCAGCAGCATGCGTATGCTAATGTTGATGATGATGCTGTTGATGATGATGTAGATGATGATGATGATGATGATGATGATGGCGATACCATAGTGGAGGACAGCGATGCAACCAGTTGCAGCAGCTGCTTGCGAGCTGACTTGGAGTATGAAGAACAACAACAACAACAACAGCAGCAGCAGCAGCAACAGCCGCAGCAACAGCCGCAACAACAGCAGCAGCAACAACAACTATTGTCAACTTCAGCAGCAGCCGTAGCAGAAGCACCGTCACCTTCGCCGCCAACTCCGCCGTCTCCACCGACAGACATGAATTGAATTGATGAGGGATTTGCTGTTGCAGTAACTACCGCATCCTGTACAGCTTTTCGTAAAAGGCCGCCCAAAGTCGTAGAAGCTAAATAATACAATAGGCACACACACACACACACACGACTACATGTATACACACTCAGACACCCACACACTCACACACGTTTATACAACTGCTAGGCATTACCATTGTATGAATCGACTTAAGCAACCGTTTGGACCAACAAAGCTGTCTTAGTTTCTATGTTAATATCTGGTCAGATTTTCCTTAAGCCCACATACCGAATCCTCCTTATTCCGCGTACCATCTAAGTTACATTAAAAAAAAAAATTATGATATACATTTAACAGCTGCTATTGTTTCCCTTATACTTTCTCTTTTTTTCTTTTTTCTTTTTCCGTTTTGGTATTTCACACAAACATTGCTTAAATGTAATTGTAATTGTTTAGAACATGAACATTGTAAAAACGAAAAAAAAATGATGATGAGAGTGAATAGAAAGAAGAAAAAACATACACACACAACTTGAATGCATGTTTCATTTGTTTTCTTTTATTTCATTTCATTCTCTTTTATCTGTGTTCCATTCGCCATTCGCCGTTTTTCCCCTTTTTCTATGCTCTCGCCCCAATGGTTTTTGCACTCTTGTTGGTGTCTTGGCTTAGCATGTGCAGCAACCAATTAGCAGCTTATCACGGACACGAACACACCCACACGGACACACGCACACGCATACAAACACACACATAGCAAAGGCAACAACCACCACTGCAACCGAACGAAAATGAATGAAAAAGCAACAAAATGAATACAAGAAACAAAGTTTTTTTTTCCTTTGTTTGTTTACTGCGTTTAAGTTTTTATTTTTGTTTTGTTTTTGGTATTATTTGTTTTGAAGCAACTACGGATTAAAACAAAAAGCATAACGCAAACAATGTTAATAACTGTGCAGCGCTAATGGAAGGCCTGTGGATCGGATTGGATTGGAATGGCCCTCCATTAGCAGATTTAGAAAAATGGGCAGCACTGGCCAGCGCAATGCCGTAGTTGGTTTTGCTTTGAATGCGAGATTCTATTTTCATTTCCAATTGTATTTTTCCTTTTGCGCAACTCGATTGTTAATTCAATTGAGAAGAATTTGAAGCAAAAAATGCAGAATAAAAAAATGAGTAAATATCCATCCATAATGCAGACAAAAGCAGATGAATACAAAGAGTTAGTCGAAGTGAGAGAGAGAGAGAGAGATATTTAGAGAGGGAGAGAGAAAGAAACCAAATATTTAATTGCGAATAAAGCAAATTATTAAATAAACATGAAACATCATGATATTTGTCATCTTGTCGTTAAATAAATGTGTGCAATCTGTATGTTCTTTAAACTAACAAGTAATTCTTCTTCTTTTCGAAATCAGCAAACGTAAAGCAAAGCTAAAAACAAAAAAAAAAAAAACAAAAAAAGCAAATATATATATTGAACTTAAATTGGTGTAAATTATGCAAAATACAAATACAAAAAAAAAACCAAAAATACAAAAAAAATAAATAAAAAACGAAAAAAATCGCGGAAAATAGAAAAAAGGAAATAAATAAAGTAAACTAAACTACGAAACAAAAAGTCAAAACAAACAAACGAAAAAGAGATACCAAATAAATACATACATACAAAAACATACATACGTAATTTCCTACTCACACAGCAAGAGGATAAACACAAATACCAATACCTATGTCGACGTTATGCAGCACACACACACATACACACACACGCAAGCGAAACAATTGCCGTTACTTTTTTGTACACTGCACCACAAATTTGCTATATATTTACGTTTTAGACTTTTTGCTGCACGTTTTCACACACACAAACAACTACTATTTATGGCTAACGGTAAGAAACACACACACACTCACACACACACACACACACACACACACACACGAATAACCAGTACTAGAGAAACACTATGCATATGTATGTGTGTGCGTGTTTCTCTTGCAAGGACTCTATACATATACATATTCAAAACCCACTCCAACAGACACACAAGAGAACTTCTTATAAGTGTTTATATATATACAATACATATATAAAGAAATGGAAAAAAAAACAAGCATAATTTTTTTTTGTCATAATGCAAAATACTTGTGTGCTACAAAAGGCATTAAAAGAAACAAAAAATAAGTAAAAAAAAAATATATATATATATATATACATACATATATATGTATTTAAATACATATATATATGAATACAATTTTTGATGTAAAACTTCAATGGAAACGGAACAAAAAAAGAAAAACAAAAGAAAGTTGATGTGAATTGAGTGAAAAATATCTAAAGAAAGAAATGAAAAAATTGATTTTTGTAGAGAAATTGAGCAATTTAGTTTAAAGTTTCGAATTTTCGCATTTGTTTTTGCTTTAGATTCAATTGCAATTGCAATATATGTATATTTTTCAATTCTCAATTCTCTCTCATTTTTGTTCCACAATTCGCAAACTGAAAGATTCGAGCTGAAATTTTCAATTTTGTTAAAAACTAGAAATAGTTTAGTTTAACACTTAACTTTAGTTTTGGTAAAAATTCTCAATAATTTACATATATATTTTTAGTATTTTTTAAGTTCAATTTATTCAATTTGAATATTTAGTACTTTTAGTTCGATTTTGTGCATAAGTTTTTTTTATAAGAACTAGAAAATTATTATATGAAGAAGGTGCAGAAATGGAATATTTAAAAGTATATATATATACGAGTAAGAAGACAAGCGAAAGAAAAACAAAAAAATAAACAAAAACCAAATGAGATCTTTAATGTGAAATAAAAGTACTTCTTGAAAACAATGTATTTTATTTTTAATCTGGTCGGATTGCAGGTACAAAGCCTATGTCGGAGGCGGTCTGAGGATAAGGAAAAGCTTTTCAAATCAATGCTGGTATTTTTCTAAACAAAATTAAGCTTAAAGCTAAAAAAATACTGATGTGTAACCATACTTTATTTGCTGATATATTTATAGATAGCTTATTTGGTATTTTTTGCCTTAAAATAGGTATATTTAGTATTCTTTGACATTAATTTGTCATTGGACATAGACTTTTTACTTTTTTTAACATTCTGTTATCAATAGCTGTCTCTTTATTTGGTATTTTATAAAAGATTTTATGTTAAATTGAGCAACAGATTCCGCAGTTTTTTTAGCCATTGACAATTTTGTTTGTTTTATCATAAAACAAAAGCTCTCAAAAGCTCTATAAAAACAAAAATACCGAAAATTGTATTATTTTCAGTATATTTTGTTCAAACTGTGGCACATTTAGTATCATTTGGTATTCAAATTAGCGTATTTTTTTTTTTTTAGCCATTGACCAGCAGCTGTTACGCGAACGAGAGAGAATAGTCGAAAACGAAAGCCGTCAAAATGTTGCGTACGTTGTCGCGCGTTAGTGAATTGCCAATAATTGTAAAGCAATTGCAAAAAGTACGTAACTGTAATGCAGCCGTTGCTGTCACTAACAATACTATTGTAACTGTCACTAATACGAAGCGACCACAGCAACAACAAAAACAACAACAGCATGTAAAACAAACCAACAGCAGCAGAAGCTACAGTGACAACAATAATAGCAACAACAACAACAACAGCTGCAGCAACGTTAACAGCAGCAGCAACAACAACAACAACAACAACAACAACAGTGGAAGCACACAGCAACAGCAACAGCAACAACATAAAAACCATCTAAGATTAGACAGCAGACGCAGTTATTCATCGTCATTTTTCGGTTTATTCCAGAATGCAGCACAGGCCGGTGTCGCAAAGACCAACAATTATGCCACGGAAGCGACCGTGCAGGTGAATCGAGTGAGTATTTTAGGGCAGCAACACCCCCAATCGAGCGCTAGCAGCGCAAGAAAATCCCGACATTACATAACGTGTGCCAGTGTGTGTGCGTCCGCTACAGTGTATGACCTGATTGCGCAGTGTTGCATTTTCGCGTTTCGGTAGTTGCTGGTCGATTAAATAGATGCATTGCCGGCGCCAAGGTCACTGACTAACTTAGTCTTGCTGGCAGCGCGTGACCGACGTCGGCAGCGGCAGCCGAGCGGCAGTAACACGCACTTTCTTATCAGAATGTGCCTGTTGTTAATGCGCGAACACTAATGTAACTGATCGACAGGTTATGCAAATGATGCGTTGTAACTTTTTTGCAAAGTAATATATATAATTAACAGTGCTGAAATAATAATAATAATAATAATAATAATAAATTACAGACATTTAAAAAAAAAAGAAAACAATAATAGCGTAATTTGCATTTATAAATGTTATGCAGAGAATGTACTAAAAAATACCACATTTTAGTAAAAATATCAACACTCGCATAGTCGCCTCTGTCAAATGTGCGCGGCATTTTATATTTAAATTATTGCCAACTTATTAAATTAAATTCATGTTTATTAATAGAAATTAGTTGCATTAATAATAAATCATTTAAATATGGACATGATTTTAGTATACTTCTTAAAAAGTGCACAAAAATACCTAAATATGTAACGTTTGTTTAGCAAACAATATGCAGCTATCTCCCTTTCACCCATGTTGATTTGATTTGTTCGCTCACTCACACGTTCTATTTCTATATCCTTCTCTGTCGCCCTCGTGTGACATATAGCCCTTTAAACTGCATCGCCTGGATGAAGGACCGGAGATGACAGTGAAGCTGACAAAGGATGAGGCGCTCAAATACTACACACAGATGCAGACGATTCGCCGCATCGAGACGGCTGCGGGCAATCTGTACAAGGAGAAGATCATTCGCGGCTTCTGCCATTTGTATTCCGGCCAGGAGGCCTGTGCGGTGGGCATGAAGGCGGCAATGCGCGACGTGGACAACATCATATCGGCGTATCGTGTGCACGGCTGGACATATCTGATGGGCGTGCCGCCGCTGGGCGTGCTCGGCGAGCTGACGGGCGTGCAGAGCGGCTGTGCGCGCGGCAAGGGCGGCTCCATGCACATGTACTGTCCAAATTTCTTTGGCGGCAACGGCATTGTCGGCGCCCAGGTGCCGCTCGGCACCGGCGTCGCCCTGGCCTGCAAGTACAAGGGCAACGGTGGCATGTGCCTGGCCCTCTACGGTGACGGAGCTGCCAACCAGGGCCAGGTCTTCGAGGCCTACAACATGGCCTATCTATGGAAGCTGCCCGTGATCTTCGTCTGCGAGAACAACAATTATGGTGTGTGAAGAGTTATATACGGTTCATCCATAATCCATGGCTAATCTAACTTTCACAACAGGCATGGGCACCAGCTCGGAGCGCGCCTCCTGCAATACGGACTACTATACGCGCGGCGATGCTCTGCCCGGCATCTGGGTAGATGGCATGGATGTGCTGGCCGTGCGCAGTGCCACAGAGTTCGCCATCAAGTATGTGAACGAGCAGGGCCCGCTGGTGATGGAGACGAACACCTATCGGTATTCGGGTCATTCCATGTCCGATCCGGGCACATCGTACCGCACGCGTGAGGAGATCCAGGAGGTGCGCCAGAAACGTGATCCCATCACCTCCTTCAAGGAGCTGTGCATTGAGCTGGGTCTGATTACCACCGACGAAGTCAAGGTTCAAGCTGCTGATGATGATGATATGAAATCCCATGAAATACCATTTCTGATGCGTTTTCCTTTTTGCAGGCCATTGATCTGAAGGTGCGCAAGGAGGTGGACGAAGCCACTGCCCAGGCCAAGGGCGGCACCGAGCTGGGCATTAGCCATTTGTGGACCGATGTCTACTCCAACAATTTGGAGCCCAAGATTCGTGGCACCACTGCCTACGACATCGATCACATCCAGGAGCGAAAGGGTGTCAATCATTAGGATGTTCAAAGAGCAACGATTCTTTCACATTTATGCACACCCCACACACACACACACACACACACACATGCATACATAAAGCAAGCGAAATCTCTAGATCATAAGCCCAAAGTTGATGTTAGAAAATTTTGTTTTCCAAGTAGTTAAAATCCATTGCGTATATTATACGATTTGAAGCGCATATATTGTGAATGATGCGTGCGATTGTGAATGAAATGTAATATTTCGTATAGCCTTAAACACACACACAAACACACAGACACATAGACCATGTAGTTAACCAGGAACTGTGCACATCCTGCCCTCTCCCATAGACACTCAACGACACAACTTGGGCCAGTGGCAGCTGCAATGGCAACGGATATTAAATTATATGAACGTGTTCAGATTGGTTGAAGCGAGGTGTAAATTGTTGAAATATATAAACTAAATACATACGTATCAAAATCTGTGTTGAGCTCTGGGAACGATGAAAAACTGATTCGAGTCTGGAAATCAAAGCGAACGGAGTAGAGAGAATTTAAGAGCTAGTTCCTAAATTATTATTTGAATATCGAATAGTTGTAAAACTCGTAAACCCGTAAACCTAGAGCACATTGAAGCACTAATCGGTAATTCAAAAATCGTTTTTAGTATTCTTTCGATTCTTTTGGCATTTTATTTTTGACTTTCTGTTACACTTATTTTCAATGCGGCAACATTTTTTAAATTTCATATAAAATTCGCAATTATCCTAGGCCTTTCGTCGAATACGTAATTAGTAATCATCAAATTGGAATTGTCTACATCAGATCATTGTGGGGTCCGTCCATTCAAACCTTAGCTCTTACAGCTATTGTTAAGAACACTCTTTAATATGATGTCAACAGCTAAGCGGGCCTGTAGGTGCCGTCAGTATTTATTGCAGATCCAGTTGCTCTATAATTTGACCGGGGATAAAAGGTGTACGCCTTTGGGGATCTGGTGGCGATCTCGGCGCTTCAGTTCGGGCTGTTCAACGTTAACACTGGAGAACGTAAGTCACGGAGAGTAACAAGAGATACAAGAAGTGAGAGAGAGAGAGAAAGAGAGCGCGAAGCAGAGAAAGATCGGTTATGAGGATGAAGCAGAGATAGAGTTAGCGAGAGATAGGGAGAGACAATGAGAGAGAGAGAGCGAGATTGAACTAGATTGAGCGAAAGACTAGAGGAGAGATGATAAGATAGATCTAGAGGTGGAGAGCGGAAAGCGTAAGCGAGACAAAGCGTGAGTGCCAGAGAGCGGGAGAGATATTTATATATAGGGAACGAGAGGTAGAGGACAGAAAGTGAGAGAGCAATAGACAGCTCGCTCACTACAAATACAGAGAAAGTGAGATCATCGAAGATGAAGAATGTGAGACAACGAGAATAGGAAAAAGTAAAAAAAAGAGAAAAATCAAAAGAAACATGAAATCAGTTAAGAGGTAGAGAGAGATTATATAGATATAGGCAGGACAAATAGTTGAGAAAAGATATATTGATGATTGCCGAAAAAGAAGAGAGAGTTAACGAAAAAAGCGAATAGAGATTGAATATAGTCAAATAAGAATAGAAGTAGAGTGTGTGAGAGAGAGAGAAAGAGAGAGAGAGAGAGAGGAAAAGAGAGGAGAGACCCTAATAGAATGACACATAGAGCGAGAAAGAGAGATAGAGCCAGAGTTATGTTTGATTATATTCTCATTAGCTATGAGTTCAGAGAGAAGTAGATAGTACTTAACAGAAGTCAATATCGTTTCATTGTATAATATCCGACTAGACTTTCAAGTGCTACGAGCTGGAGAAAGGACCGCCCATGGACGTGGAATTGTCACGGGAGGATGCATTGAAAATGTACACGCAGATGGTGGAGGTGCGTCGAATCGAGGTGGTGTGCAACAACTTGTACAAGGCCAAGCACATTCGCGGCTTCTGTCATCTGTACAACGGCCAGGAGGCGGTGGCGGTGGGCATGTGTGCGGTACTGAAGAAAAGGGATAGCGTGATAACGGCCTATCGGGCCCACGCCTGGACCTATCTAATGGGCGTATCCGCCTACGGGCTAATTGCCGAGCTGGTGGGCGTTAAGACCGGCTGCAGCCGTGGTAAAGGCGGCTCGATGCACACCTACGGAGATAATTTCTACGGAGGCAATGGCATCGTCGGGGCCCAGGTGCCCCTGGGCGCCGGAATCGCGCTGGCGCATCGCTATAAGGGCGACGGTGGGGTCTGTGTGGCGCTGTACGGCGATGGCGCCAGCAATCAGGGCCAGATCTTCGAGGCCTACAACATGGCCAAGCTGTGGGGCTTGCCCTGCATATTTGTGTGCGAGAACAATCAGTACGGCATGGGCACCAGCATCGATCGGCATGCGGCCATGACCGATTTCTATATGCGCGGCCAGTATATACCCGGACTATGGGTCGATGGCAACCAGGTGCTGGCCGTGCGCAGCGCCACGCAGTTTGCCGTCGATCATGCGAAGAACTGTGGGCCCATTGTGCTGGAGATGAACACGTATCGCTACGAGGGACACTCGATGTCCGATCCGGGCACCGCCTATCGATCGCGCGATGAGGTGAAGCATGTGCGCGATAAGCGGGATCCCATCGAGAGCTTCCGCCGGCAGATACTCGCGCTTTGCCTGGCCGACGAGGAGGAGCTGAAGAAGATCGATACCAAGGTGCGCAAGGATCTTCAGGCGGTGTCCAAAAAGATTTTAACCGATCGCGAGGTGGGCCTGGACGAGCTGGCCGCCGATATCTATTCGAAAAATCTGGAGCCCAATATACGCGGCGTATCCGGCTTCAATCTGAAGCACAAAAATGTTGCGGACATCTGCTTTGGCAAGTCGAAGCCTACGCCGGCCAGTGAGATGAAGGATGTGCCCATTGGCGATGCGGCGTTCGCAGCGGCGCAGAAGAAGGCTGCCGAGGAGAACAAGGCCAGGAAGGAGGCGGCGGCGGCAGCGAAGGGAAAGGATGGCAAGCCAGCCAAGGATGCCAAGGATGCCAAGGCGAAGGATAAAGATGATGACGATGATGAGCCACCGGCGGCTGCCGCACCGCCAGCACCAGCCGCTCCACCAAGCGGGGACAAACCGAAATCCTAAACTGACGTCATAAATAAAAATTAAAAAAAAAAAAAAACACAAAAAGCAAAAAAAAAAATATCAACAAAAAAATATGTCGAAAAAATACCAAAAGCGGAAAAAAGATCAATCAAAATTTCTATGGACAATGATCTTTTGATTTTGCTCTATATCAGTAATAAATTTGAGCTGTAGCTAGCTCCAGAGCGTTATGCTTTTTATAATTTATAAAAATATAATTGAAACAAGAAGTAAAGCCTTGTCGGCTTGTTGCCTGCTGCAATTCAAGAGCTTTTATTGCTAGGGATTGGTAGAACTTGGACATGAGCTTTGAGCTTTTGTTGAAGCCGCGCAGAGTTTTGTGAGGCTTTGCATGGGCAGTTTGTGTGGAATGAATAGTCATAGTTTAGTATGACAACTGCAAGCGATTTATTGTTTGTGAAGAGCTTTTGGCATTGCGATTATACGGTATATACTGTATTGTGTAGTGACGTTATGTTTTGAAGCTTTTTGTGTGACAATTGCAGAGTTTATGGTATTAGGATTTTGTGTTTGTGAAGAGCTTTTGCAGTTGAGTTTATACGAGTTATACTGTATTGTGTAGCAATGTTAAGTTTTGAAGCTTTTTTATGACAGCTGTCGCGTTTAGGGTGTGAGGACTTTGAGTTTGTGTAGGAAGAGCTTTTGCTGTTGAATATACAGCAGATAGTGCATGCAGCAATAACTTGAAGCTTTTGACCTTTTTGTGTTGCAGCTATAGGTGTTAGCGATTTTAGTTTGCATGAGCTCTTGTCCAGGGAAATCTTTTCAAAATAGAGCATTTTTGAATATAATTGTTAGCGAGGCTTATGGTTCAGCTCTCAAGAGATTTTGAACATACATATAAGAAGAGACCCCTGTAAAACTTTTTCTTATAATCTGATGCGTCCCTCGACAGACTGCCGTCTAGTGCTTTGTCGGTGTTTTTGTGTTTTGAGCTTTGAGCTTTTAACGGATACCTGTTGTGACAGCTTTTAATGCATTTAGCTTTACTTTAGAAATCCTTGCATCGAAACCTTAGGGAGCTTTCATGTGCGTTTTTTTCCCACTCTCTCTCTCTGTCTCTCTATATCTCTCTCTCACTCTCTCGCTCACTCTCCCTTTCTCTCTCTCACTCTCTATATATCTCTCTCACTCTCTCGCTCTCTCTCTATCCTTCTCTCTCTCTCTCTCTCATTCTCTCTCTCTCTCTCTCTCTCATTCTCTCTCTCTCTCACTCACTCTCTCGCTTTCTCTCTCTCTCTCGCTCTCTCTCGCCCCCCTCTCTCTCTCTCTATCTCTCTCGCTCTCTCTCTCTTACTCTTTCTCTCTATCTCTCTCTCACTCTCTCTCTCTCTCGCTTTCTCTCTCTCTCTCGCTCTCTCTCGCCCTCCCTCTCGCTCTCTCTCCCTCTCACTCTCACTCTCTCTCTCTCACTCTCTCCCTCTCACTCTCACTCTCTCTCTCTCCCTCTCTCTCTCTCACCCTCTCTCTCTTATTTTCCTTTTTGCCCCCTCCATCTCTTGCTCATTCCTCGAAATTGCCGCAAATCGAGTGCGACGCGTTTCATTCATTTATCAAGCAGTTAAATGGGCAGCGCTGTACCCACACGCTCGCTGCCTGCCGCCAGCCCAGACCGCCCCTAAGCAGCACCCAGGCAGAGCACCCCAAGTCGCCCGCACCTGTGTGCGGCCGGCCGGCCAGGGCCTTCGATCTGCTAAGATCTGTTATTCAGTCTCATCGCGATGCTCTAGCGTTGATCTTCACGTGCGCTGCGACGGAATTCGTGCTGCTGTTCGAACTTCTAGTCTATTTAATAATTTATTTATTTATTTATTTTTTCATTTTCATTTCGTTTTCCTTTTTTTTTTGTTTTGATTTATTTGGGTTTTTTCTTGTCTTTTTTTTTAAATTTTTTTTTGCTTTAATTTTTATTAAGCCGCGTGCTGCGTGGGCGTTGATTGTGTGAACGCTGAATATTCTCAATGTGTTTAATAATAAACGAACGTTTCACATATGATTATCGTTGGCAGCAGTTCATTTGTCGAAATATAAATAAAATAATATCTCAGTCAGCCAAATTTGGGCCTTATAAACTACATTTTATTTGTTTATCAATTCGTTTCAGTCAAATGCAAAACATTCATTTTCTATGCGATTTTGCTTTGAATTTCTATGATAAATATTTTGTTATAATTTTTTGTATACATTAAAAAAAAAATAAATATGTCGATAGATTTTTATCTATATTAAAAAAAAAATTCTTGTAATATATAAAACAAATACTATTTATTTAATAAAGTTCTTAAAATTAAATTTTGGTGTTACAAATGTTTAAATATGTATTTTTTATACATATTAAATAATATGTATTTTTTTTTAAATATTTAATAATTATTAAAATAATTTTTTTACTATTCTAAATTTTGTTTTAATTTCTTTTAAAATTTTTTTTATTTTTTATTTTTAAATAATGTTTGTTATAAATTGAATAAAAAAAATGTTGATTGATTTTGTTTTATAACTTGCTTAGTATATGTTTTTTTTTTTTTTTTTTTTTTTTTTTTTTTTTTTTGTAAATTTGGTAATAACTAAATACTTTTAAATTTATCTAAAAATTTTTTAATAAAATTTTTTCTTAGAAAATTTTTAGAAAATTTTTTTTATGATTTCTTTCAGACATTTTTTTTGTTTATTACTAGTAATTCGTAAAAAATTCTGAAATAAATATAATAAAATTTTCTAAAAAAAAAATGTATGTAGACCTTTTTAAGAATTATTTTTTATATATTTAAAAACAATATTTTTGCAGAAAATTTTTGTATAATATAAAAAATAAAACAAAAAAAAATTTCTGAAAAAATTATTACAAAATTTTCTAAAAAAATGTATGTAGAAATTTTTGTATAATACAAAAAAAAAAAAAAAAAAAAAAAAAAAAAATGGTGAAAAAATTATAACAAAATTTTCTAAAAAAAAATTTATGTAGACATTTTTTTTGGAATTATTTTTTATATAGTTAAAAAAAAAAATATTTTTAAAGAAAATTTCTGTATAATATTTAAAAAAAATGACTGAAAAAATTATTACAAAATTTTCAAATAAATAATTTATGTAGACTTTTTTTAGAATAATTTTTTATATATTTTTAAAAAAATATTTTTAAAGAAAATTTTTGTATAATATATAAAAAAATGTATGAAAAAATTATTACAAAATTTTCTAAAAAAAATTAATGTAGACATTTTTTTTTAGAATTATTTTTTATATAGTTAAAAAAACATATTTTTAAAGAAAATTTCTGTATAATATATAAAAAAATGACTGAAAAAATTATAACAAAAATTTCAAATAAAAAATTTATTTAGTCTCTTTTATAGAATTATTTTTTATATATTTTAAAAAAAATAGTTTTAAAGAAAATTTTTGTATAATATATAAAAATAATTTTATTTGAATTGTATTTTAGGCAACAATTTTAATATTTTAATTAATTTAATTTTTAAAAATATTTGTGATAATATTTCCACACATTCAAAGGCCTATATTATGCATTTTGTTTATTATTTGTTCATTTGTTGAATGTGTGAAACGTTCGTCGTGCTTGCCAAAATATGTTGAATATTTTGGTATATTTTTTCCTTTTTTTTTTTTTTTTTTTTGTCAAAAGAATATTTTATTTATCAAATGAGAATTTACGCCGCGTGTGAATAGTTGCATTACAAAATGTGTTAAGCTCCTGCTTAAAAACTGTGTGTGCCAAATATTTGTGAAAATTTTGAGAGACGAAAAAAAGCAAAATGAAAATGAAAACAAAAACAAAAATGTATTTATATTTTTTTCCTAATTTTTTGTTGTCGCATATTTTTAGCCAAAGTTAAAGTTTTCGCGTGTGCAATGAATACGCATATGGCCGATATATCTACATATATGCTGGACTTTGCGTGTTGTATTATCATACACTATATGAATATATCTGCATAGATATAGTTTTTGTTTGTTTGTGCTCTTGTTCTTTTTTTTTTTTTGGTTTATCTTTATTTTGTTGGGCAACAAATAATTCAAGGTAATAACATTTGCTATGCATAATTCAAAATGATTATTTTTATTTTTATATTCGCATGCTGGGCAATTAAAGTTGAAGTCAAGTGCTCAGACGATAGCCAAAGGGTATGAGTAGATGATGGATATATATCTGTGTGTGTGTGTGTATTGGTATATCTATGTATATATACACACATATCTGTAGACATTTATATGTACAGGTGTGTGTCTGTCGAGTGACACACTTGAGCGACAGCTAAGAGCAGCAGAGCATGTGCTTGTGGAGCAGACTATATTTATGTATATAGAGTACATACATATATATATATTTAAGTGCATATATATATATATGCCTAATATACATATACATATATATGTCTTAGCATACTCAGTTGCCTCTCAACGCTTGTACGAGCGCAGCTGATCGGCATTTTTCGGTATTTCCGCTACATTTGCATAGTCGAAATTTGAAAGACAACGATAGAGAGAGAGAGAGTGAGAGAGAGGGGAGGGGGAGGGCAGATCTGTGAGTTATATATACATATATGCACATTTGTCTGTGTCGTCCATTAAAATAATGCTAAGCAACCGCAACAATCTGCTGCGCCGAGTTCCATTTCATTTCAATTGATATTGTAATTCATATGTTGAGCAAACACTTTGACAATTTCTTCAACACATTTCGTATGCGGCCGCAGCCCTGAGCCACTCTCATCTTGAATCAGATATTAGTCTATCTAAATTTAGATTACAATTTCAATTAATTCAGTTTTGCGTGCGACGGCGACAGCCTCTGTTAATCATAATCTTCATTTAATTAATTGTCTAAGTCTGTTGATTAAATATAGTCATACGTATTTGGGTTAGGCTTTTGGGTGTTTTTATATGATATTACCATGTATTCATTTATTTATATATTATTGTAGTTTCAGTTGATCTATGCTTTATACACCTTTGATATATCCTCCAGAATACTAAGTGCTGTCTTTGAAGCCCTTCTTTTGTGTTTTTTTTATTCACATAAATAATTTGAAAAATTTGAAGCTTTCTTTGTGTTTTTTTTTAGTAAAAGTGAGTTATATATAGGCTTCAACGTATTTCTTTCAATGCAAGTTCTTTAAAACTTTCAATGAAAAGTTGAGCTATAAAGTTGACTTATTATTTGCTTTGGCCTTGAGACAGCTTCTATAAAGCATAAGCCAGTTATAAGAAAGCTAAGATATACATAGCTAAAATATTTAATAAATTTCCTAAAATATTATTTAGTTGACAAATCATTATTATCTACTGAAGATAGAACTTATTTGTTGCTGAAAAGTATCAATTCAGGCAAGCGGGTTCTTTAAGTGCTTAGACTCTATAGATATCCTCAAGCTCAAGCTGTTTTTATAAAAGATACAACATTTTGAAATAGTCTAATATGTATTTAGATTATTCTTAGTTAACTATCGATAGTTAGGTTTTGGCTGGAAATAGCTCGGATAGGCATTGCTTGGGCTAAGAATGAGGCTGAAATGCTTAAATTTATCAAATTGATAGATTTCTATATCTAGAGAAAAAAACTAAAAAAAAAATTATATAAAAAATAAAATTTTATATACATACAACTCTGGGTAGTTATTCAAGGCGACAGATTCCAGTTAAGGGTTGCTAGGATTTGGTGGATTCGATGCCGCGCAGCTGCCAAGCCATTATTGCCAATAAGGGCTCCAGGGTTCAATGTTGATCAGAATTTATAGTTTCTTACTATATTTATATTTATATTTAGTCATCACTGCTATTTTTATGAACAGCACAAAATGTCATTTCTTCACTACCTTGCTGAAATCTGAAAATGGAGGATTTCTTATTCAACCCAAAATGTTATTAATTTTGTTATATATATATATACAAATACTAAACTTATAAAAGATTGGTGCAATTATGTTTTTTTTTTTTAAATAGAATAGATTCAACTTTGAAGTGAAAACTCAAGGGCACTGCTATTTTTGTGAACACATTTAAATGAAATGTAGGAAATGCAGAAAAAAAAAAAAATTAACTAAATTGATTTACCACTTCTTATTTTATATACAAATATCTTGAAAGCGAAAATTGCAAATGCATTTAAAATAAGTTATTTTGGCTTTAATGAAGTTGAATTATAAATAAACGATATCAGTTCTCTAATATTTCGTATCCATATCAGCTGTGAACCAGTAAAACTGGTTTTAATATCATTTTTCACACGGCGTATGCGCAACATGAAAAGCAGCACACAAAGAAGTAGATAAACATATATATATGTATGTAATTGTATGTGTGTAATACACGCACACATACACATACACATATGTATTTATCCATAGCCCACAGACACACTTTAATGCTTTCAATTTCAACGAGCATAATTGAAGAGGCAAGTGTAGACGATTGGGTAAGCCAAGGAAGCGCTAAATGACAGCTAATCCGACAACTAATAAATATATGTATATACACAAACACACACCCGCACACACACAAACACACACACACCCGCACACACACACACACACACATATATATGCATTTAGAGTCACATTCACTCGGAACTCATTGTGCAATTGTGAATAATTGAACAATAATGTGACTTGTCTCATTGTTGTTGTCGCCTCCAAAAATTGTCTCAGTTCAATTTAGTCTGCTTCTTCACTTTGCAGTGTTGCACAATTTCGTAAAACTACTATTGCAATACTACAATATTTATGTTTTTGTTTTTCTTTCACATTTCTTGCTGATCTTTAGTAGAATTTTGAAACAATTTGTATAACTATAACAAAAACTGATGACGCGACCTTGAATCAAAATAGATTTTAATGCGCGGCGCTCGCCGATCTCCGCACGTCACCAAAAAAAAAAAAAAAAAAATGCCATCAACAAAGCCAAATGAATCTGTGTTTTTTTTTGTTGTTTTTGTTTTGGCCCGTATTTGCAGCAGCATTTACGCTTCGGTTCGATTCGGTTCGGTTCTGTTCTTGAAATGATATTTCTTAAATGCTCGTTAGCCAAAAATGCAGTTGCCATAAAATACAAAATGCCTTTGTACCAGATAAGCTGAGACCACCCCACACTCAAGTGGGGCGCCAATAGATTTATTTATTTCTATATATATGTATACATGTATGTATGTATGTATGTATGTATGTATGTATGTATACGCAAATGGAAATTAAATGAGCCACTGAATTGAATTTGTTGCTTTGTAAGTCCAAATGGAACGCAAAACTTGAACACAGAAACTACTACAAACTACTTGACATTAGTTAAATAATCAGCATCTTAAGCAATTTGTGTAATGGAAATAAAGAGTTTATTTTTATAGTGGAATTTTTATTGTATATATATAGTATACATATATGTATATACATTGATTTAGTATAGCTGTTTTGAATACAGGGTTTTCTTCCTGGTTCAGTTGGAAAATCTTGCAATAGATAGTAATATCTATAGAGAAAAACTCTTTTTCTCTTTCTGTCTCTTTCTCTCTCTCTCTTTCTTTCTTCTAAGAATTCCAGTTATATATATTTCATTTATGAATTGTTCAATTTAACAAGATTTAAATTTTCAGAGCTGTTGCCTAAAGATAACCTTATGATAATATTATATTAGTATTATTATCATATTTCAATCAAAGATTTCTTGATTACCAAGAAAACTAACAACAGTTTTTCTAAGTCGACTCCTTTCTTTTATTTTTTAGCTTTTTTCAGATATAGTTTTACAGTTCATCAAAGTAAGCTTCTTCTACCCATAATATCATTCCGATATGCCGATATATATATTTTGTTCTAGCACATATTTTTGCATTTCCTTATATATATGCAATTGGTGTTTGTTGTGCCTTCGCTTTTTTTTGTTTTTTTTTTTTTTTTAGTTTGCAACAGCCCCGTCTTTTGAATATTACACCGAAATAGGAAACAAACGGGGCAGCGAAAAACAAATTCGAAACGCACATCGCTGGCATGCAATCTATATTTTATATTGGATTTTAATTGAACGCCAACCGTGTCGGTTAACGGCTGAGTTTATACATGGTCCATTAATTTTTTGGGGATGCCAGCCAAAAACTGATAAAACAAGAATAGAACAGCTACAATATTTTCGAACTATTACAACAACTGAATACTCTATGTGATATAGACTATATATGTTATGATAAAAATTCGATTTGGGTTTTTTAAAAGATATTTTATTGATAAAAGAATATAAAAAACAGTTTTGAAGTAATCTCTCAATAGAAAACTTTATTATTAGAGTTTTAATCCTGAATGAAGATGTTGTCAATTCTAAATCTTAACATACTAGAAGTTGTGCTCAGATTGATCATATTGCTACACTATATACACAATATATATATTTATATATTTAATGGACTTCCACATATTTGTATATCAAAGTTGTAGAGAATCTCTAACAACACATACGAACTAAAGCTAGAATATACAAATTTAAGCAAAAACAAATTGGATTTGCTAAAAAAGAAAAGGTTTTTTTTTTTTTTAATATTTGCACATGCAAAAAGATCATTTAATAGTGAAAATAGTAAATGTTGATTAAGGCCCTTGCTACAAATATTTGATGTAAGTCAAAATCGATTTTAGATTGGGGACAACTAAGTGAGCAGAGACCAGAGCAGGGCAGAAATTGGATTTATAAATTGCAAAACACAGTTACAGTTAAGACAGTTACAATTCTCAAAACTATTGTTAAACAAGTTTCACTTAAAGTTTAGGATATTGAATTAAGATTGTATTGTCAGATAAGATTTGAACTAATTTATGTTATATAAACTATTGCTGTTGTGCATGTGTAGTGTATATCGGCTTTCTATGCGATTCTTTAGATGTGAACTTTCATTTTGTTATTTAGTACAAATATGGAAAACTGTTTAATAGTCTACAATATTCGCCTTGAGCAGGAATCCATCAATCCGTGAATTGCTCTTACAAAGCTCCTTCATTAGCGTCTTCAAAGATCATTACTAACTCTATTCTAACCACCCTGCCTATTCACTGCCCTCTCTAACTCCGCCTCACTCTATGTCTTTCTCTTTCTAACTCTTTCTGTAGCGCCTTTCTATGCAATTCTCATGAGCTAAATAGTTATTTGCTATTTGTTATTTGTTGACTGCAATTAGGTTTCGAGTCGATTGGCTGCTGTCAGCAATGACAAACATCAAGTGATTTCTCAAAAAGCCATAAAAATTGCCATAATAATATCAAGCGAAACCGAACGCAAACAACAAAAGCACCGAAACAGATGTCAGAAGCGACAAAAACTGGTAAAATGTGGTCAGTGCAATATTTGCGGACGACGTAATAGCCCACGTATTATTTATTTTCGGTTATAAATAGAAACCAGCGGGGAAAATAAAATACATACACTGAAGAAAAACATAACTAAAGAAAGAAAATAAAAACAAAAATAAACAGAGGGAAAGGGAGAGGGAGATTGAAATAGAGAGAAAGGGACATAGTATATGTCTGACAGATATCCAGTAGTTTTCTCAATGAACGGTACTAGATAGAGAAGATGTCAGCAGTGCATAGCCTAGCTAAGAGTATGATAGAGTTAGTGCCAACAATCCTTACTTTAGTCATATTCTATATAATCTGTATGAAAAAACCTTTGGATTTAAGCTGCTAATGGCTGACTGCAGGGTATCTCAATGAAAATAGAAAAATGTGTAAAAAGAGCAGAGAAGCGACACAGAAAATGTGAAAAATAAATAAATAAGAAGGAAAACAAAACAAAAATAAACAGAAAAGCAAAAAGCAACTTGCAGATAAGACTAATTCGAGCGAAGTGTTTTCCTCTCTCGTTTCCTAGCAACAAAAACAATTGAAATGTGAAAGAAAAAAAGGCAAAAAAAAAAAAAAAAATAGAAACAAAAACAAAATTTGAAATCAAATGCAGATGATTTCAGAGGCAGGTGAACAAAAATGACAATAGACAATGTGCATGTGTGTGTGTGTGTGGTCGTATGTGTTAATTCTGCTGATCCATTAGGCAGAAGATGGACTGAATCAGCCTAATGACGAATCTTGGACAAGTGTGAAAACTCAAAATGAGTCCAGAATCCGGCATTGACAGCTCAATGCCGTTCGGTATTTGATGGATGGATGGATGGGTGGATTGAAGGGTGGCTCATGTTATTGTTGCTCTTTCCACTGCTGCTGCTGCTGCTGCTGCTGTTTTTAATTGAATCAGTGCGAAAATGCAGAGAGCTTTTAGGCTAGTTGCAAACTTAAATTGATGATGGCAAGAAACTAAAGCGTGTATTAAAAACACTTAAAAACTAACAGAGTTTAACAAAGGCGAAATCAGACAATAGATAAGAGGAGGCAGAGAGTGCGAGAGAGAGAGAGAGAGAGAGAGAGAGAGAGAGAGAGAGAGAGAGAGAGAGAGAGAGAGAGAGAGAGAGACAGAGAGAGGATGGAGATAGTCAGAGCAACAACAGGAAGGTAGAAAGCGTGAGAATGAGAAAGAGAAAGAGATGGATGAAAGGATAAAAGGGATGAAGAGATCAAGATAATAACCGAGGAAGTGAGTGAAGAAATAATGAGCGAGAGACAGAGAGAGAAAGAGGAACAGTGAGAAATAGAGAAGAGACAGAGAAATACATAGAAAGAAATAGAGCGATATAGATAGAGCGAAACTGATATAATGAAAGTGAGAGAGAGAAATAGAGCGAAAGTGGGAGAGTCAGAGAGAGTGAAAGAGAGAGTGAGAGAAAGAGATGAGAGCTGAAAAATAGGAAGAAAAAGACAGTAAGAGGATGAAATAACGATTTAGGCGTGATATAAGGACATCAGAGAGAAGAAGAACGGGGAAGGGACAGAGAAGAACAGGGAAAAGAATGAGGTAGAGACTGGTAGGAAAAACTGGAAAATAAAGAGTAAGGGACAAAGAAGCAAGATATGTTTATATATATATAAAGAGGAAGAGAGAATAACAGACAGAGAAAAAAATTATGGTTAGAATGAATTAAGTAAATATAAGATCCCAGAGCGAGAACAGAAAGAGGCAGGCACCGAGAGAGATGTTGTTATCAAACATAAACTTCACTTCAACTCAAGAGAATCGCATAGAGGGGAAGAGTCTAAGCATTGGCTACACATATACAATGTATGCATGTCATATGCATACCCATGCTAATGCATGGGTACCATACCAATTGTGATGCAGACATGTAATGCTTGTGTTATCCAATCCCGAATAGCACACATACATACACATACACATACATACACATATATATGCTGCCTACATACATACGTATGCAGTATTAGTTTTCTTCGGATTCGTGTGCGAGTTGATTGTCTGCAATTGATTTAATTCATTGCGTTAAATAACATTTGATGAATCAAATTACGATGCAATCAAGAGATCAATATACATTTCGCCCTTGGGATTGGGTCAAGTGGAGATGGATATGTACGTATTTATTGACTTAATTGAATGCAAAATGTAATAAAATTGTATTACAACAATATCATCTATCAATAGCATACAGAATGCACTCAGCTCGGTCTATAGATACTTAATGAAATCTATATAAATATGCGAGACGCGTTGCGCATACAAATGCGATGCGATGCGATGCGATGCGATTGGGGCCGTAATTCAAATGGTTCACATAAAAAGTATTAAATCAAAATTGAAATGCAATAAAGCGGTAAGCGCTAAATAATTGACATGTTCCACCTTTGGCAAACAAAACGCATTTTAAATTTAATTTGCCAATATTGTCCGACCAAATATACGAAATGTACACAGAGTGGCCCAGTCGACTGAGTACGGGCTATAATCTCGTTTCACTTTGCCAACTATATACATGTATGTACGTATATATACATATATATAGAGCTGTCTGTTTGTTTGTGTTTGTTTGAGACTCATATCGTGCATAGGCACGTCGGGGCACGTGCGTGGCTTAAAAATTGTGAAAATAAAAACTGAAATGAAAATGGCAAATCACAAGCGCAAAATTTATGCACGTGACGAATTCGGTTGACCCGATTAAAATACAAAAAAAATAAAAAATAAAAAACGGACACTAAAAACGTGGCATTAATTGATTAATTATGCAAATTTAAATGTCAGACTGGCCAAAACAAACGCATCCGGCCAAAAGCGAGAATGAATCCATTACAGAAAAAAAACACGCGCACATGCAAATCGAATATATTTCAAATTTAAATGGATTAGTGTGTGGCAAAACGCTTAACTGTTGCATACACTGCTCGACACTCCAGTCGCTTGCCACACTCGCAACACCTGCTGCCGCTGACGGAGCTCCAAGCCAAAAGCTGTCTTGGCCGCTTGAGTGGCAGCAACTTCCACAAGTCTGCATTTGCTTTAACTGCATCTATTTTCCGTGGAAATTTGGAAATTTAGCTGCACGGTAAATAGAACTGAGCTACTACCGTTTTTAGTTACTCCCAGTAGTAGTTAATACTACTTTTTGGCTAAAACTACATATTTTACTACTATTTTTCAAGTTTCTCTATAAATAGAAAATGTATTAGTATTTTTGTTTTTTGATAAGACTATTTAAAATTTTATTAAGGGTTTAATTTTGATGTGATTGATATAGATAACTTTTTTAAATAGTGTGTATATAAATATTCACATACTAAATTTTGTTACTATTAGTAATTGCTTAGTACTTTTCTACTACTATTTTTCATTTTATATGTTTCTATAGAAAATGTGCATTTACACCTATGTTCACAAAAATAGCAGTGCAGTTGATGCTAATAGAGATTGCAAAAATGTTTGCATATTTCTTTTTACACATTCAGTTCTTGACTTGAAAGTCAAGGGCACTGCTATTTTTGTGAACACAGCTTTATGCATATATAGGTAATTTTTTAAACTTATATGTTTCTATAAAAAATGTGTATTTAAATAATAGTATTTACTTCTACTTTTCGATAAATATTATATTAATCTAGATAAATAAACTTAATACTTATTTAAGTAATATTTTTTTCTACTAAAATTATACTACTATTTTAAAATTTATCTGTATACATAAACAATGTGCATCCTGAGTTACTACTATTTGTATTACTACCAGTAATATTTACTTTGATACTACTATATATCATCTATAATGTTAGCTTGGTCAAGGCAAATTTCCGTCTTTATTTAATGTCTAAACAATTTGTTTTGGCCATTAATCAGTTGATTTTTTGCACGGCTGTTAATGCACTTTGTAAATATTTACAATGTGCATTTTAATGGCAGTAATTGCAGTTCAGAAAGTATAAATAGAACTTGTTTCCAGTAGACAGGCAATGGGATATAGTTCTATTCGTATGTCTGTCAGCAGGTGCGAGTGCATTAGGCACTTCATTGTTCAGTTACTGAAACATATATAAGACATATATATAAAACTAGTTTAGCCTATTCCATAGTAGTTCAGCTCAACCTTACTCCTGCTTCAACAGAGTTATGTCGCATAAACTAGATAAATGAAATGTTAAGTGTTACAACTCCCTAAAAGCATTTTTATTTTACAGTTGCAGTTGAGCGGGCTATATACATATAAATATATATATATATATATATATATGTATATATATCTATGTATATACATATATACCTTTTCTTTTTAATGCCCTCCCTCGCTAAGTGTATGAGCCACTCAGCGGTGCTCAAGTGATGTTAAAGGCTTTATGACTTAATGTAAGCCTTAACTCTTGATGCAATTGTTGAGAATATTTCAGATGTAAATCAGTTAAGTGCCTTAATGCATGACAGCGTGCGTGACAAATGCTTGATGCCGTCCCCCTGGTAAGGGTATATATATACATATACATACATATAAAAAAACCTTTTTGAAAATGCACCAGCAAATCCGACGGACAATTAAACATAAACAAACAGCAGCTCACGAGCTCAGTAATGCTCATACACCAGCTACAGTACACGTTGGCTCTCACACACACACACACACAGGTGTATACTGTATATAAATTTTTACAAAAGCCCTCTCTCACACACACACACACACACAGACGACACACTAATTAAGTGGCTTTGGCCAGCAGCATTGCGCGTCCAGAGTTTTCACCTGTGCGTATACGTAATTAATTCCATTATAATCTCTTACGCATAATAAAACAACAGAGCAAACAGCGCTGAGCTGCAACAATAAAAAAGCAACAACAACAGCAGCAACAACAACAAGAACAACAAGGACAGCATCAGACAGCAGGCATCATAATACGTTTGGGTTTCACAATTCATGGATCTGTTCGACCATCCAGATCTATGAATATCCCCAGCGCGGCGCCAGCAATTAATTGACACTGAATTCATTTTCATTGAATTCAATTAAATATATGTATCTGCATATATATTTCTGTAGGCGTAGGTCCAATCTGCTATGCCCCACCTCCCGGGGCAACTCTAAAAGCTTATAAATATTTGCTGTTTGGCTTTTTGCGCCATTTTTATGAGTTTCTGTTGAATTTTTGTTTATAAACAATGGCGCAGAAATAACCAATTGATGGACATTGCCAGCAAATGATGCCTTCATAAAAATAACAAAGCCAACAAACAACAACAACAACAACAACAACAACAACAACAACAACAAACAGCAATAAAATGCAAATGCATAGAAAAAATTAACTGTATAAATAAATACAGAGACAGAGAACAAAAAAAAAAAAAAATGCTGGGGCAAACGCCAAGACTAAAGCGTGAAAATGAATGTGAACGACTGCAGCATACTCTGTTTTTTAGTATTAACTATTGTGTGGGTAGGCGTGGCATCTAAATTATCCAGGTATCTGTTTAATTGCTGCTGGTTGTTCCGTGGTCTTAATTAAACTTCCTATTTCGTTTCTCTTGACTTCATTTTCGATTTCTAGAATAATTTATCGAAATATGAAGTATTTTCAAAGTGAAAAGAGTGTATTAGTTTTGTGTTAGACTTGTCTTTGATCTTGCCTGTTTGGCAAGCGGATTCTATGTTCATATTAGAATTGGAGAAATAATTTATTGAATTAGTCCTGTTTACGTTAATCCTATCAAGTTTAATAATAATGGATAACTTCGATGGGAACATGTTGAATTGGAAAAAACTATAGCTTCCATACGAAACTTCATCTTTCATTCAAAACTAGATATTCCAGTGCGAACCATATGGAAACTAGATTATCCATTGGGAACTATACTTTTGGCTAGGAACATTATTCTCCACAGGGAGCTAGTAATTTTACCGGAAACTGTATCTTCCACAGGGAACTCGATCTTCTGTTGCGAACCAGTTTTTCTACTGGAACCAATATCTTAAATTATGGGCTACATCTTCCACAAGGAACTCGATATTGCGAACCAAATCTTCCACTGGGAACTAGATCTTTCTCCGGAAACTATATCTTATAAAGTGAACTAGATTCTTCACTTGGAACATGATCTTGTTTTGGAAATCAGATCTTCCACTGGAATTTGATCTTCAGATATTTCACTGGGAACTTGACTTAAGACTTTCCATTGGGAGCTAGATCTTCCTCTGGAAACTATGCCTTCCATTGGTAACTATATCAGGAAGCTGTTAATGCTTGTGGAAAACTAGATCTTTCACAGTGTTAAAGACGTGTCTTTGGATAACATAAATTATATAGAGCCTAAGAGCCAAAGGTAGATCTATAAAAAGAGATAGATATTTATATAGGATGTGGTAAAAACAAGCAAAAAACTCTCATTTTCTCTTATAAATTTAGTTTTTTTTTGTGCCACGAGCGAGTATTAGGCAGTCGGTTATGCTCAACTTTAATGCTCTTGCGAGTCGTTACTGTAATACTCTGTGAAATTTAAAGTTGAATACACTCATTACCTTTGAGCATGTTTAAGTCAGCGCACTTTTCCTCTGAAGCATTCGGCACATAATTAATTCTCGCATAACTACATGATGTACTATCCGATCGCTATAAAAGTTGTTGGAAACAATAACAGCATGCGATAATGTTTGTGTACCCAACATCAAGATGTTATTTTGAAAAGTTTACCTCTAATTTAATGTGTGGCAAAGGAAAAGCGCATGCGAATATAGAAAATTATATAACGAGCGCGAAATAAACACAAACAAAACAGAAAATAATTGATGCAAATGTAATGCAGTTGAGGTAAAAGCGAAACATGTGTTTTGCCATTGTTCGAATTGTGCATCTGCTTGAATGCAAATGTGGCAAAATTCTAGGGCACTGTGTATACGGGTATGAATGTAGGTGTGTTTGTGCATGTATGTGTGAATGTGCATATGTGCTAGTGTAAATGTTTATGTGACCGTGCTAATAGGAATTTTCATGGAGGTAAATGAGATTGATACATTCGCTATATCAGTTGGAGATTTAGCTCTAGGGGCGGCGACTGTGACGGGAACTGATACATTGAGGAGATAGAGAGAAGGATAGATAATGAGATAAAGAGGGAGGAAGTGTGAGAAAAAGAGAATAGATAGAAAGAGATAGACAGATAGATAGAGAAACAGATAGAGGGAGATATAAAGCAAGAGAATGAAAAAGAGATATAGAGAGATAGAGTGAGACGGAGAGAGAGCATGAGCAACAGAAATACGAGAATGAGAGACAGAGATGTTCAGAGAGTAGAGATAAACAAGTGGAGTCTGATATAATTGTTTGAGAATCGCATAGAACAGTGATTTAGAAAAATAAAATAATTTTATTTTAAATTAAAGAATAAAGTCTGACTTAAATATTAGCATTATAGTAATATATAGCATATATAAGGAAAATATATCTATTATATGTTCACCAATTTCAAAATCAATCTAATTCTTAGCCTCTACATGCAATCCTACAAAGACTTCAATGTAATTAGATATTCTGCAAGCATCATTCTCGCACTCATTCTTGACGTGCAGTTGAGCTATACCTATATTAATTTCTATATATCTATAAACATGTGTATATGGATACTTCGCGATGCCGGAACGACCTCTGAATTTAGATTGCATTGCCTGGCTCTACGACTATTAATAGAACAATGTGTGTTAGCCAAGCAAGTGCTTAATAAACAGTGTGTGAGCGTATTTATCGACATTAGCTGTAAGCTGAGCAGCTGACAGTGTTGCCACAGCGTCGCACGCTGCACACGAAATGGCGGGTGGCAACAATGTTGACGCCTTGGCGTGATATGAGAATAGAAATGAAGAGAATCCTGCTGGCACGAAACATGTGCAACAATGTTTTTATTTGCCAGCGCGTTTATTTTTAGTTACTTTCTTCTCGCTTGCGCTCTACTTTATTTTTAATATTTTTCTGTTTTATTTTTTTTGCAGTTTTAGTTTCATTTCTTTTTTTGGTGTGTTTGCTTTAGAGCGTGGCGTGAAAATAACTTTCTAAATAAACGCTACACAGAGTTAGCAACTATGGAGGGCAACCTTGCAAACACAACACAACACACACACGCACGCACACACACACACACACACACACACACACACACACACACACACACACACACACACACACACACACACACACACACACACACACACACGTATCGCACTCTATATCCATGGTTTGCTGTCTGCGCATTTTCGTGACGCTTTTTGTGTGACGGCGCTGAGTTTTCCTTGTATCATTTTCATTTTATTGCTCTGCAGATTAGAGTTGCGAAATTGTTAAATTTTGCTTCTTTTGTTTCTGTTTTCTGTTTTTTTTTTTCTATTTTTTTGCCTTTGCTTTTAATTTGTTTTTGCTACTGCATCAGCTTTGACATCTTTGTCCAATTTGCGTTCCGCTCGCGTCCAGCATCCCTTGGCCCCGGCTTGGCACTGGAAGTAATTTTTCTTTTCCTCTTTGGCCATGAGCTAATTGGCAACTGTTAGTTAAATATTCGACTGGTTAATATGATTATTTTAAGATATTTTTCATAAGAAAAAAGAAAGTGAAAAGGCAGCAATAAATTAACTAAGCATAAAAGGAATAAAAACTAAGTTCTTAAGAATTTACCTAACAAGCCGTGTCCCCCAGCGCACTTCATTAAAACTTTGCTGACAGAAAGTGAATCATTTTCGCTTGGTGTTAGCTTGGTAAGACAAAGAGCTAAGTTCCTTTTTTATAGATGTAGAATTGTTGTGGGTTTATTTAAAACAATAAATTGAAAATATTTACACTTGTATGAATATATATTTGGGGGACTGAAGGGCGATTTTAGATGTTGGGTTGTTTTTGGTTTTTTTTTGTTGAAATCATATAAATATCTCGTTTTATATCAAATTTCATATGATGCAAGATAAAAGAGGTTTTGAAGTACCTTAATGAAAGGAACTTCAAATAGTTATAGAAATGGGTTAGTAAAATAAAAGAAGAAATAAATTATAGAAAATAATAAATAAATAAATAAATAAATGATTAAATAATTAATAAATACATACAAAATAAAAATATAAGTAAATAAATAATTAAATAAATAAATTAATTAAAAACAAAATTAATATATAAAAAAAATAAGTAAAGAAATAAATAAATAAATAAATAATTAAATAAATAAATACATAAATACATAAATAAATAAAGAAATAAAGAAATAAATAAAAAAATTAATAAAAAAATAAATAAATAAATAAATGAATACAAAATTAATAAATACATAAATAAATATGTAATAAATAAATAAATAAAAAAATAATAAAATGTATGAGTTATAAAAAACAAATTAAATATTTTTATAAAAAAAAATAATTAAATTAATAGATTAAATAATAAAAAATAAATAAATAATTTAAAAAAAATAATTAAATTAATAAATAAATAAAAAAAAATAAATAAATGCATTAAAAAATAAATAATTCATTAAATAAATTGATTAAAAATAAATTAAAAAATAAGTAATAATAAACAAATAAACAAATAAATAAATGAATAACTAAATTAATAAAATTATTACAACTGTCTTGAAATATATATAGAATTTGCTTATATCACAGCCAATTGTTGCAATGCTCATACTTAAAATTTATTAGCTGAGCGACGTCTAGCTTCTTTGTAGCTATAAAAATCTCCGACTTCACTTAGCATATTAACAACGTAACCTAAATGTGCTGATGCCTAAAAAAAAATGTGTAAACGTTTGGATGATTTATAATCTCAGTGAATGTTTTAATAGCTAGATATAATTTATAGCTTAAACAGCTGTTGAAACATAGTTATCATAAATACAATAACATCAATCTTGTCGCGTTAGCCTACAGAGTGAGAATGTTTGATTTATATGTATAACGTAGATGTATTATATTATATATATAGATTTAACTTCAAATATATTATACTTATTATATATATATTTTTTTTATATTTCAATTTCAGTTTATTGTTATTAATTATATAGCGTATTTTTAAAATATAATGTTTTTGTTATATTTCAATTTCAGTTTATTGTTGTTAATTATATAGTGTATTTTTATACTCTGAGCCCATTGAAAATGGGAAATCAGGGTATAATGGTTTTGTGAAAATGTATGTAACAGGCAGAAGGAGGCGTGCCACACCCCATAAAGTATATGTATTCTTGATCAGCGCGACAAGACGAGTCGATATAGCCCTGTCCGTCTGTCCGTCCGTCCGCCTGTCCGTGTGAACGCTGAGATATTTTTAAGTACGCAACGTAGAGACTTGAAATTTTACATGAATACTCGATAATACTCGATAATATGCACGTATAAAAAAAATATAGATTGATGTGATACTTGGCTCTTCACAGGGCTCAGGGTATCCCCTAGTCGATCAGTCTCGACTAGAGCACTCTTACTTGTTAAAATATAAATTAGTAAGATAACTAGATCTTGTATATATTTTGGATAGTTAAGGCTCTGGGTTATATCAGCTTTCAGCTGAATGATAAATGGTATTGTAGGCAATACCTTTGATTGTTTGATATGATATTTATCAATATATTTATAATTTTTGTTTTTTTTTTAAATATTTTTAAACAATTAATATATTTAAATATATATATATTTTTTAATATTTTTATTAAGAAGCAACAGAGCTTCTTTTTATTCCATTATCTGCCTTGAATCTCAAGAGCATCGCAGCTATATATTATGTACTAATTAAAATATTATTAATATTTTTTTAACTATTGCTTAATTAACTATTTACTAATTGAATATTCACTCTTCACAGTTCATAGAATATTAGATTTAAATACTCTTGCAGCATAATTTGCTGCAAATGAAAATTCTTCTCAGCTCAGTTGCTTTCCATATAGATAGTTCCAGCCGTTGCTTTCACTCAGACCTGATGGCACATTTCTTGGTTATTTTGTAACGCCTACAAGGTCTTGAGGCAATCCAGGGAACCGCATTTGCGGCATGTGTGCATGTGGCCAGGTGGCATGCAGCCGGCAGACGGTAGACGGTGGATGGTAGACATTGCATTTTACATACGACAAATTCTAAACGTTGTCGTCGCCGGCGGCGGCTCGCTGCAAATTATGCGATGCGTTTGCAATTTGCCGCTTGCTGTGTCACGTGTTAATATTTCACACACACAGACATGCACACACACTCACACACGCACACACTCACGCTATAAAATTTAATTAATGCGCAGGTGATGCTGCTGCTGCTGCTGCTGGAACAGCGAGCGGCAACAGGCAGAAGACTTGTTTAAGCCGCATCGCATGGCCCTAAGGGCTTTGGCTGCTTATTGCATCTGCGGGCTGGATTCGCGTATATACGCATAGCTGTTGCTTCTGTTCGCGCTGTTGCCTGCAAAGTGCTTTGTTAATTAGCCAACTGGCGATGCTGCTTTCCAGCAATAATTTGCGCCCGCAAGTATGCAACACATTTGGTGCCCGCCAGTGTGCGGCGCTCGTAGCGGGCGTGCGTATATGTTAGCGCCTGCATTGTATTTCGCACACTATTTGTCAATGTCAGCATAGAGCACACACACATCCGCACACTCGCACTCACACGCAAACAAAGTTCTTGGGTAGTCAACAACTACTTTGGTGTGGCCGCAGCTGCATCGCGTTTCCGCTAAATGTTAATGCAGCCCAGTGACCCATAGAGTGGGTTACAGCATCGCACGCTCGTTCATTACTCCGATGGCTGGCCAACAGTTTACACAACGTGTTAATCAAAAGCAACGCGCAAAGTTTCGCTCATTTGGCTTTGCATGGCAGTTCGATGGGCATCAGTCAATGCGACCCCAAGCTGCAAAGCGGGTAACAAGCCTGCTGCTGGCAGCCATTAATGTTGCATCAATCAGTGTCCGTACAACAAAATGCCAGGCGAACTCTGCAACTGGCCAACTGCCGGCGGCATACATGTGACATGATTAGCCCGAACTAACACGACACAAGAACTAAAAATACCATAAATGAGCCGCCGAGTTCGCGTTTCGATACAAAAAAAAATTAATTGAACTAACGCCACAGCGGCTGAGAGAGAAAGATGCGAGGCCTTTGATGCCCCATTCAAAACTTTTATGGTGTCATTATCGATATAATAATCGATAGCGTGGGTAAATTTCATAAATCGAAATAGTAGATAAGAGAGAAAGAAACGAGGCCGTTGAGACCCCATTCAACACTTTTATATAATTATTATCGATATAATTATCGATAGCAGAAATACATTTCATAGCTCAAGCAGTATTATTTAATATAATATAATAAAAAAGAACCATATCGAATTATGCTGAAACAAAAAATATTACGCTCTATAAAAGGTTGTATTAAGACTTAATGTTATCGATTTAATATTCGATAACAGAGGCAAACAAAGGAATAAGAAGAGATATGAGGCGAATAGTAAAGCTTATGGGCACTTTTTTCAAGTTTTAGTTTAATGTCCTTATCGGTATAACAATCGATAACCCACCAAAGTATCGAAAAAAAAAAACAGAAGAATAGAAATAGAAATGAATTGAGTTACCAGATAGTTTTTGTTGAATATACCATAATATACATAGATAAAAATGTGCTTCGATGAACGTAGGCTTCAAATCTCTACGATAAAACTGAGCTGTAGACCAAATTTATCGAAAATTTCTGTCGCATAGAGCTCTTTATATATATATGATATGATACATATAGATGATTTCTCAGAGCTTATTGCCCAGATTGAGATTGATTGACTTAATTGACTACATGGTTAGTTATCATATATATATAGATTACATCAACCTGGGAGTTCACATTATCATATTTGATTGCACTTGTTAAAAATCTTAAAGAGTCAAGCAGTTCTCTACAATCAAGAATGTCTTTCGTACATATTGCAATGAACACTTACTTAAATGCAATAAAACTTTAACAGTTACCGACAGACGACAGATTTCGATTTGCTCGGCTATGAAGTGAGCATTCGTGTTGAAATGTGTTTTTATTATCATTGCGATTTGCGTGATTTGCACGATTCTATAGGTTTATATATATGAAACAGAAGCTAAGAAACTATATTTGTCATTTGATTGGCCTTAAAAATCTAGTTTCAACTCAAGGTTTACAACAATAAAGGGAACATTTAGTGGGAGCTCTACTAAAGAGAGTCCTGTGTATGTGTATGTGTGTGTGTGTTTGTGTGTTTGTGTGTGTTTGTGTGCTCGCGCTTGTTCTGTTTATATGGCTGGTCATTAAAACAATTTTACTAGCCAATAAAAAAAGGCGCTTTAATCTCTGGTCACACTGAAATCGTTGCGTAATTTAATGACACTTAAAGTCCGACAGTAAAAAAATCTATGTATGTGAGAGAGAAAAATAAAAAAACAAAAAAAAACAGGACGAAAATAAATAAGAGAACTTGAAATGCATTTCAACGCTGAGAGCTGAATAAAAAATCTGTCGTAAGCATTTTTTAATATATATTTGCTTGCTAAGTACTTACATATATATGTATATGTATGTATACGTACATATACATATATCAAGTTAATATGCAGTAAGACATACACACACACACACACACACACATAGGCAAACATACGCAGACCTGCTAAGGCAAATGTATTTGGCTTGGGCTGGGCTGAGCTGGGGTTGCTCTCTACGCGCCCTAAACTATGCAACACATTTCGCTTGCATGTTTGTGCTACGCATTTTTTTCTATACGCTGCTTGCAGTTGCGATAGAGAGTATATCTCGTTGATTGCAGTTTAGCAAACTGAATTGATGTATGATTTAATTGCATATTTATTTAACTTGTGTGCATATCAGCAAGGCTCAAGATATATATAAATATATTTATATATACATACAAATTGATAAACTTTGATAGGTGTAAACTAAGTTTAAGTTCAGGTTTTACGATTAAACATCTTATGTTTAAAATTCTTGGAAAATGTGTAATATGAAATTCCCATGACATATGAAACTTACTTTGTATAACCCTTAAGATTTATTTAACAGGGATTTGACTTAAAATCTTGCATATATCCTCTTGATTTTTGTGTGATAAATTTTATAAGTTTCTCAATAATTAACTCATTTAATTTTTATTGCGTTTTAGAAGTTCTGCCAGCGAAGAATGAATGGAAAGAGATTTTTTTTATTTTATTTTTCTATTGCACAGTTAGCTCGAAATGTTAATCTGTAAGGCAGTTTGCAAGACCTTCTATTCTGCATATAAACCTGAAATCAATATTGTTAAATTAAGTCATTAATTACATTTATATAAGCATATTATTTTATATCATATTTTTTTATTAATATATTTTAAAATATATATTTTTATTATTCATAATATTTTTTAGTTACAAATCTGTTATTTTTTTATATTTAAAAATATTCTTTGCCTTCTTTAATATGAATTTATTTTTCTTTATGATCTGAAAAAAAACAAGAATAATATTTTTGCAATAAAAATATTTAATGACATATTTAAAATTTTTAAAAATTATTTAAAATTTAAAAAAAAAAATTATTTAAAATTTTTTTTTTTTGTTATTGATATTGTTAAAATTAAAATTATTAATAAATAAAAATTATTGATAATTAATTAAATATTTAAAATATAAATAGCTAAAATAATATATTGCGATATTTTCTTTTTAATATTTAAAATATTTTTCTAAATATTTAAAATATTTTTCTAAAAATTTAAAATATTTTTCTAAAAATGTAAAAATTTAAAATATTTTTCTAAATATTTAAAATATTTTTTTTTAAATATCAATAATAATAATTTTTTTTTCTTAAATATTTAATTTTTTTTAATTTTTTTTAAAATACATATTTTTTTAAATATATATAATATTTTTTTTTTAAATATTTAAAATATATTTATTTTTAAATATTTAAATTTTTTTTTTAATATTTAAAATATATATTTTTTAAATATTAAAAAAATTTTTTAAGCATTTAAAATATTTTTTTTTAAACTATATAAGTTTTTAAATATTTAATAAGAATTTCCATGTTATTTAGAGCCATTCTGGACATTTCCTGTGGAGCGTATAAGAATAATATAAAACAGTTAGCTGAATTCTGGCTACTTGAAATATGAAGCCTTAGTTTAGTTTAGTTTAATTTTATTAATTATTTATTTATAGAATTAAATAACATTATTAAACAGACTTAAAATATAGTAAATTGAAGTTAGTTAAAAACTGATAAATATAATTTTATATATCACAATTTTCACTACTGCCAAACATAGTGTATCTAACGGTCGTTAACTCTCGCCTTAGAATAGTTTGCATATTTTTTTTTTACGCTCAGCCGTTTGATGCGCCGTCTGTCTGCACCTTGGCGAGGGCTGGGGCTGGGGCTGGGCAAACGGCATGGGTGCCAGCCGAGCAGCAGCAGCAGCAGCAGTCGAGCAAAGCGCAGCGTCCTGAAATGTATGCGAATTTGCATAGAAAATAGACAGTTTGGAAAATTGCATTCCATGTTGATAACTTAAGGCCAAAGCAGGCGCTGTCGACGGCTCTGACGCAACGTTCAGCAGTTGCTGGCTGTGTGTGCGTGTGTGTGTGCATGTGTGTGTGGAGTATGTCCTGATTGTCCTGATTCACGTCGCCAGCTGCAACTGAAACGGGCTTGAAGCACGCAACGCATGTGCATAAATAACTTGTTTAAGTTTTATGGCAATGGCTATATATGGACAGCGTCCAGTGTCCAGCTGGCCAAAGGGCCGACTGCACCAAACTGCAGCCAACTGCACCGCCATCCATGCCATCCAGGCCATCCAGGCCATCCATGCCATCCATGCCACCACCCGGCACTTGTCACCCAATTTATAAACGAACGATCCGCACAACTAGCACTTATAAGCGCGCTGCCCGGCCACACCTTGAGTAAAATGCAATTTAGCACATGGCCAAGGAGCGTTCCAGTTGAAGGTGAAGTTGATGGGCTGTCAGGGTCTGCATACGGGATTGGATTCTGCTGCACCAGTGGCCAGCTGCTCGCCACTCCAGTCATCCAGCTGTCCGTTGTCCTGCATGCGGTGTCCTTTGCCGCAGCGACGTGCGACTGCGCTTTGAAATCAAATACAGAAATAACTGAATACAAATACGGCGATTAGCAGGGGATGCAAATGGGGGCGATGTGTCTTTATTTATAATAATCAAAGAAAATAAATAAAAAAAAAAGATCAAGATCTCAGTTCAATATTTTCTTCAATTTTGAAGCCCTTAAACCTTTCTTTTCCCTTTAGTTATTGCAGGGTATTCACTGTGCCAGCATATCCAATCGTGACTTGAGATAGCTTGTTCTTTCCATTTGGTTTGTCTATGTGTGTGTGGGGGGGGGTTTGGGGTTTTGTTTATCGTTTGCCATATCGCTATGCTCCTCTATCCTTCCGCCTCTCTCGTTCTTTGTGTGTACACGGACAGCAGCAGCCGCAGCGGCAGCAGCAGCAACAACAAGATAAAGTCAAATAGTTACAGGCATATCATTTCAAGCAATCTGACTAGGTTCCCAGGCACTCGTCCAGCTTCAGCCAGAGTCGAGTCGGTCGAGTCAGTCGAGCATCCATTGCATTCAGTCAGCCTTTTTCAAACAAACAGTCCGTAACTTCTTCTGGCTTTTGCGCCATTCCTTTACCTCTAAGCTTACTTTTTTCTTCTTCTATTTTTCTTTCTTTTTTTTTTTCTTCATTCTTCAACCACAAACGCTGCGCTTTATGACACTGAGCAGAGGCGAAAGTCATGGCATGTTTGTCTATGTGATGGACAACAACTCGCATAAAGTATAAATGTGTGCTAAATATTTCAGCTGAAGCTTAAATGGTTTCAGAGAAATGTTCCTTTAAACGGTGCAGCTGATGATGGGAGTGATTGTTAATGAGGTTATAGTTATGGATATATAATATATTAGTTATTTAGTTTTTACAGGGTATTTGGAAGGGAACGAATTGTTTTTGTTTTTAGTTGAAGTATTTCTTATATATTGGAAATTAAGTTTAGTTAGAGGTTAGAAAAGGCTGATGATGATATATATGATCATATTCACATCATATATACAATTATAGAGATATAATCTATTATATCTTTAGTCTTTACAGGGTATTTGGAAGAGAATGAACTGTACTGGAGCTTACCTCAAGTTTTTCTTACCCATTAAAGTTTCTCTCAGTTCTTCAAGTTCCATTTAAATGATCGATAGCATGCCATTAAATCGATATATATCGATATCAAATGAATATGGTATTTAAGAATTTAGTATATTTCGCTCACTTGTCAGACTCAACTTCGACGCCGACGTTAATTGAAAATTAGTTTTAAACGCTATTTAAATGCTGGCTCATCGGACACGCGAAGGCCACTTCTAAAGCAATTTGGCGACTGGGAAAATTTTAAAGTTCTCGAGTTGCCAGCCAATTAGACAGGAAAAGCAGAGCGACGTGCGTTGGTTTTAGCTTGAGAAAATGGCACAGCCACTTGACTTGCTGTTGCTGTTGCACGTTGTTGCTGTTGCACGTTGTTGCTGGCTGCTGTTGTTGCTCTAACCACTGAGCCACTCACTAATTATGCAAAAATTAGTTGCATCTCGGACACAAAAAAGTAGAAGAAGCAGCAGCAACAGCAGCAGAAGAAAACTAAACTGGAACGCGGCCTGCCAGCGCCGACACATAAAAACAAGAATGAACTAGAGCTAGTTAGCTACATAAAGAAGATTAGATGCTCTAACTAGATGATAGATTAAATATTAAGTAAATATGCAAGTTTATATTGTAGCTTTACATTGACAAATTAATTATAAATACTTATATTTAGTTTACATATCAGCTGTCAATATATTTATTTCTATTAAGCTTAAAGTTTTAACAGTTATATAAAGATACATTCGATAATCATTTCTGACTCTTTAAGCTTCACACTTTAAGCTAAAAAGTCTCGGGCCTTACAACCAATAATAATGCTCGCTGTCAGGGTATATAAAGCTGACAATTCTGCGCCTGCCTCCAGTTCTGGGCTTTACATTTTTTTTTCGCACGTACTGCTGGAAGCCGCGTGCCACTACGTGTGCGTGTGTGTGTGTGTGTCTGTGTGTGTGCTAATTTAGGCTCCTTTTGTTGTCTCCCAACTGAATGACACACAGAGTTGGGCACGAAGCGTGGGAGCGCACAAAAAATGGCCGCCTGTCGTTTGTTGTTGCTGTCGTGCAATGGCAGCTCACAGAAAAAAAAAAAAACAAAAAATGGGGAAAAGAAGATCCCAAAAAAATAATAAACAACAATGCGACTTTGTCTGTGAGTGGGCCATGCGGTTGCAGCAGCTGCAACAGTTGCACCAACAGAATTGTAAATAGCGCAGCTAAGCAATGCGAACAGCCCCAGCCACAGCCCCAACGACAGCCCCAGCCACAGCCCCAACGCCAGCTTCAGCTCCAGCTCCAGTCCCTGTCCCAGCTCAGTCCGCGCCCATGGCCCCTGGGTATTCGTGGTGTCGTTCATGCATACTTTCATATTCATTCACTTGCACATTCATTGATAGCCAAGCCGCTGGCCTAGTAGACATGCCACACACTCGCACAGACATTCATACACACTCACACACACACTCACACAGGCAGGCACAGCGCTCGATTCGTGACTCTAATGAGCACAGCGTAAGGTGCGTATGAGCTAGACTTGAAAAGAGAGAGAGGGGGAGGAAGAGAGAGACAAAGAGCGAGTGAGAGAGAGAGAGAGAGAGAGCAATACAGAGACAGAGAGAGAGATAGAGAGAGAGAGTGAGAGAGATAGAGACAAAAGTCACCCGTCTTACTCTACTCACATTAATAGACTAAAGTTTTTAATGCTGCTCATTTCAATTCGTGTAAAGTTTTTGTTAGCGAAATTTTATTAATTAGCGTAGGAAATGGGGCGTATGTGTAATACACGGAAAACACTTAAAGTTATATGGGAGCAGCTAAAATGAATACGGCTTCCAGTTTAACTTTTTTTTCTTATTTTTTAATTGAAATTTGTGCCAAACTGAGCAGAGGCAGCTTAACAAATGGGCGCAAGGTGCGTATACGCAATGTGAGGCATACACTTAGGGATTAGTTTGGGTAAATTTGTAAATTTTGTGCATAGAAAGTGAATTCAACTTTCATTTTTATTGATTTTTGCTTTGACTTTAAAGCGAGAAATAGTCTGTAAGGGAAGCGGTGCGTATGCGTAATATGTGAGGAAAAACTTTGGGCTGGGCGGATAACTGCGGCTGTCTTATGAGATGTGAGTAAGGTTGAGTTATCTAAGCTGCAGGGCAGCTGCGGTTAAAGGCAACTCGAAAATAATTAGAGAGGGAAACGGGGCGTATGCGTAATATGCTGAAAAAAACAACAGTACTTGAATTTCTTAAGAGAGTGTATACGTAATATATGGAGTGTATAGAGTGTATACGTAATATATGAATTTGTTAAGAGAGTGTATAGAGTGTATACGTAATATATGGAGTGTATAGAGTGTATACCTGATATATGGAGTGTATAGAGTGTATACGTAATATATGAATTTATTAAGAGAGTGTATAGAGTGTATACGTAATATATGGAATATATTTTAAGTTATAATAGAGCAGTGCTAGAATTTGATCAATTGATACCCTACCCTTGCAATATTGACTCCACAATGCATGTCAATTCCAGGTCTCTTCTACTCTTTTCATCTACATGAGCTCTTTAAAAGTACTATACATATATTGCTGTCTGTTGAATGAATATCTTCATTTATCCTCAGGCAAACTTGTTTCTCAGTTTTCAAGCTCAGATTCATGCTGTTCTCGCATCGTATCAGTTGCTTTCTCTGAAAGTCTATTTTCCAATTTTCCCATTCGCTTTACATGCTGGCTTTGTGTGGTGCCAATGCCGCAGCTTTTATTAGTCTTTCACTTTCAATGGCAACAATGGCTGTGGCAGGCAACACAGCTAAGCCAATAATGGACCCTGGTGATATATTCGCTGATGCATATTTGCGAGCCATTTATTTGAATCTGGGCAAATCCTTCTGCTATATCATTAACTTCATTTTAAAGTCAGTTTTTGCTGCTGTTGTTGTCATATATCTTGCGCATCCATTAGATTGCATAATCGCTGTCTGCTGCTGCTGCTGCTGCTTTTGTTGTTTTAGATTCGGTTTACAGTTAGTTGAGGCAAAAAAACATTGGCGTCGTTTTATTGCTCGCTAATCATCGGTTATATCGGAAGCTTCCATCTTGGCTAGCAAATGATTTATGGCCAGCATTGATACAATGCAGGCGTGGGTGTGGGTGTGGGTATGGGTGTGTCTGGCTAAGAGTTACCTCTCTCTCTATACATATATCTCTCTCTTTCTCTCTCTCTCTTCATATATTATTTGTATTTCTTGTTTTATTTTTCTTGAAATTGTTGCAGATTTTGCAACTGCCACTCGGCTATTTGTCTTGAATTACTTTTCGATTTGCACTTTACACCAAGCACACACACATACACATACACACACTCACACACACTCGCACAGACACTTGGATAGACATTCACAGATATACAAATGCACTTATTTATTTGGTTTTCAATTTCGGTTTTCGGCTTTTGCTTATGTGTATTGCTCGCAAAATGCTATTGGACAAGCGCACGCGCTGCCCTCTACCTGCCGCCCCCACACCACCACGCCCCCACACCCACCGCTCAGCACAGACAAATTGCGCGTAAAATAAAACTTCAATTGCAGCAATAACACCGAGCAGCAACAACAACAACAGCAGTTGCTGCTGCTGTAAGCAGAAAAAAAAGAAATAAAAAAAAAATTGAAAAGCGTTTTAAAAACAATGAAAGTGGCAAATTCACAGCCAAAAACCGAGTCCGACTCCACAAGCAACAACCACTCCACTAAACCGGCCCAAACCACCCCAAGCCAGTGAGCCCAAAGCGCTTACAGCGCAATTCGCAAATATAGCGAAAAGCTGGTGCGCGTGTGTGTGTGTGTGTAGTGCATTTGAACTGTAACAACAGCAACAACAACCACAACAAATACAACATTAATGTTGTACGTGGCAAACCGAACAGCAATATTCGTTGCATTAAGCAAGCGCAACTACAGGAAAAGTCAAATTTTCCGCTTTTACCTGCAGTCGATGGCGCTTTAAGGGTCAATCGCACCGTCGGGATGGAAAACGTGCAACGACATCGTAACACTTTCTGTGTGTGTGTGTGTGTGTGTTTGTGTGAGTAAAGCGAACGCATCAGCAAAACGCTTCGAATTTATCAAATTACACTTTAATAATTATTTGTGACGGTTTTCATGGTTTTATTTTTATGTCGAACTTAATGAAAATTGATTTGAATTGTTATTGCTGGGTGAGTTGTAGCACCTGGGGGTAGTTGATTATATACACATTTCTATATGGAGTGAAGTGCAGACATATATACATATATGTACATAGTTACACAATTCACAATACTCCAATAGGTTAGAGAATATTAAGCGAAGATGTGAAATTTTAAGAGAAATCCAAGTTGGAACTTTTTCTCAATAATCTCAGAGACTTGAAAGTGAAGTGACGGTAGAATTATGCTAGTACTTCCAACATGCGACTAATTACTTGATGATACTATTTACTACTTTCTTTATGCTACTACTTCTTACTTGCTACTAAATAAAGTAACTTCACCAATTAGACTTTTCTGAATGGCTCTATCTCTATCTAAATATAACTACATATATATTGATTTAGATATATGATTTTATATTCTTCAGCAAAGATTCTATGTAAAGTAATGCAGTGTAAATATTTTGATAAAATGGAATATAATATATTTATATATATATGTTGTTTCTTTAAATAGTTTATGTTTTGATAAAATTGTATAAATTATTAAATATTTGCGTGAATTTTACAATAGATTTGATATTCTTCTCTGGAACTTTTTTCTTACGCATACAATAATAAGTCGAAGTCGAGAACTATTACAGTTTAGGACTATATAATAGGTGCACGCCTCTTTTGAACGGTTTTTGTATTTTGTGTAAGTTTTACATAGCCAAAAAATCGATAAATATCGATAATTTGTCCTAAATCCATTAATATCGATATATAAATTACTGCATACTGACATTTATTTCAGATGTCTTTGCTTCTATGGCACGCTTTCAAGCTTCTTTTAAATTATCGTTAAGTTTTCCATATTTATATCGAATCAATTAGGTATATGATGTGTGAGTATATTTCATCGATAAACAGTAACTGATTTCAGACTAAAGATACTTTTCAAGTAGAAGAAAACATATAGAGTATTTGACTTTATTGACAGTGACTTCAAATCAAGAATTGAATTGAAACCTGCTTCGGGTAACTGAAACACTGACAATGCCGAACTAAACCTAAGGTTAGGAAATTGTAAGGAGCCTCTACAAGCTCCAGTATGCTTTGCTTTGTGGGTAGAATTAACATTTTCAGTTAAACAATGCATCTCATCATGAACGTCTTTCAAAGGCCCTATCAATTGCAAATCAACATAAAAAAAAAAAAAAAAAAAAAAAAAAATACCTCATCTCGATATCATTATTTGCCCTGAGAGGCTTTCAGCTGAATGAATTAGCTCGAATTTGATTTTTAATTATCGGATACTCAAGAGCTCTGCTATGTTTTCTCAAACTCTTTGCAGTGGGCGGTGCGTGTGGGCGTGACAGCTGTTAGCCAAAGTGCAATTGGAGCAGGAACTGCAATCGGTATCGAAATCGAGATATACAAGTGCCCAGGACTAAAAAACCCCGACCCCCCTCCCCCCTCCACGCCCCTGGAGGGGCTGACGCAGGAGCTGCAGCGCAGCGACGCAGCGATGACGACGCTGACGGCAGCAGCGACGTCGACGTCAACAGCGATGCCAGTGGATGCCATTGCCGCAGCGAAAATGTTTTCGGATGCGGATGTGGCGGAAGTGCGGCACGTTGTGCAACGCATTTTGGTGCCGTGCGTTTTTGTTATTGGACTATTGGGAAATTCAGTGAGCATTTATGTTTTGACGCGGTAAGTGCACTTGTTTGCGATGCTGATGCCAGCTACTGATGCTGCTACTGTTGCCACAACAGTTCTTGTTGTCGTTGTTGTTGTTGTTGTTGCAAGGATTACGGCCGAGCGGGCCAACTGCATTCAAATGCTGCCGCACTGTGTATGCGGGTGTTCCAGTGTCCCTCTCTCTCCCCCCGTCCCCCCCCTCTCTCTCTCTTTCTGTGTTTGTGTATTTTATGCATTTTATGTTTATGTTGCGTGTTGCATGGCCAACACAACTGAGAACAGGTATGCAGCACATTACAAAAGGCATTTAATTGTTGTTACCATCTAGCTGGCACTCTAAAATCATTTCATTTCCCAAAATGCCAGCAACAACAACAACAACAACAATTTCACGTGCCAAATGCTAACGGCTCACAGATAAGCGTCCGCTCTGTGTGCTGCATTCACACTTCAATAGCCTCGAAATAGGCGACATTGTTGGCCGCTGCGAGTGCGTCAACAAAAGCTGAATGTTTTGGCACGCTCATGAAATGCACAAAAAGAAAACATGCAAAATGAGGTTGGACTAGCTCACTGCTATGATACGCTTATTGTTTTGGCGCTGTCATATGTAAAAAAAAATACATGCAATATGAGGTTGAACTAGCTGGCTGCTATGACACGCTGAGCATGCTCCTGAAATGGAAAGAAGAGAAGCAGAATTAAGTTGATCTTGCTGACTGCTATGCTACTTTGGCATACTGCACAGTTCTTGCCATAGCTAGCAGCTTTACTTTGGGTGTCGGTAATTGCCTTCACATATGCAACAGCAAACAATTGCTGAATGCTATGTCAGCTCAAGCTTTGTTAGGCTGCTGATAATATGGGAATGATTTATAAGTAAATAAAATATATCTATTATATCTAAAAGAGACTTAAAAGTGAAATGTTGACAATCTCTATGGAGATCACAAAGTGCGGAGAAAGCTGAAGATATATTTATTCCCAGGCATAGTGAGAGTAATCAAGGAATGCAGTAATATACCTGAAATAAATCTGTAAAAAAAATAATGATTCTCAAAAACTCAGATTAATATATATTTCTAGGCCAGATCTTACACCTTACCTTGCAGCTCTCAAATATTAAGCTAAATTTTATATTTTTACCTGAATATTATTGGCAAAGCTAAACAATTGCTCATTGCTATGGAACTCACTCGTGTGCTTTGGCCTTTTGAACAATTCTCGTATCAGTAGCAGTATTTTTGTAGTTCATATCTTAGATCCTAACAGTCAGCTATCAAAAACAACTTAAACTCTCATATTCAATATCAATCAGCACACGAGACAAATAGCTCGCCGCTATAGAACTCACTCCTGGGCGCATGCCTGCTCAGCTCTGTAGGTCATTCCCGTAGCGACGTGGTCCGCACTGCGCTATCTCTGTCGTCGCCCTCACATCAGCACAATTGCCAACAACTAAATATGAACAGTTACGTTTTATGACCTTGCCGACATTTGCGTGCATTTGCCAGATTTCAATCCAGTTGCCCGGCTGCCCAGCTGCCCGGCTCCTGGACAATTTGGTTATTCAATTATTGCTGCATTTGGCTGCAGCTGCCTCGCTCGGATCCTTCGCACTGTGGCCGTGCAGCCGATTTGCATACGCAAACAAACAATTTGCTTTTATACTTACTTTTATTTATTTACCTCGGATCTAATTTCGTCCTATTGCGTTTTCCCTTTTTTTTTTCCTTTTCCCTTTTCCATTTTCCATTTTCTATTTTCTATTTTATTTTACTTTCGTTTAGGAAGCGCATGAGGTGCACCACAAATATTTATCTAACGGCTCTGGCAATTACGGATATTGCGTACCTGACCTTTGTATTAATTTTATCACTCCAACACTACGAATATATCAAATACCATTGCCAGCTATATTGGCGCCTCTATGGATTCATAATGTGGCTATGCGATTCGTGTGGTAAGTGAGGAGTTGTAAAAAGGCAAATACGTGGGAGTTATAGGGGGTGTAAGGGAAATACTTTCAGAAAAAGAGTTCAGCAATGATTTTTATTTTTAAAAATTTTTGTTTTATTATTATTATTTTTAATATTTATAGATACGTGGGAGTTAGAGGAGGTGTTAGGGAATTACTTTCAGAAAAGGGTTCAGAAATGGTGCTTATTTTTTTTTTATTTTTTTTTCTTAAAATTTTTTTTTTTTCAATAGTTATAGATTATCGCTATCTTCTATTTTCTTAATATAAACAGAAATAATTTCAAAATATTTTTGAAACCTATGTAAGATAAGGAATACAGAATACATAGGATAGAAAAAGAAACAATTATAGAGTATAAAAGGTAAAGTTACAGGAAATACGTGAAAGATGTTAAATGAAGACTCGGTAGATCTGGTGAAAAATTTTACTCTAAAACTATTTCTAATATTCGCTTAACTCAATGTAATGGCGTTACTCTCACAAAGGCATAACAAAAAAAAAAAGAGAGAGAGAAATGAGCTTAGCTGCAAAATCCATAAAAGCTTCAAGGAATACAAAAATCCTTGAGCATCCTTAAGCAGAGGACAAACAATTAGACAAAATTGTGAAGGAATTTAGAAGCGAAAAGCCGAGAGCGCTGCGAATACAATTCAATATTTGAACAAGTTTTAGCGCTCATTAATCAAGCAGATTGCTTTACCGAATTGTATATATAGTATATGCATTAGGCATATACTCTCTATACAGTCAGCTCTAGTAGTTAGTTGACCGCTAACTGAGGTTATTTGAGAGCTTTGCTCAGAGACAGCTGAGTCGCCTACAAAGGGCACTTTGATGAGTGGGCGCTGTGGGCGGGGCATTATTAATAGCTCGATTGTGAGCGCGTTCGTGTTCAACAACTGTATACTGATATCGGCTTGCTTGAATTGTTCCCATTCCACACTCACACTCACACTCACACACACCCACACACACTCACACACACCCACACACACTCACACATACAGCATACATCTCAATTTACATAGCCGTGTGCTTTACTATCGAGCGATTTATAGCGATACGCTATCCGCTCAAAAGACAAACATTCTGCACGGAGTCGCTGGCCAAGAAGGTAATAGCAGGTGAGTGGTGGGGGAGGGGGTGGGCCCGATGTGGCACGGAGCAGGGAGCATTGAGCCAAGCCTTTGTATTGTTTTGACAGCCGTCGCGCTCTTCTGCCTGCTGACTACGCTCTCGACGGCGTTCGAGCACACATATGACATCAAATGGAAATTGATTGATGGCGCCTATAGGCCCTGCAATCTGACGCTGGCAAATGTGTCGCCCATGCCAACGCCCACGCCCACGCCCACGCCCACTACGGCCACACCGGTGACCACGGCATGGCATATAGACGAGCCAGCTAGCAATCCAGCCACGTCTCGCTATCTGGAGCCTTTCGATTTGAGCAGCGACGTCGACGGCGGCAGCGGCGCCGGTGAGCCAGGTAAGTAAAGTAACTTAAATGCTGCTGGCTGCTCTTTAAATACTTTTATTCGCATAATCAATTTCACTCTACTTCTCTCTCACTCTCTCTCTTTGTCTCTCTGTCTCTCTCTCTGGCAGACCACATTCCAAGCAGGCAGCGACGGTTACCAGCATTCACGTCCGCCTCTGTGGGCGTGACTGCGGCAGCCACTGAGCCGACAACAGCGGCGGCCACTGCGAGCTTGTTGCAGTTGTCACGTGCCAGACGCAGCGAGGACAACTCCAACAACAACAACAACAACAACAACGATGACAACAACAACAACAACAACTACAACAACGACAGCAGCAGCAGTAGCAACAATGGCGCATTCGCATTTAACATTACGGAATACTGTCAAAACGTAAGAAAAGAATGTGAATGAGAATTACACGTACATTTAATACAGCGTCGGATCTACAGAGCCCGAATTAAGTAGAGAATAAACATGAGTTGGTAGGAAAATCATATAATATCATATAATATATAGATTGAACATGTTTATATTTATATATATTTTTATATTTTACATACATATGCTAATAATTTAGTCGAGATTGGAGTAGAATTCAGTTCGATGGGGAGGCTTTTCGATATTGTGATACACCTCACCTTCCCTCCCTTACAGATGACTGTCTACACCAATACGCTATCGAGTCTGGGCAATAATACGCTCTACTTGAATATCTGGAGTGTCTACACGCTGAGTGTGTTCGTGGTGCTGCCGCTGTTCGTGCTGGCCACTTTCAACTGTTTTCTCATTCTGCTTGTGCATCGGTCGAAGAGTCTGCGCGGCGATCTGACCAATGCCAGCAGCATAAGGCGAACTAAGGTAATTGCCACGCCCTCCATTCGTGAACTAAGCCCGCCCATAACTGTTAAGCTAATTGTCCGATTGCAGCGCAAGTCGAACTCGGGCCTGACGGGCAGCGTGTCGCAGGAGAATCGAGTGACCATCACGCTGATTGCCGTCGTCCTGCTGTTCATCGTCTGCCAGCTGCCGTGGGCCATCTACCTGATATTGGCGCAGTACCTGGACATCGAGATGAACATTCAGAGGATTGCGGGCAATGTGTGCAACATGCTGGTGGCCATCAATGCGGCTGCCAATTTTTTCTTATATTGCGTGCTGTCGGACAAGTATCGCAAGACGGTGCGTGAGCTCGTCACCGGCTATCGCTACCGTCATCGGCACGCACGCAACAACATCAGCCTCTATGTGCCCCACACGAGCACCACCCTCAACGGCGACGGTGGCAGCAGCGTGGGCAGCGGCGGTGGCTACAACGCCTACAGCGGCGCCAGCAGTCGGCGGTGCCGGGGCAAGGCGGCGGTTTCACGGCGCCTAATCGCGTGAGTCACGAGGCGATAGTTGCTCCCGATCAACGCTACGGTTATTGTTTTTATTTTCCTCTATATATATATATATATACTTTAGATTATACAGATATCATGTCTAATTTTTTTTGTTTTCCTCTTCTTTAGATATACAGATATTATATCTATTTTTTTGTCAATCAAAATCGTAAACTATTTTGTACTAGGCTAAGTTGAGCAATATATGCGTAAATATTTTAACTTCATACATATATATAATACATATACTACCAATCATTTGTGCCATATATGTGATGATTATAGTTATACGATCTGTAGCTATCCTAAACGTAATTATTGTTGTCCTAAGTGTCATAAATGTAGTCTAAATAAATCATTTTGTGAATTACTCTGCAGTCGATCGGGGGTGAACGACTATGAAATACCCGGAATCGTGTGCAGATCTGGAATTTTAATCATATGTGCTGGGAATGCAATATGGAGTTTACTATTGGAAGTTATGTGTTGAAAACCTGTTGCTTGTGTTGGTTTTTTATATAAAAAATGTATTAATATTTATATAACTGATATTTATATGACTGTACTTGTCGTAAAGAGGAGGTATTAAAAATCCGAAATATACAAAATCTGGACTGAAGCTCAAAGAGAGTTATACAATGATGTGGATTTCCACATCTAGTCTCTGGGGTTCTTATGCCACGTTAAAAGAACGAAATAATCTATCGATGTGTATCGATAATAATGAAATGCGATTGAGCTTCGAAAAAAATAAAATATATAAAGCCTCTAGTTTTTGTGATCTACTGTAGGATCTATAGCTCATCGCCCTGATTAAGAATAAATATTAACTTTAAGGGATCTGCCACGCCTTCTACTCCCAGTTTCAATTATTTTCTCAATAACTATGAATTCCTATTTTATAACGGTTTCAAGCCATACCATATTAGTTAATCTTAGATTTCTTTCTTCATCTTTAGACTATTTTCAGTTGTGGTAAAGTCAAATCTGAATTTGCGGCTTCTATCTATAACTGCATTCAATTGGATAACTGGCCATTTGGCAATAACAGAGAACGAATTGTTGTTGTCGACGAAGAACTGGCTCGAGAGTTCGCTTAAGCATTGTCAACGAGGAAGCACGAGAATTGTGAACAGGAAATTGTCTATCGATTAACATCGGCAGCAAACTGTTGAGCAAAGGCGAGCGAGCGTCTGTCATATTTCGCTTTGCACTTGGCAAAAGCAAACATCAAAACTTGAATTGACAAAAGGCCGATGACAGCTGTCAAATGAGGGGGCGACGGGGGCGTGGCAAGAGGTACGTTGGCATTTTGCAAGTTGAAAAAGTCAGGCATAACCTCAGGTATTGCCAGGAAATTGCATTATTTCAAGTTCAACTGCAAAGGTAAATACCAATTGATAGTGTGGCACACGCAAAGCTCACACACACACACACACACACGCACTGTAACTAAATGCAGTTAAGCCTTTTTGGAATGCGCTTAAAAGTATGTACAATGGGAATTGGGTTAAAAATACGTTGGAAAAACGGAAATCGGGCCAAAAGTTGAGCAGACACAACTTATGCACAGCGGGTAGTCGCTGATATATATACATATATACATGTATGTGTGTATGTATATATATATATATAGTAAATATACTGGCCAAAAGGCTATACACACACACACACACACACACACACACAGTTAGCCTGTAACAAACGTAATGGAGTAACAGACATTTGTGGTTTGCTGCATTTGTTCCTGTGCGTGTTTCAGTGTGTGTGAGCGTCTGTTTGTCTGTGTGTGTGTGTGTGTGTGTGGCACACACAAAAGCTCTGTGTAAATACACTTGCAGTGATGAGCCAACAAAAAACAAAAAAAAATAAATAAAGCCAACTCCAACAATTGCTACCAACTGTGTGTCTGTGTTTGTGCATTGCGAGTGTCAGTTGCCTAGAACGGCTTTTCCCTCAATTTTCCCGGCACACACACACACACATACGTACCGTGCACCCTTTTGCTCTGTTCGTGTTCATGAAAAATTACAAGTCAGCGTCACAATTGAAATATTTCCGCCTCAACGAACAGAAATGCGCAATCGAAAATAGTTATCTTGCCATTGGAATTTGCCAGAAATATGCAACTGGCGGGGCGACTGGTCGCATGCGGATATGCCCAGGACAGCGACAGACGGACGGACAGTGAGCGTTACGGACAGACGACATGTGCCGGCATATGTGGATTATGTCTGTCTGTGTGTGTATGTGTGTGTGCCTCTCTCTCTGGCTCTGTGTGTGCCATAAAAACCTCGCCTGCCCACTTTCAAGCTGCTTTGGTTGGTCCGAAATTTCCATATTTGATTGTTTTTGAGCGCCTGCAACAACAACAACAACAACAACAAATGTAGATAGCAAGCCAACGACTCCGTCGCCTGTTTATTGAAAATGGTTTCGACTGGCCAGCCGCCTGGCAAATGCAATGTGGCATACTTTTGGACGCATGCCACAATCATTAAAATGCCCAACTAATGTGACTTTTCGATGCGCTCCGAAAGATAGAGCAGACTTTAAGAAAATTGCAAAAAAAAAAAATAGTGGAGTTTGTTTCAGTGAAATGGTCTGTGCTTGATAAAAACTTATACACACTGTAGTAGAAGAGGAGGGCAATGCATTGCTAATTAACTGAAGTATTTGGTAAAGCTATTTCCAGAACTTATATGAATATATGTGAGTATGTGTATATATATTTATGCACATATCTAATTATATTATATATATATTAGATTTCAAGCTTTTGGGGCATACATTGTTTCATTTGTTTAAATAGCTGCTCGCTATTGTTCATAATTTACCTAATGTTGGTTTCGCAAAAGCATGTAAGGCATCTTTCATACACATACAAGCTTGCGCACACATACACACACAGGCACATACACACACATACATTTAAGCACTCAATCATCGAAAAGAAATGTGAAACATTATTAACATTATAAGGAGATACTAGGATAAAGAAAGAATAGGATAGCAGGATAATACTAAGAATATACGCAAAGAGGTAAACTGGATATCAGGATGATAAGCTAAATATATAATAACAGGATAATAAAATTTGATAGCAACTTAAAAGGATATCATGTTAACAGGATAACAGAACAATTGGATAAGACGAAAACTGATTAGCTGGGTAAAAGGATAACAAGATAACAGGGTGACTGCTTAAGAGGAGAACAGGGTATTAGGATAACAATAGATAAGAGGATAACATATAGATCACATACTAAGCTAAGAGGAAAATTGGATATCAGGATAACAGGGCATAAGAAAAACATTATAACAGACTAACAAAGGTAAAAGGATATCATGATAGCACTACACCTTAGATGAAAACAGGATACCAAGATAACAGGGTAAAAGGATAAAAAGATCAAATTATAACTAGCTGAGAGGTTAACTGAATATCAGGATAACAGGATAAAAGGATATCATGATAACACTATAACAGAAAAATGGGCTTAGATGACTGGATAACAGAGTAAAATGACAACAGGATAACAGAAAACAAAATATGCGGATAAAGGGGTAAAAGGACAAGACGATAACAAGATCGAAATATATCAGGATAACAAGATACGATTGCAACTGAATACCTGAATAACATGACAACTCTAAAATTGAGTTACATCATTTTAGGATAAATTATTTACATGATAAAATGTGGATTAACAGGATGAGTGGATAACAGAACTGTTGCATTCAAGTCGAGATTTTTCCACAATATTTTCTGATTGATTATCGGCGTATGAATTTTATTTGCCTATACGATGCCTGCCTGCGATAGGCAAATATTATTATGATAATAATCTATTTCAATTGCCGGTGCGCATTTGCGAATAATTTAAATATTTCATGAGAGTTTTATGCATATGAAAAGACAGTTGGCATTTGTTGTTTTTATTATCGCAATTGTTTTTGCAATTGCTGGCATTGTTATTGATGTTGCCGCCCGCAGGCTCGTTCTATTTATTTATTTATATAAAGCGATTTGTTTGGTTCGGTTTTATTTTTATGGTGCAGGTTGAAATGTTTTGACCAGCAAAGCCATAAAATGTGCATGGCAAATTTTACAATGGAGCCTCGTAAAATTTTACGTAAATTGCCAAAGCGTCAAATGTGCTGTTGCTAAATAAAAATGTGTGTGTAGAGAGAGAGAGAGAAAGAGAGAGAGAGAGAGAGAGATACAGATAGACAGAGATAGAGAGAGAAGAGCTGGCGGCTGGTTAAGAATGGGCGGGCAAACAGTTTGTGGTTGAAGGCAGTTAGCCAAATAAATGTACAACTAGATAAACAAGCCGTTGAACCGGCTTCTAGTTAGAGTCGAGCATGTACACACTCACACAGACACACTCACACACACACACTCACACACACGCACTGGGGCAAGTAATGTGCGGCTCAGCCTAAAAGTAGGCAACAAAAACGCACGCAACTCCGTAAGCCGCAATCCCTCTGGCCTTTCCTTTTATCAACAGCTGACTCCCTGTTTGCTTTACATTTTATAGTATTACCTTGTTTGTGTGTGTGTTGTGTGCGTGTGTGTGCTTTCGTGTTATACCCTTGCCGAGTATATTATAAATTTGTCTCAAAATATGGGCACCCATAAAAGTGTTAAATATGCCAAACCATATGCCAGCGCAAACTAATCTAACCGATTTTCTAATTGTATCGAGCGGTGTATATACATATGTAAAATATTTAAGTGTGTATATATACATATAAATATATATGTATATACATATATAGTTGTACATATAGAAAATATGTATGTGTATATACTTTTAGTAGCTAGTGTAAGAGATATGAAATCGTATATGCAACATATTTGAGACGGATATATGAGAATTATCAGATGCAGATCGATGTATGTCTGTGTGTATGAATGTATGTATGTATGTATATACATACATACACATATGAATATATATATATGTAGAAATGTATGTAGAAAATGCATACACTTATACATATGTGTATTCATGCATGTATGTATGTATTTATATATGGATGTATGCATGTATGTATGTACATGTACATGTATGTAAATATGTATGCATGTATGTCTGTAAATATGTATGTATGTATGTATGTAAATATGTATGTATCTATGTAAATATGTATGTATGTACGTATGTATATATGTATGTATGTATGTATGTAGGTATGTATGTATGTTTGTATTCATGCATGTAAGTACATATGTATGAAGAAAATTCCTGAATGTGTGACAAATATTATGTATATATGAAACAAGTTATATGATCTCTTATTGTATGAGTGCATGCATGCATATACTCACAAACAAAGGAATACATGCATGTGTGTGTGCATGCGTGTGTGCATGTGCTTGAGCAGTTTTCTTTGCCTACGCTTTTTGCACTTTCACTTAGGATATTTGGTTTCATTAGTTGTGCATTGTGGCTGCAGCCTATGAATAAGCTGCAAATTAGTGTATGTAATACATATAGAAGAAATAGAGATAGACAGACAAACACACATGCATACATACGCATGCATGTACATCGGCAGGCATCAAATATTTTTAATTAACAATTTGCTGTGTGGCCCAACAAACAAAGCAGCGACCTTATTTAATCAACTAACCGCAATCACATACACACACACACACGCATACATATTTGTGAATGAATATGTATATATGTGTGTGTATATAGTGTTTATGTATGTGTGCGTTTCAATTTTTAAGTGTGATGCTTGTTTTCTTATATTTGTGGCGAAAATTTGCTTAATTAAAAATAACAAGCACCAAGAACAGCAAAGCCAAATACAACAACAGGCAAAAGCAAAAGCCCAACAACAACAACGCAAACCGCAGAGCTACAAGCAAAACTTTGTTTAATGGTTAGTTAAGCGTTTAATTTGCACAGGGTCTCGGTGCCCTTCTCATGTTTAGGGGAATTCAGAGTGACAGTTGCCAGAGGGGTAAATGCCATATATGGGGTGGCAGGGGTGGCAGGAGGGGCGGCAGGATGCGGACTGCGGCAGGCAGGTTGATTGGGCCCATTGTCTGTGCAGTCAATGTCGACGACTTTTTAAAAGCAAACATAAGCCTCATGTATGAGTGGCAGGGAAACAGAAGCAACGACTATACGCATACGCTAAATGCCCTAAATGAGGGTAGAGTATGGGGTAGAGTATCAGCAGGTCAGTAGCATTAATAATCCAGCAAAAGATCAGTTCACTTCATCTAGACATTGAATGGAATAGATGTCATCTCTACCTTGTACCCATATCATAGAGTATGCGAGATTCGGTCATACCCAGGGTAGCTGAGATAAGATAGAGTATCAGCAGGTCAATAACAATAATAATTCTATAAAAGATCAGCTCACTTCACTCATCTATACAGCCAATGGATGTCATTTCAGATGTCACTTCTGCCCTCTACCCACATCATAGAGTATGCGAGCTTCGGTCATTCCCAGCTGACAGTTTTTAGCTTTTGGCTTGCTGAAATGCTGATCCCTGTGGCTTTTTGGCAGCCTCTTAAGTTTTCTTTTAATGTAATTTTATTTGTTGTGAGGACGTCTTCGCATCGATTTGAGCTGTCAGCCGGGGGCCGAGCAGATGCCTCAGATGCCAGCGCTTGGCTGTAATTATGGCCGATGAGTGAATTTGATTGGGAGTTATAAACTGTATTATCAAATCAACTGGAGCTAACTATTTATAGATTTCAATTTGCAATTGAGTAGACTGCGTAGAGTAGCTGGAGCTTGATTGAGTTTGTGATCGAAACTAATTTCGATGCGATTGGGCGTGGACTCGCTGCTAACCAAGCGACATGACATGGCACAAAGTGCAGCCATTGTTGTTGTTGTTGTTGTTGTTGCTCCCAAATGGAAATCGTGTTGAGCCAAAGGCATAATCGGCTTAAAATTGGCGCACACTAAAATAATTTCAGTGTTAATTTTATTTAAAACGTCAAAAGCCTTCGCTGCTGTTGAAAACTTTCGCCGCCGGCGGCAAACGTCAGGGTAATGCCAATTAGACGGGAATGTATAAAGCCATAGCTGCAAGGAGAGTGAAGGAGAGGGAGAGAGAGAGAGAGGGATGGGGAGTGCGAGTGAGGGAGCGTGAGCTTGGCTGAGATGCGACCGCAAAACATTTGGCGATTAGCCACGCAGCTTACGCGATTCCCTTCAATCTTTGGCTGCCCACAAATTCCCAAATATTTGACACACAAAAAATAAAAATAAAAATAAGTGAGAACATTCCAGTCGGGCGTTACCGACTGCATAATACTTTACATTACGGATAAAACGATGTCAGCCACAAAGCATTGTAAGATAAAGTTAAACTATAGCAATATTATATCATATCTCTTTGATGTTGGGCTACCAAATTTCGACTTGCCACGCCCCCAGTTGACATAGAAATACAATTGTGTTGCCGATGTTAAAAGGATCTTAACAGGATCTCTAAAGATATGCCAGATATATCTAAAAAATATTCCTCTCTGCTAACACGCCAGATTTTAAGATATTAAACTGTAGAGTAATCATTTGTTGGATATATCTGCCATATCTTTAGAGTTTCTGGGCTATCAACGTAAGAATCAATATGAAATTGTAAACAAATCTCAAGAGCTGACGAGATATCAGAAAAGACATTTTTCATTTAAAGGATATATATTTCTAATTCCCAAAATTCTCTAGCTGCAATTCCGGCAAAATGGTTTACATTTAGACAGATAGACAAAACTAATATACTCATTTCATTTCCGGAATAAGTACAACAAATCAGAAATTCTGAATGAGAAAAAAACACAAGAAATAATAAAGCACATTTAAAATAGATGTGATTGACAGGCCGCGGGCCGTGGGTGTCTCTATATCTAGATGGGAAGACAATCTAATGCACTCTAAATAAGTTTTTGCGTTTAGTCATTATTCAATTAAAATTTACAACGTCAGGCGCAGAGCGGAGAGTGGGGAGGGGGGAGGACGTGGTCGTGGGCGGCATGTCCTTGTAGCTTTTTGCTTATAATGTAATATAATTTGCCGCAGGCATCAGAAATGTTATTGGCCGACCAAAGAGGATGCCGCATTGTGCTGATGTTAATGTTGATGAGGATGCCGTTGATAAGGGAACGTTAAAGATGCTGTTAAATGACAGGCAGCAGGAGTACAGCGATTGCCTTCGCCTGACGGCACAACAATGTTCGAAACAAGCTCCAAGCTGCTGGCCAGCTTCAGTTTTTGGCTCTGTCTGGCAGACGACAGTTTTGCGTGCTGTTTACAGGGCCCGGCCAAGTAGGACCCACTCACTCAGTCTCTGAAGTTGTTGCTTTGTGCAAGTTTTATAGGCCGGCCGGCAGTGGCACAAATTTAGCTTTTTAATTAAAGCCGTGCAATTGTTGCGAGCGCCGTTGCCGCCCAGACATGTACCAGACAATAGCCGTCGCACAATGCAGTCCAACTAGGAAGGCAACAGCAACAGCAACAGCAACAGCAAAAGCAAAAGCGACAACATCGGTTATAATTTAGCGCCAGGAGGGGAGAATTGTGCGCAACAGGCAAACTTGACACAAAAACGAAGACGAGCGACAAAGCGCGCAAAAAAGTGCACTGAAAGGGCGAGAATGATGGCAACATGGCGACAAAAAAATGTTCTTCGGCATGAAGAATTGTTAATACCCTTGACATACGGCTTGGAAGTATCTTTGTGCCAAATGGAAGTAGGTCAAAGACTGATGAATAAATTGTAAAGCCGCGAAATATAGTTAGGGCGAATGGCATACATTTATGAGAATCGCAAAGAAGGGCTCATTGAAAATATGCTTCTTAATTTTTTATGATCTTGATCTAGGTATATATTTATATAATTATTGTAAATTTAAATTAAACATTCAATATAGGTTCCTTGATTCTATATAATATATATAAAATAAAACAAAATATGAGTAATAGTGGAGATATGATGAATTGCATATAAAGATCACATTGAAAATAGCAGAATATAATATATATAATAAAATAATAAGTTGATATAAAATTATGAGAATTGCATAGAAGAGCACATTGCATGTATACATATTTTATTTATTTATTTATTTTTTTTTACACGTAACATAAAAATATCTATATTTCTATATTTTTTAAAATTATTTATTTGATTTATATATTAATCTTTTTGTTCACATTAAATTATGAAAATAATTTTTGTGAACAAATATATATTACAAAACATTTCAATAGTAGGCTATGCATTATGAAACAAGGCCTCTTCTGAGTAGGCTTAGACATTTATCAAAATGAGGCAGTAGGAAATCAGTTTACATTCGCTTAGTTTTGTTGAACATTCCAACTGATAACAAGTTGGAATATTTATTTTAAAAAAAAAATTAAATAAAATAAATAAAAAATATGTCTGAAAAGAAAAGGCTGAAAAACGGAACTGAAACTGAAGCTGCAAATTCTTCAGATTCTGAAGATCAACTAAATAATGGTGATCAAAATGACAAAGATGTATTTAAAACTAATTCGCAAGTTATGGGGTCTTCTATAACTGATGAAATAATTGAGTGCCTAAACGATGATAAATACATAACTCATGCTCTGAGCAAGAAAAGTAAGTCGACATAGGTGAACACACAAAAATCGATTTGTAATTGATTGAAATTCTAGTAAGCAAACAAGGAAGTGAGGCTTCAAGGGATGCTTCTAATAAGAATGGTAAGTCGATAACTATAAATACAAATAGTCAAATTGTAATGGATAAAATCAGTATGAAATTTTCAAAGCCAAAAGTAGTGTTCGGGGAGGAAAGGTAAGACGACATCAATGAGAATACAAACAAGTAAGAGTGCTCTAGTCGAGACTGCTCGACTAGGGGATACCCTGAGCCCTGTGAAGAGCCAAATATCAAATCATTCTACGCTTTTTTTATGCATACGTACAAACTACACATACACACATACATATGCATGTATGTATAAGCGCGCGCTCTGCCAACTGCGCAGTTGACGCAGCGACTGCGCTTGGGCTGCAATGTGAGCATTACTATGGAAACTTAATTGTTTAATAACTTTTCTTAGCGATGGACTATGCGCATCAAACTTTCACAACTTATTAGTGCCATTCATATGTGTGTATTTGTCAAAGCACAAGTCTCTAGTATTTGATTTGCGCTTTTTACAAATAAGGGGCTATTGGGGGTGAATGGGGCGTGGCGTCCAAAATCTAGAGATAACGTTATCTCCGTATTCATTACACGCAACTACACAGCATGTACAAACCACGCCTTAAAATACATTCAAATTATCGATAAATACTCATAAAATCAAAATGGAATGAGTTATCGGAAAAAATTTATAAACTTGTGCAGCGTATGGTATGGTTGCGTACTTAAAAATATGTCAGCGTTCACACGGACGGACGGACGGACGAGCGGACAGACAGACGGACAGGGCTATATCGACTCGTCTTGTCGCACTGATCAAGAATATATATACTTTATGAGGTGTGGAACGCCTCCTTCTGCCTGTTACATACATTTTCACAAAACCATTATACCCTGATTTCCTATTTTCAATGGGCTCAGGGTATAAAAATTCATATATAACAGATCAAACCATTTTTTTTAATTCTAGAACGCACACTTAGTACTCGAGAAAGTAAAGATTTTCAAAGCGATAGCCAAGATATTAAAGGCAAGTTTACATAACTGACAATATAAAAAGTAAATTTTTAATAAATGAAATTGTTTAGAAATTTTGGAAATCCAACGTAGTCTTCAAAGAGGACCTCTAAGTGAAGCTGACTATAGAAAAGGTAAGACGACATATATGAGAATACAGAAACCATTCTGTTTTTGATTATCAAACATTTTAGAAAGCAAAGACAGTCCTCGAGAGGATTCCGGTTCTTTAAGAGATAGTGATGACGAGACAAGTAAGTTGATAGTACTAAGAATATAAGAAGTAAATATATGAGAATACAGAAACCATTCTGATTTTGATTATCAAACATTTTAGAAAGCAAAGACAGTCTTCGAGAGGATTCCGGTTCTTTAAGAGATAGTGATGACGAGACAAGTAAGTTGATATTACTAAGAATATAAGAAGTAAATATATGAGAATACAGAAACCATTCTGATTTTGATTATCAAACATTTTAGAAAGCAAAGACAGTCTTCGAGAGGATTCCGGTTCTTTAAGAGATAGTGATGACGAGACAAGTAAGTTGATATTACTAAGAATATAAGAAGTAAATATATGAGAATACAGAAACCATTCTGATTTTGATTATCAAACATTTTAGAAAGCAAATACAGTCTTCGAGAGGTTTTCGGTTCTTTAGGAGATAGTGATGACGAGATAAGTAAGTTGATATTACTAAGAATATAAGAAGTAAATTTTTCACTGATGATATCTTTTAGAAATTTTTGAAATCGAATGTAGTCTTCTAAGTGAAAAAGAGTCTCTAAGCGATGCTGCCAATAGAAAAGGTAAGTCGTCATATATGAGAATACAGAAAGTTAATCTATAACAGATGAAACCATTTTTATATTCTAGAAAGCAAACATAGTCTTCGAGGCAATAATGATTCTTTAAGCGATAGCCACGATAAGAAAGGTAAGTCGTGAGTAAAAAATTTCGTTTTGTAATCGATAAAAACGCTTAAAACTTTAAGAATGTTCTCTATATATAGATTCTCCAGGCGATGCAACCACAGAAATTCAATGTTTAACAGATGACACTATTGTGGAAAGCAGTTGGAGACCAAGTGTTTTAAGCGAAGCTGAGAATGACACAGGTAAGTCGACTTTCAGAATACACCAAGTCAGAGTGCTCTAGTCGGGATTGCCCGACTAGAAAATACCCCGAACCCTGCAATTCAAACATCGTACGTTTCTTACATGTACATTATGCAGAAGTCAAATATACTAATAAATTAATTTTATGAGTTTTCGAAAAAAAAGTTAAACATTTAAAATTTTAAGTCTCGTACGGACGGATATGGCTTGAACGACCTAGCTAGGCGACCTGAACGAGACTATATAATTATCTTGATACCTGCCAAGAGACTATCCGCCCCTTTTACAATACCATTATATACTGAAATCCGATTTTTTATGGGCTCAGTGTATTGAAATTCAATTTGTAATGTATGAAATCTTTTAGGAATTTTAGAAATCGAATATATTCTTGAAGAAATAAACAGTTCTACAAGCGATGGCAACAATATAAAAGGTAAGTCGACATAAGTGAGAAAATAGTAAAATAGCCAAATTGTAATGAATGAAGTTGCTAACAAATTTCAGAAAAGGTCGATGATGGCAATAGAAAAAGTAAAGATAAAGGTATAGGTGAAGGTAAAGGTAAGACCAAAATATTCAGAATACAAAAAGTTCATCTATAAAAACTGAAACTATTTTGGAATTTTAGAAACCACACTTAGTAGTCTACGAAGTACGCATTGTTTAAGCGATAGTTATGATGAGACAGGTAAGTTGACATAAGTGAGAAACCATAAATTTGTATATATGAAATCGTTTAACAATTTTTAGAAATTAAACATAGTCTTCGAGGTGGAAAATGGTCTTCATGCGATGCTGTCAATAGAAAAGGTAAGACAATGTATCAACAATCTATAACAGATCACACCATTTTGGAATTCTAGGAAGCAAGCAAAGTCATCGAGGAAGTTTTGATTCTGTCATCAATAGTGACAAAAAGAATGGTAAGTTGAGAATATATAAAGTACATTTTTAATAGATGAAATTGTGTAGAAGCTTCCGAAACCGATCGTTGCCCTCGAGGAGAAAAAGGATCTCTAAGTGATACTCCCATAAGTAAAGGTAAGACGATCAATAACAATAATCTATAACAGATGACACTATTTTGGAATTCTAGAAAGCAAATATAGTTATCGAGAAAGTATGGATTATTTGAGCGATACTGATTATAATACAGGTGGGTTGACATTAGCGAGCATACATAAAGATAATTTTTAATAGATGAAATCGTGTAGAAACTTCCGAAACCTATCGTTGCCCTCGAGGAGGAGAAGGGTCTCTAAGTGATACTCCCATTAGTAAAGGTAAGACGATCTAACAATAATCTATAACAGATGACACCATTTTGGAATTCTAGAAAGCAATCAAAGTAATCGAAGAAGTTTCAATTCTGTCAGCGATAGTGACAAAATGAATGGTAAGTTGACATTAGTGAGAATGCATAAAGTACATTTTTAATAGATAAATCCTCCTCTAGGAGAAAAGAGGTACCTAAGTGATGCTCCCATTAGTAAAGGTAAGACGATTTAACAATAATCTATAACAGATGATACCATTTTGGAATTCTAGAAAGCAAATATAGTTATCTAGGAAGTATGGATTCCTTTACCACTACTGACTATAATACAGGTAGGTTGACATTTGTGAAGAATATATAAAGTAAATTTTTAATATATGAAATTGTGTAGAAGTTTTTCCAATCAAAAAAGGGTCCTTAAGTGATACTGATTATAGTAAAGGTAAGACGACATGGATGCGACTACAAACAGCTAACCTATGATAAACCAATTTTGAAATTCTAGGCAGAGAATCTCGTCATCGAGGAAGTTTCCTTTCGCTTGGCGACGCTAGCAGTAATACGAGTAAGTCGACATAATTGTGAAAAATTGAAAGATCCTTTGCTATTCAGAAGACCGCTTTGTAATTTTAGGACTTGTATATCGTGGTTTGAAGGCATGTAACGCTGCTATACGCGAAGCTAGTCGGCGAAGAGGTAGGCACACATCAATGAGAAAACAAAACGGCAATTTATAAAAAAAAAAAAACATTTTGTAATTTTAGTACTTAAGCACGCTCAATCAAGTTCCGATTCTGTATGCGATTCATTTCATACCGCTTGTAAGTCGATATCAATGAGAAAAATTTTCGGATTGTAATAGGTGAAACCATTTTGATATTTCAGCAAGCTCCAGCACTCTTCTATCAAGTACCGATCTTATTAGCGAAGATGAGAATCAACGTCACTCTATTAAATATGTCATAGAATTTGTAGCAAGAACGGTGGTGGCAGATATCGTGACCAATGCAACAGGAACACGATCAGGCGACATTGCTAACGATATATGCACAGAAATAACTGATTGTATCGTCGATGACATTGTTAGAGCAGCAGTAAGAAATCTGAACAATCGCAAGGACTGCACTAAAACGGATTCTATTATAGAATTTGTGACTACATTCATATCGACCAATGAGATCTTACACTCGGTCTTAAATGTAACTGGACTGCGAATGTTTGGTCTTCTGAACTCACCGAATGCCGATAATGCGTATAAGATAATTGAGTACTTATCGAGTGAGTTTTTAAAAAGGCCTCATCCTGAAGATAATCTCATATTGGAAGATAGCAATGAAGTGCCAATGTTTTTTGAGGATCAGGTCATAGAATCTGTTGCCGATTCCATCGTTTCCAGTCTCATTGAGAATCTGAAAGAGGAAACTTGTCAGCATTTGACCGCTTACGTCTCTGAATACATAGCGCAAGATATTTTTGATGATCTCCCTGATTATTGCTCGGGAAGTGTGTCCACTTTGACTGAAATCACTACAGACACGAGTGACGCTTTGGAGACACCTAGAAACTATGAGAATAATTCGGAAGCACTGTGTCCAACGCCACGAAAACCTGATCCAGTAATTTGGAGTGAGTTAGCAGATGACAGGAGCTGTCGTGGTATGAGAGATGTCCATGTCCCAGTGCGATCGCTATTCACTTATTTAGTGGTTGATGAGAGACCCAAATACGTTTTGAACTTCCCGGAGAAGCCATTAATTAAAAATATACTTACCGATAGGGTGAACAACAATTTGGCTGCTACTATGCGCATTGTCATCGGAGGCAAAGTATTCAACTGCATACCCACCTTATTGAGATTGCACTCGCCCTGGTTCGCCAACGCAGATTGGCACGAGGAGAGCTTTAGGTTCAAGAGATCGGATGTTCCCCCAATGGCCTTTGAGCTCATCTATAAATGGGTGCGCTTCCGAACGCCCCTCAGTCTGAAACACTCCGTGAAAGTGTTGCAGGCAGCTAGATACTTGCAATTCGATATGCTGCAAGACATATGCTGGCAGAATCTCTCCCATGGGAATGTGCGCGAGAAAATCGCATTTCATCTATTTTTGGAGGCCGAGCGTATGCCACTGCTGAAAGATTTGCGAGAGGTCCTATTGAGTCGCGTACGTGGCTACTTCCTGGCGCTGGTGGGCAGCAAGGAGTTCATGAAACTGAAGCGCCGTCATCTACTGAGTTTTATCACTCGCGACTCGATCGGCGTTAACTGCGAAGTCGAAGTGTTCTTCTCGGCCCTCCGTTGGCTAAGCAGATCGAAAAATCGGCTCAAGTACCTTGAGGAGATCATGGGGTGTGTGCGGTTCGCTTACATGCCAATGCCCATGCTATTTACCATACGCAATATGGGCCTAGATGAGGAACTGAAGCCTTATGGCACGGTGGAGCGTGTCATGCAGGAGTTCCAGCAAAATTCGAAAATGAAGAAAGTTCTATACGATGCAATGACTTACATTAGCATGCATTTTCAGAGCGAGATGGAAGATCCGTTGGAAAAGAAGTCCAAACATAAAAAGAAAATTGTTTATCCGCGACGCTGGATCTATCATGTCAACTGTCCGTATCACAAGTCACGCCTCTTGTATCCCTATCAGCATTCATTCACTTTGGAAGATTTTAACGACTATATAAAGTCTATACAACTTGAGTGGGTGGGCGACGAGCCACCGCCCAATGCCACGAAGGATGTGGAATTCGATGGTGTTGTGCCCTTATTGCCCAAATTGAAATTTTATAATCTACATACATAATTATGATTTGAAAACACTAAAAATACAGCAACATTTACACCAACACTTACACAAAAATATACGCCAACATATACACCAACATATATATCAATAAATAGACCAACATATACACCTATATATACACCTATATATACACCTATATATACATCTATATATACACCTATATATACACCAACATATACACCAACATATACACCAATATATACTCCAAGATATAAATCAATATATACACCAACATATACACCAGCATATACACCAACATATAAAAATACATATACACCAATGTATACACCAATATGCCTACCACTAATATAACAGCATATACACCAATACATACACCAACAAGCAGTTTCTCCTCTCTTTAATTATGCAAATACCGCACTTCTCTCACTTCAACTCATACCCAGCATAACCTGCCCTGCTAGGCGCGCACCAACGGAACCTGCAACACATCAATAGATAAGAATTCACTAGAAATACTTGCAAGTTTTCCAATTTTGTACTTTTACACCAACACCACAAATAAAATTGGTTTTTCTTGTCAAATATAACACATACGCAATGTTGTCGCATGTAATTGCATAGACCAGTAATACGAATAGCAATTGAACCAATCACCAATTTGGACACGAGGGCTGCATCTCCTGATAAGTCAACAATTTTTCCACAAAAACTGCATCACAGAGCTGTCAGAAGCAGCTAATACCCAGGCCCCGTTATCGACTCAAAGGTTAAGAGAGGGGGCGGCAGTTTTCGAAAGGCCATATCAATGTCCAGCTTGCAGCCAAATGCCTCTGTGTGTGTGTGTGCGTGTGTGTAATGGCATATTGACAGTTGATTTGGACTTTAATTGCTCAAAAGGCAACTCAAAATCCGTACATTAATTAAGCACTTCAATGGGATTATGTTAGCGCCTTTGTGGGTTTGTTTGTATGAAGGCTGCGAGCAGCTGCACTTGAGTTGCTGCATTTGCAGGTTTTGAGCATAAGTTAGACTGATTTACTTAAACTAAAACTCAACTGAGTTGATCAAGTTTTAAATACTCTTTTGTTTGTTTTGTTTGATAACTTTGTGGAGTTGTGAAGTGGGATATAAATATAAATGACAAATGCTGACTAAAAGTAATCTGAAAAGCAGTTTTAGAGAGATTGTTAGATTTGGTGTAATAGATATATTGATCTGGTATGATCATGGCTTTTGTTCTATGATTTAACTATACGGCGTACCAGATCATGACAATGGAGATGGCTATTTCTAGGTATAGGGAGTTTTTTTGTTGTTGAAATATTCCTAGTTGATCAAAGGAGTACCCCTATTTCACTCTCTCTTGCAACACAGACAATAGCACAATAGGGGTCCTCCTCCATCAATTCTTGATGGGGCAAACTTGTCGATTGAAGTTTGTTTGTCGCTTTGACTTTGGCAAACATTAAAATAGATGCAAAGTTATTAATAATTTCGGCAGGAACTGACGCTGCCATCCTTTGACATGGTCCAATTACTCAAGTCTATTTGCGCAAAGCCCCCGAAATTTCCAAGTATTTTTGATGCTGATAACAGGTTAAAGGTTCTCACCTCTTAGCCACGTTGGCAGGCGACAGTTTTCCGACACATTTCTATAGTGCGTGGGCGTGGCAGTCGGGTATAAATAAATACGTTTCCTTGAAGCTCGCTCATAATTGAATTTGAGGCCCTTATTAATTTACTGCGTGGCTGAATTAAGAGCCAAAGCGAAAATTGCGAGTCTTTAATTTGTACCAGAGGCCAAAGGCCAAAGGCGAAGGGCCACGGGCCACGGGCCACGACCTCGGCTTAGCATCTATCAAATGTGTGTGCGGCTGGACGGGTGCTCTTAATTATATATATATTACAATACACTCACACACACACACGCACACTCGCATCATTTAATGCATGTTTATTAGCGGCTGTGGGGCCACTCGATTTATGTTTATTATTATAATTTATTGCGCGCATTATAATTCATTTGGACAGACGCCACCGACTTGTTTATCCTTTAGTTTTAGTCATTAATTAAGTGCCGCTCGTTGGTTACTAATTAAAATTAAAAGTGCTGCTTAATTGGCAACAACAGCTGCTATTTAAGCACCCCCAGCCCCCGGCGCAGCTCAACCCTTGCCGCTGTCACGCCCTCTCGCCCTAATTTGCTTGATTGCCCATTAAATGGCCAACTGGCAGGCAATCTAAAAGCGTTTTATGCAGCACAAATTAAGCATTTAACTGCTGCTGGTGCTGCCCATTCGACTGTCCGTCTGTCCGTCTGTCTGTCCCTTTGTCCCAGTGTCCTTTTGCTCTGTTTCAGGCAACATTGCATTGTGCGAGTGCAACCAATCAAAATTCCTGTAATAAAATCAAATTTTCATTGCTTTTGTGAGCATTTCCTTTACAGACGAACCCACACCCAACCCCCCCCCCTCCCCCTTTCTATTTGTTTTTTTTTTTTATTTTTTATTTTGGAGTTAGGTTGCTGCTGCAGTTAGCTGTTTGCCACGTGGCCTGTGGGTTCAGCATTTTGTTGGTGCTAACTGAAACACAAAGGCTATAACAAATTTTTACCAGCTGCTGTTTCATCTTTCGTTTGTTTTGCCACACACACGCACGCACACATTGACACATAAACACACACACACACACACACACACACGTACGTAATTTTTTACGCCTCTGCTCAAAGAGTTTTTGGCCTCGTGTCTAGAGTTTTGACTTGCTTTTCCCCTTTTTTTTCCAACATTTTTATTCAATACCCTTTAAGAGACATGTCAGGCGGGTATATTGCAACTAGGCAAATTTGATAAATATTTGTATAGGTATTTTAAATGCTCTTTTATGCCTCCTTCTCGTAGCTCATATCATTCTCTATATCTGTTTCTCTCTTTTGTATTCATACAGGGTATTTTCTCGTCAGCCATACCCGCTGCATACCATTTAAATTGTTTTTAATTTAGTACATACTATTTCGTTATCCATTTCAAACTTTGTTTTTATCTACTTTGTTTAATGAAAATGCTTGTTATGCTTTGATCCCTCTCGCCATTTGAGCTAAGCGTAATTATATTTTGATTATTGATAATGGCGCTTAAAATGGTTTATTTATAAGTATATTAAGTATACGTATATGCATGTGAATCGAGCTTTTATGCAGCTTAGCGCATTCTCCTAGTACGCCATGCCCAAAACGGACTGCGGCTGGCTGCGATTGATATCCGTTTTTTTTTTTTTTTTTACTTTCGACATGTGCACACGTAGTTATGCGCTGATAGACATATATATAGATATATATACTTATATATATATATATATATATATATATATATATATATAGACATGCGGTTGGCCAACAACGGGTGGGCAGTCAGACAAGACCCAATTCCAATAGAAAGTACAAAATTTGAAACAATAACTTTTACGCATGTCAGTGTAAACTCACATAGAAAATTTGCATGCGGCGCATGGCGCACAAAAGGAAAGCACACACACGCACATGGATACACACACACACACTCTCACACACACAGAGTCAGCAACAACATCAAATTGGTAGCTGAACAAAAAAATCTAGCTAAGTTTTTCACAGTGCAAACGCTGCCTGCTCAAAGTGAAAATTTGTTTGAGTTTGTTGTAACGAAGCTTTAGCCAAATACATACATACATACACACACACACACACACACACTCGTGCATACACAGAAATTCATATTTGTACAATACATAGATATAGAATACCGTTATTTTTTTCAATTTTCAGATTATTGTTGTCTTTTCTTGTTAAACTTGTTGGCGAAGTGAGTGGAGTATATTGGCTTTGTTGAATGAAGAGAACTGACCTTAAGTCAGGGTAAAGCACTTACTACTACTACTGCTACATAATAAGGTTAAGATACTTTGGCCTTTGATATATAAGCATCATGCATAGTTTTGTCAGTAAGAAATGTTTGGATTATGTAGCTAGGAAAAAGGATTTCTTGAGGTGCGGTAGGGGGAAAAATATAATTATATATATATATATATATATATATATATATATATATATATATATATATATATATATCTTCTATATGCATGCTTAAATATCTCTGTAAAAATATATGTATGCATATCTCTAAGATTTTGAAGATCAGTTCTTGCCTGACAAACAGCTTAAAATGAATGCTTTATCTTTACATATATGTACAAATATTTTTATTTTATTTTTTTTGTATATTTGTTTTTTTATGTTAAACTTTTGTAATTTGAGCACAATTATGCTTTATTTTCTTTTAATTTTTTTATATATATATATTTTTTTTATATATTATTATTCTTTAGTATGAACAGTCGGTTGCATTCGCCTTCATTTCCTCTTTTTCTTTTATTTAATTTATTTTTATTTTTATAGATTTTTCATAAATTGTATTCTTTTGTAATTTGAGCGAGTATCGTGCAGTCAGTTAAATTTTTCTTTTTTTATTTTTAACTTTCTTTTTATTTTATTTAATTTTCAATTTTTTAATATATTTTTCATATTTATTTTGTATTTCTTTTTCTCTTAATTTTATAATTTGAGCGAGTATTGTGCAGTCGTTTGCATTCGACTGCAAACTTTTTAATTGCCATTGTTTTTTTTTTTTTTTTTTGATTGTATTGTTTTTTGGCGTAGCATTTTCTGTGGCTTTGTGTAATTTGCACTTCATTAGAGCAGGCAAGCGGAACAGTTGAAATTGCCCAAATGAAATTAAAGCTTGCCATTGTCAGGGCGGCTGAAAAGCCCGTTACAAATAGCTGCCAACAGTCCGTGGCAACTTATATATACATATTTATAGACACATTTAGACACACATTTATACGCATATATCTCAACTGTTAAGATTAAGTTTGTTTGCTAATATTTTAGTTAGATTACGTTTTCCTTGAATTGACATCAATTCCCATATATATTTAGGGCAGGGCGTATACTTGATAATGATTATGTACGTTGTATCTGCAAATAGAAATATTTAATGAAATATTGCTTGAAATTCTATATGATTTGATATATTTATATGAAAATATAAAGTTTTAGTATTAAATATATAAAATATATATTTTAAAAAAATTTAATAGCTGGCAAAAAATTTATAAAAAAATAAAATAATTTGATAATTATAATAAATTATCAGAAAAAATAAAATACACGCTCATATCTATTTTTAAAATATTTTTAATACTAATTTTTTCTAGCTATAAACATTATTTTTCGTTAATAAAATATATGTACGTGTATATTTATATATATATATTTTTTTTATACAAACAATTCTCTAAGTTACTCAAATTATTTATTTTTTATTTTTTTCCTTTTACATGATTGTCATACTTTTCTTAAATAGATATTCCCATAAATTCATTCGCCTTCAGTTGATTTAATTAAAAAGCTGTTGCACGCTGCGTATACGTAATGCCATTTGATCCTTAAAAGGACGCAGCATATTTTGCTCATTAAGCGAATCGACTGAGCTTGTGTGGCAAGCACTTAGCTTGACTCTTGCGGTTGCATTTATGAACTGCACAGATACACACACACACACACACGCACACACACTGAGATACAACATGCGGCTGCAGATTTTGTGCGAATGATGCGGAAAACCGCACGCAGTGACCATGTAAAGTCAGTTAGCTGCTAATAATTTATAAAGCTCGGCCAAGTGAACTGCAGTCTATTAGACGCGCGTTAGCCAAACAGGTGAGCCAAAGGCTGGTCGGCGAGTGTCGGGGTTGCAGTCAATAAAAGTCAGTGGATGCCAGTGGCACAAACAAGTTGATGATTAATGCAAGTTGAAATGCATAGGAGCCGCTCGCTGCGCGCTGAAACTGGGGCCGGGGCCAAGCCGGGAGCTAACCAAACAAAGTTCGTGTCTTGGTGGCAACGAAAAGTTTTTGCTACGTTCGACGCCAGCCGCAAAGGCCAACAAGACAGCAGTCGGAGTAGGGGGCGTGGAGCAGGAGGCGGAGGGCATTTCAACAGTTGCACTCTTGTCTCTGGACTGTAGCTTTATAATCAAATCCGTTGTCGGTTGCCTGCAACCGGTTTGGCGCCCTCGCCACGCCCACTCTGCGCTCTGTGGGAAATGTTCAAATTGTCTCCAAGTGTCTTGTCTCGGGCTCTGTCCGGGCTGCTCAGGCTGCTCAGGCTGCTCGGGCTGCTCGGGCTGCTCGGCCTGCTTAGCAATCCGCCCACACACACACATTAGGCAGCGGTGCGGAAAGCGGGTGTCACGAGTGGCTCGAGTGGAGAGTTGACTCGACTCGACTGCGGCTCGGCTGGGACTGGGCTCTGTCTTCAGCTTGTGCTCCCGCTCCGCCTCCTGCTGGCACCCTTTTCACAGTTTGCGAAAAATGATTAATGCGATTTGAACTTTAAATTTACATTGTGTTCATGATATTCAGTTGAATTTATGAGCGCTGTTTGAGTTTGTAAATGAGTTGCTCATTTAATGCCCTAACAAGCGCCCCACGCCCCCCGCTCCACCACACAAACTACATAAGTAACTGGCTCCGTCGCCCAGCGGGGCGTCCATTGGATTTAGCCAGCGGCAAAGCGGAATTAATGATTGTATTCCATTTCACTTTGGTATTTCGGCCCATTCTCTCTCTCTCTCTCACTCTCTGTGTATATATATATGTATGTAGTATATCATAGATTAAATGAGTTATCCGTTTGGCTGCCGTCGTCGTCGTTGTCGTCGTCTTCCTGCTGGCCAATTCAGCCAAATAAGTGGCTTTTATTGTTTGGCATAATCCTGTTACCATCAAGTGCCAAACATATAAGGTAGCACAAAGCGAACCAATTCACAGAAATTCCTCAGCTTGTTTCGCATAACAGTCGTACATATATATATTTCGTATATATTCACAATAAGTAAATACTTTATCCAATGTTAACATGTTAAGCAAGAGTTCGGGCATTTCTAGCACAAGCAACAACACCTGTCGAAAGTAGAAATATTGTGGTAGAGATGTTTCGATAGCCTGCGCCAAGTCAGGGAAATGTCATCCGTTGGCTGCAGTCGATATGAATGTAACATGACCTGGCTTAAATGTAAAACAGGCAAGACAAAGTGTAAACATGTGTGCATATGCAGCGCAAACATGAAGCTGCCCCTGGCCGGAAGCCGGTTAAAGACTCAGCTGCGGACTTCAAGAGCAACAAATGAAACAGTTCAAATCTTAAATTCAATGAATGTGAGGTGGCTTTTCTTTTACTTTATATCTTTCTTATTCTCATTCTCAATCTCAGTCACTTTCTCTATCTTTTTTTCATTTTCATTCACATTCTGATTCTGACTCCCATTTTTATTCTGAATCACATTCCCGTTGTAATTCTCAATTTTATTCTAATTCACATTCTCATTCTCTTCCCCATTCTCATTCTCATTTTCCTTTTCCTTTTTATTCTCATTCCCATTTTCATGCTCATTCCAATTCAAATTCCAATTCTCATTCCAATTCTCATTCTCATTTTCATTCCAATTTACATTCTCACTCTCATTCTCATTCTCCTTTTCATTCTCATTCTCCTTTTCATTCTCATTCTCATTCTCATTCTCATTTTCATTCTCATTCTACTTCTCTTTCTAATTTCCTTTCTCTTTCCATTCTCATTCTCACTATCATTGTAATTCCTATTCTCATTCTATTTTTTATTCTCGTTCTCATTCTCATTTTCATTCTCATTCTACTTCTCTTTGTAGTTTCCTTTTTCTTTCTTATTCTCATTCTCACTATCATTGTAATTCTCATTCTCAGTCTCCTTCGCCTTCTCATTTTCTTTCTCTTTGTCATTATCACTCTCACTCTCATTCTAGTTCTCATCTTTACTCTCATTCTCTTTCTCATTTTCATTCCAATTCTGATTCCCATTCTCAATCTCTTTCTTAGATTAACTAAAAGATCTTCAATTGCTGACATTAAAACAGGAATAGTTATCGATTATACAGAGGTTCCAGTCTCTACCTCTTACAGGTTCTGAGATCGACACGTTACTGAAGATATGGACAGGCTAGATGGACTAACTTCAGCATCTTGATATAGTGCCTACCACTCTTACTTCTGTCTGTTACATACATATAGGCATTGCTCCCCGATTTCCCATTTCCACTGGTTTCCCGCCGTCAATTAAAGACTTCTATTTAACACATGACATTAAGAGCCACAGATTTTAGTTATTCTTAACTTCAGTTTGACTTTCAGATTCCAGCTTTCCTCAGGCTAGTCAAAGTCAAACACATATAAATATTTAATATCAAAAAACCTTCACTTGCAGCCTGCACTTGGCTAAGTCTTTAACTGAAGTTAGCCTAAATTTCTTTGTTCCATTTTCGGCTTAAAGTGAAGACTTCTTCAATTGGGCACAGCTGAAAAATGTCAATTTGAGTTGCATTTTGAGTTTTGAGCTGCATTGTGATGATCTGCTTGTGGCTCGGTTGCATTTGTGCTTGGCTTCGACGGCCGGATATATCGATAATTATCGCACAAAGCGAGTCCTGTGTGTGGGCTGTCGGTTAGGCATGTTAGCTGTGTGTGTTTTTTTTTCTTGCACGTTTCGACCAATTTGTGTGACTTTTGTGTGAAAAACAAGAAAACTCACAAGAAGCTCACAGGCACGTAAATATCCACACACACACAGGCACACACACGCCCAGTCAGACACACTTAGAGTTGTTTCCGAGCGACGCATGTGCATAAATTCATTGTCAGGACGACAATGACGACGACGTCGACATGAAATGAATGAATGAATGTGGGCAGGTCCATCGTCCACTGTCCACTGTCCATCGTCCACTGCCCACTGTCCACCTTCCACTGCCCACTGTCCATTCTTCTGTCTTCAATGTTGTTGTCCTCTGTCCCTTGCTCTATGTCATTTGCAGTGCGGCCGCCGCGTGCTCTGTCCAACATTTGTACTTCCTTCAGGCTTTTAGACTAAGAGCTCAGACACGCACACACCCATCCACACACACACACTCACACACACCCATCCACACACCCTCACTCACAAAGGTCGCATAAATCTTTCGACTTGTGTTTGATCGAACGCAAAAATAATGGCGTTTTGTTAGACTCCAGACTCGATGGCGGTTGGCGCTTGGCGCTTGGCGTTTGGCGCTCGCTCGTTGGTCCCTTTGCCTTTTTGCTTTTTGCTTTTTGCTCCTTCATAAATTCTGCGTGCACGGCCAGAGAAATCAGCAGGAAAATTGACACTTTAGCTGCACTCGATGGCCAGCCCACGCAACTGTACCCGTTGGCCAACAGCTAATGATACAAAGCGAACGCCACTGAGAGATACCCTGTAGGCGAGCGAAACTGGCAGGGTAGTCTCTGTTGGAATGTGATGTGTGGTGGATGTATAAAAAATATGTAATAATTAATGTATTCAAATATAAGGTATAGTAGAATAATAATAATAATAATAATTATATATATAGAAAAATAATAAGATAAGAATAAAATATAATTATAAGTATAGAATTATAATAAATTTAGTAAAAATTAATGATTCTACTCGTAGGTTAATAGAATTTGGCATTATCTGGGATAACTGCTCCACGCAGTTTAGACTGAAACCATTATCTATAAGAAATTTCAGCTTAGAAGCTTCAATAGTCTGTTCAGGCAATCATATTTGAGCTATAAGGAAGGATTTGCGCTTTGGAGTGCTCAAAAACTCTCTTGTTTGAACTTCTCATATGGAATGGATAAATTATGATTCCTTTGTTTTTTCTTAATTTAATTTTTCTTAATAATGGCTAAAAACGTACAGAATTTTCTATAACTGATCAATAATTGATCTTCCCCTTTCATTTGAAATTCTTTTTCAACATTTTTTTAAATATCGTCTTATCTTCGTATATTCAATCGGTTTTTGTGTCGGAAATCTTTAGAAATTCTATGCTCATCCGCTAAATACGAATTATATATATAAAAATATAATTTAAATTCCAATTAGTTCTACGCGAACATATTTTTTTTTTGTCGTATATGATCTCATTTAATTATATATATATATCTATAAAAAAATAATATAAATTAAAAAAAAGATATGTATTAAATAAAATTCGAATCGAGCTAAAGTTTTACTGATTTTTCAGAGATTTATTTAGGGATAAGATGAAATAAATATTATATTATAATTTATCTGAATATATATTTAAGTGAAGTACAACAATTGCTCGATAAATGTCGCAATAAATGTTAAAGATATATATATATTTTTGTATAACATTTTTTTCTGCCATCCAAACTCATTAAAAAGAATTTATGCAAACATAGGGTATATCTTTAGTCTGCCATCAACAATTCGCGCATTCTTAATTTTGCTGTTGCTGTTTTTGTTAAGTTTTAGTTTCAGTTTTTTTTCTCAGTTTTTTCAGTTGTTTTTTTGCTGGTTTATTTGCCGAGTTCCGTGCAAATTCATCAGCTGCTCAAATAAGTACCTGAAATGAAATGGCAAATGCCAAGCAGTTGAGCAACTGTTGAGTTGACCAATTGACCAGTTGACCAATTGGCTAAAGCTGGACTAGCTGAGCTGTGGTGAGTTGTAGTGGTGTGAGGTGTGGTGGGGTGAGGTGAGTTAAGCTGCTGCCTGATTGCTCAATGGCTGGAGGTACTAAGGCAGCTGCTGCTGCTGCTGTTGCTGCTGTTGATGCTGCTTTAGGCAGCCTTCATTTTAATTGCCAAAGTTTTACAGGTTTACAGGTAGGCAGCTGGCTTCGCTCCGCAGCGTTTGGCTATTTAAGTTTTTGATGGGCCAAGCAGACGCGACACTGACGCATTTTTATGGCCACGCATTAAGCATACGACATGTGGGCGCAGCATTTAAATGATATAATGCTCGTGCATAATGCACAACAATTAGTGGCAGCAGAGTGTATATCATATTTAACTATTGTCAGTGCCAGAGCCAACAGCCCTCCCCCAGCCACTTTTAGCCATCCATTTGCTGATGGTTCGCCTGCAGCTGCCAAGCTCAACTCAGCTTAGACTAAACGGCAAAAATCAAAGAATTTTATGCATGACTGCTTTATATGTATAAGTGAGAGAGGGAGGGAGGGCGGGAGAGAGGGATGGATGCGTCTCTATGTGTGCGTGTCTAACTGACTGATGGAGCGTGTGCAGCTGTCCCGTGCCGTTGCCGTGCGTACATTTTGGGTGCGTGTGCACTTTGTACAAATTAAAATTGCAAAATTCTCTTGCTGCACTTATGAAATACAATTTGGTTGGCAGGCGAGTCCGGGCAGCCAGTCCGGGCAGCCAGTCCGGACAGCTATTCCGGCAACTGGCACGTCAAGCATAAGCCCGTATCTCATAGCCGTAAACAATTGAGTCCGGCTCTGCCTAGCAGCCACTTCACTGTTGTCTCCGGGCCGTATTCTCTCATATCTTAATTGCTGCAACTCAAAATCAAAATCAAAATCAAAATCTCGACAGTATTAAATTGCAGCAAAAATGCATTTTATGCCTTGGCCATTTGATTTGATTATTGTGCCACAGCATCGGCATTGTCCGGCCCGTATTAATTGGCCAAGTTGCTGCAAATTGAAAGCCAAACAATCGTTTAAGTCAACTCGCATGCCCTGGACATAAATTTGCCACCTTGCCGCCCGCTCCCAATCGAATGCTCAACTATTTATTTTGTGTCACTTCTTGGCCAGGCCAGCTATTTGGGCAATGCGAGCTCTTGACACTGCGCTCGAGCCACATAAATCAGTGAGCATTGAGAAAGATTCAAAAATATAGATTAGAGACAAGAGAATGCTGTTCGTAAGCCTTCACATACAGTCAGGTTGTCTACACGTGCCACGTTCCGCATTTCTATCTAAGGATCTAAGGATTGTGAGCCTGGCAAATAGCAAATAAATCAATTTAATATTCCTCAATTTAAATTACTTAAGACAACATGAAATGTTTGTCTAATAAAAGTCATAAAACAGATATAATAAAACTAAAATAACAATAACAATTGAAGCTGTGACTGAGTTTTTGTATGTATGTAACAGCTTAAATGCTTCAGATTTTTAAAAAATACTATTTAAATAGGGAAAATAATTTTTTAAAAATTTTAATTTGTTGATTTCAATATGTATCAATATTTAGAGTATATAAATTTAAAAATATATTATAAATATTATTATTATATATTTATAAATGTATATATGTAACATTCATATGTTCATTTGCTTCTACTCACATTGCTTAAGTTTTATGCAGACAATTCTTTAAGACTTACAGCTTGGCTAGAGTAGCACAGCAATAAAGAAAGTAGCAAAGTTTGCTGCTGACAGCCTGTTCACACATATTGTGTTTTAATTGGCTGATTAGCAAATCTGCAAAACTTACAAATACATACATATACATATACATGTGTGTCAGGTTTGTGTAACTGTGTTCGCCTTCCAATCTCATTTTCTACTTCCATAACAAATGCTCGCTCGCTTGTTATTCGTCAAACAATATCAGCCTGCGCTTCGTAGGCCCTTCGGCCGAAGAAGTTGCCATCTCGCTCTCACTCAGCAAGACTCAAGCTACGTTCGGCAATTACTGTCTTCGTCTCGCTCTCTTGCAGTGCGTAGCAGCAGCCACAGGTCGGAAATGAGAGCGCGTCACTAAAACGCAAACTCACTTGGATCACGCGCTTAAAACAACAAATGCATGCGCTCAGTCTCACACTAATACAAATGCAACACTGGCAGCCAATCAGGAATGGGTAAACTTAGCAAACAGAGTCTGACTATTAATATTTGAGTATCACGGCATAGAATCAGAGCAATATGATTATATATTACATATGTATATATGTATGTGTGCATGTGTATATGGAACATGGGTTCTTAATTCATTGGGCATGAGAGTGAACCCATAAATAGCTGAGTCGACTTAGCTTAGGCTGCAGCTGTGTCTGTTGAAAGAAAGAGACGCCACTTGAGAAAGTCAAATATTTGCATAGAGTCGCATACATCGGCTCTCTTCTAGCACATGCAGAAGAAGAGCGCTAAAATTAGTGCATGATCTATTCAGTTTTAGCTAAGTTCTTGATATTTTCTTTGACTATATGTCTGTATAATATATCTTTAACATTTCAGGCAGCTGATTTGCAGCGTATTTCTTAGTCAGTTATACCCGACTCTCAGTTGTTTCGCTAAATAAATACAGATTTTACTGTAATTTCGCTGGCAAATTGCTGACAAATCGATTCGATTTATGATTCCTTGACAACAGTTTTTTTTCCTTCGCTTTTTTTTATTTATATAGAGAATCTTGAATTAATTTCAACAGCGCTGACAGTTTGCCGAGATGGGCGGTAGGCGGGGCATTTTGATAAATTTAAATGGCCAACAATTGACAGACAATTTGCGGTTGTGCCTCTTGATTGTCCCAGTCCCAGTCTCAGTCTCAGTCAGGCTGTTGTGCTCGTCCTTTGTCCTTGATTATATGGCCAGGCGGCCATTTGGCCAGTTGGCCATTTGACTGTGCGTTGTCCTGGCCATGGCCATGTCCTGCAGTCGCTCAGCTGCGTTCCTTGCGTTTGTCGCATTGTTTTGGTTTGTTTGTTTGTTTGTTGCTTTTGCGGCTTGCTTAACACAATTAATTAGTTAATGCCAAGCTCTGGCGTGAAATTTATTGCTATTTGCGCTTTTGTATTTGATGAGCAATGCCCGAACCGATTTCAGTCTGTTGTTTCTGTTGTTGTTGTTGTTGTTGTTGTAATTGCCACTAATTACTGGCACTGCGATTGCTGTTGCGGCATGCCTCGCTGCTCGATGTCCCCGGCCGAACTTATGCAAATGACGGCCCAGCGCTCATCATCTGTCTCCTGCCTGATTTTGGCAGCGTCTCGCACTCCTTTCATTGTCCTCGCTGCTGTCAGTTTCGTGTATATAATTTACATAAACATCTAATTGTTGGCTGCCATTGTTGTTGTTGTTGCTGTTGTTGTTGTTGCTGTTATTCCTGCTGTTGCTGCTGCTGCTGCTGCTCCTGTTGCTGTTGCTATTACACTTGCTGTAATCATGCTTAATTGTTTTCGTTCGCATTCCATGTTTAGATGCTCATGATTGACAGTTTGTGCTTTGGTGGTTTTATGCCAACAACAGGCCAGCGAAACCGCCAGCAAAACCGCCAAAGCCCGCCAAACCGCTGCTGCCCCGCCCCTGCTTCCACCATTCTCCCCCCTACACAATTTAAGTGCCTTTAAGTGTTTAATAGCACGTTTGCATAACGCCATTTTGCTGCCCGTTTTCAGAGTGGGGGCGTGTGGGGGCTGCTCGCGCATATTTGCGAGTATATTTCATAAATTCAATTAAGCAAATTGTTTTCAGTTATGGCCCAAGCAGTGCCTTCTTGGCCATAGTTCACAGCACAAGGGCCAATATGTCATGATATTTAACTGTGTTGAGGGCACATTAGGCAATGCCAAGAATACAATAATAAGCCGCGTTTAATTCCCGGACTCAAGCAGCAAATTGACTTCGGCCGAAGCTCAAGCAGTTAATTGCCAATTGCAGTGCATTTGCACCAAATAAAACATTAATAAGAAATTCAATTTACTTGGGTTATTGTTGTAATGTTAATGAGCTAGGAAATATTTCTAGAAATTCAAGAAAATGGATTTGGGACAAGGTAAGGGATTACTTGAATATAATAATCAAAATTAAGTATAATAAAATAAAATAAAAAATAAATAAAATAAAAACAAATATATATAAATACAATTTAATGAACTTATCCAAATACCTTTTCGAATATTTTAACTTTGTTTTATTTTATTTATTATATTCATTCGTTAAATGTATTTAATATTTCTATATTTTAAATATATATTTAAATATAATATTTATTATATTTAATGCAATTATTGAATTTTTTATTTTTAATTTATTTATTAATTTATGATATTTCTTTATTAGATTAATGTATTAATTTAAAAATATTTATTGAATATATATTTTTTTTATTTAAATCATTTTTTTTTTAATTTTTATATTTTTAACTATATTTATTTTATTATTATTTTTTTTTTCATCTTATCATTTCATTAATTTTTTTATAATAATTTTTTTTTTCAGTTGCTTTATATATTTTGTTTAATATATTTATTTTATTAAATTTTTTAACTATATTTATTTTATTATTTATTTATTTTTTTTTATCATCTTATCATTTTATTAATTTTTTTATTATATTTTTTTCAGTTGTTTAATATATTTTATTTATTTATTTATTTATTTTTTTTAACTTATAAAATATATTTATTTTTTTATTTTTTTTTACTTTGTTCTATTTCGTAAATTTCAATATATATATATTTTTTATGTTTTTCATTTGTAATATATATTTAATTTATTTTTTTTATTTTATTTTATCTAATATTTATAATTATAATTATATTTAATTAATTTAATTTAATTAATTTATATTGATATTTATGTTTTATGGTTCCTTTTTTTTTAATATATTTATATAATTCTTTTTTTTTATATATGTTTTTGTTGATTTTATATATGTATGTATAGTATTTATTTCATTAATTTGATTTATTTTTTATTTTATTTGATTTCATTCATTTTATTTATTATATTTGTTTATAGTTCTACTTATTTTATTTTATATATTTATTTTAGTCATTTTTTTTTTAAATGTCTTTGTTGATTTTAGTTATTATATATGTTATGTTTATTTAATTTATTTAATTTATTGAATTTTTTTTTAATTAATTATTAATTTTTTTTTTAGTAATTTTATAATAGTTATTTAATTGTTGTCGTAAGTTATTATTATATAATACAATTATTTTATTTATTCCATTTTTTGATCACTTTGATTTATATTTATTTATTTTCTTTATCCATTTTTATTAATATTTTTTTTTTTTTGTTTGACAGAGTTGAGCTTCAAACATTTTCTTTGCCGACAAAAATGTTCAATTCGAATCTATAAAAATCTAATATTATTTTAAAGTCATTTAAAGTTGATTCTAAAATTGTTTTTAATATACAGAAAACTTTACAAGAACAAAATAAAGCTGAGACTTAAACCGAGACTCTATAATACTTGAGACTTCATAGTTATTAATTACATCTAGTTAATCGCTTTAAGTTTGAAGTGCTTCGCTCATTGTTGTGGCTTAAGTCGGGCTTAGGCTTATGGGATTGATTGGCAGCCGAAGGTCCATTAGCCTTTAGTGCTATTTGCTGAGCAGATTGTCATTCGTGAGACTTGAGTGCGGCAGGGAGAAGCGCGAGACGAGAGAAGAAGCGAGACGGGGAAATTCGTTTTGTAATTTACTTCGATGCAATGCGAAGCTCGCGCTATGCATATTTGCAGGAGCAGGAGCAGGAGTAGGAGTAGGAGCAGGAGCAGGAGCAGGAGCAGGAGCAGGAGCAGGAGCGAAGCTTTTGTTTTTTTCTCTCTCTCTCTTTTTGTGTTTCTCATATGATTGCCATGACAACTGACTATGTGTGTGTGTGTGTGTGTGTGTGTGTGTGTGTGTGTGTGTGTGTGTGTGTGTGTGGGTGGTTGGCCTTGCTATAGATCAATGCCAGCTGCACTGACAGTTGATATTTACCTTTTAATATTATTAATATTATTAAAATGAGCAGCAGCAGCAGCAGCAGCAGCAGCAGCAAGCAGACTCATATGCATATAAAGAGCATCCTTGCCAAATATGCTGCGCGTGTCTGTCCGTGTGTGTGTGTGTGCGTGTGAGTATGTCTAAATCTCTGTATGCGTGAGTGTGTGTGTGTGCCTGCTGACTGATATTCATGCTGTGCTGCCGCCGCTTGCAAATGAAGTTCTTGTGGCTTGGCAAAATGAAGTCCAGGCTCGTCGCTGCTATTTTGCCTTTGACAGCAGAAAATACACACTCACACACTCACACACACACACACACACACGCCGCCATTCAGCCTGCCTCCTGCCTCCTTGGCTGGCAATAAAATCAACAAATATTTTCATGAAAAACCATGTGAAAAATTAAGTAAAATGAACTGAAAATCGTTCGCATCATTGACGGCCCCGCCACAAGAAGCGCTTGATCATTGCAGAGAGTCTCATGGGATATTTGGAGTTAATAAGTATTAAGCGCATGTGAATGATACTTTAGCTATGGCTAACATAGGGCTAAATGATATTATAGATATGGCTATATATAGCTAGATTTGCAATTGTAAATTATACCTTAACTAACTATATATATATAGCTAAATCTGCAATTGATTCTGTAGCTATGACTTTCTATGGCTAGATTTGCAATTGTAAAGTATACTTTTGATATGGCTATATATGGCTAGATTTGTATCTGTAAATGATACCTTAACTATGGCTATATAGCTAGATTATATATATAGCTTAATCTGCAATTGATTCTTTAGCTATGACTCTAAGGCTAGATTTGCAATTGTAAACTATACTTTAGCTATGGCTATATATAGCTTGATTTGCAATTGAAAATTATACTTTAGCTATGGCTATATGTAGCTGGATTTGAAATTTTCTTCTGGTTATATATAGCTAGATTTGCAATTGATTCTGTAGCTATGGCTAAGTATGGCGAGATTTGCTATTATAAATGTTAGCTATAGATTTGTAATTGTTTCTTTCTGGCTATATATAGCTAGATTTGCCATTGATTTCTTAGCTATTACATATAGCTAAATTTGAAATTTTAAATGATACTTAAGCTATAACAATACATATATATATATATAGCTAGATTTGCAATAGCTTCTTTCTGGATATTTATAGCTAGACTTACAATTGATTCTTTAGCTATGGCTAAGTATGGCTGGTTTTGCAAGTGTAAATGATATTTTAACTATAAAAATATATGTAGCTAGATTTGTTTTCCTTCTGGCTCTATATGGCTAGATTTGGAATTGTTTCCTTCTGGCTCTATGTATAGCTAGATTGACTATTGTAAAGACTTTAGCTATTGCCATAAATAGCTAGATTTCCTATTGTAGACTTTTGCTTGAGTTCCCACAGTTTCTGCATTTCATTATTTCATCATAATCATTATTCATCATTATTCATAACTTTGATTTATACCCAATGCTGTGTCTAGGCTATTCCTGCTTCGTTGCATTATTCCTATATATATTTTTGTTATTCTCTGGCGGAAATTCACACTCGCCGCGTGTTATAACTTGTTACGCACTTATTAAGTTGCGCGCCTCTAGGTATGCAATATAATTATCAAGTCTTCAATACGCAGACGAGACTGATGCGTGTGTGTGTGTTGGTGAGAAGCAACAATGAAGGCGTGCACAATGTTCGCATACTTCAACAACTTGTTGTTGGTGTTGCTGATGCTGCTGCTGATGCTGATGCCCAAAGGCCGCAGACGCGTGTGTTGCATGGCTGCCAAAAGGCTGGCAATGACAGCGAACGCCGCCGCCGCGTGGGTTGGTTAAAGCCTTGCTGCTACTTACTGCTGTGCAGCAGTTGCCAGAACTAAAAGCAATATCAGCATGCACATGCCCGCACAGACACACACACACACTCGCACACACGCACACTTTGCATATTGCTGCCGCTTTTGGTATTTCGCGTGGCATTTAAAAGCAAACGAATGCCAAAGGCTCCAACAGCACAAAAAACTTGTAGACGTGCCGCACAGTGTGGCCGAGCTGGTTGTTGTTGTCGCTGTTCTTCTTCTTCTTGTTGTTGTTGTTGTTCTTGTTGTTGTTGTTAGTTTTGCTGAGCTCTGCTATAGTAGAATTTAAAAATCTGCCAGTCACTTCACTCACTCGTGCAGTTTTGAATATGCTGTCAACAGCTTTAAGCGTCTGCCATTTATAATGCTCACGCCCGCATTTTGGCTACTTTTAATAGTGCTTCAGGGGAGCGTATGGGGGAGGGGAGAATATGTGCGAAAGTCTGTTCTATCTATAAATCATATTTAAATTAAATACTTCAATTACTTTTGTTTGCATAAATATGAAGAGAACTATTACTGCAACTATTAATCAAATTTATTTTACATTTACAATTATTAAGTGTGATTTATATATATATATTATAAATTTGATTTAATTTTTTAAATAATAATAATAAATGTTACATATATGTATTATATATATATTTATATAAATATTTATGTAAAAAATTACAACACATTTTATTTTTATGTTTGAAAATCGTTCTCACCAAGCTTGCTTTGGCAATATGACAGTTTGACCTTTAAAATTGACTCTAGGCAATGACATTTGATCTCTTCATTTTCTCTCTCTCTCTCACTCGCTCTTTCTTTCTTTGTCCACTTATGCATGTCTGTTGCTTGTCTCAAAAAAGAGTTTCTCTCTAACCATATTTACACCAAGTGTATAATTAATATTTATATATTTATGCCTTTTACATAATTGCAAATGCATTAAGTCTTAGGCTAGTTGAGGCATTCTCTTAGCTATTCACGCACACGCACATCACATACAATTACTGTCGCTCAGTGGCTGAGACAACGGTGCGAGCGAGCTGACAGCAGCAGCTGATTATCTATGCATATGGCTAGAGGACACCTGCCACACCTGCCACACCTGCTGTCTGGGGCCAAGATGCCAAAGTGTGTACTCATTATAACGAATGACTCGTGTTGTTGTTGTTGTAGCACACATACATGTGTGCGTGCATGTGTGTGTAACTCGCGGCTGACAAATGGCATTATTTTTGTTTGTCAAGTCTAAAGCGGGGCAGCTGCAACAGCAACAGCAACAGCGATGCAGCCGTTGCAAGTGCACTTCAAAGTTTTCAGAGCATGCTTCAAGGCTCGCCCAAGTGCGTGTGTGTGTGTGTGTGTGTGTGTGTGTGTGAGTGTGTGAGTGTGTCAGTCAGTCAGTCATTTAGTGTTCGCTGGACTCGCCGACTTCCACGGCTGCTTCTTTGACTAACGAACGCTCAGAGTTATGCGAAGCGTCTAATAACAACAACAACAACAACCGTAACTAAAACAACAACAACTAAAACTACAACAACAACAACAACAACAACGAATAGCAGTAAACGCTTTCAGACAACTTGTATTTCTTGACGCTGTGGCAGCTGTCCATTTCGTTGGCTCCAGCATTTGCATAACATTTGCCGTTGCTCGAGTCGCCGCTCTCTTTGCCGGCCGAGCGCCTCGCTCTTAAATGCGTAGAACTCGCTCTCGGCGCAAACTCACCACGTGTTGAATTGGCAGCTTCGTTTGGCTGCATTCTTTCGTGAATTTGGCCTTTTCGCAAATGCCACTCTGACATTTGCTTGACCAGGTGTCCCATGCGAAGCCCCCTCTCCTGCCCCTCCCGTTGTGAAATGCAACATGCACTCGCCCCATTGCCCGCCCCCTTCCTCCACTTGTTGGCCCACTCCTGGGCTTTGTGCTGCGAAATAAGCCTGGCCCTATTGAAACTAGCATTGCGGGAGCTCCTCGACCTTTAGACGTTCATTACGGGCAGCAATCAGACAAGTTGCATTGCCTTCACAAGGTCATATGTGTTCATATGAATTCCTGTGTATTTATATATATTCATGGAAGATCGAAGCTACGCTTGAGTAGCTAAAGATACTATTGAATCAGTAGCTGAAGAGGATATATAAGTACATATTATAAGTGGAGAAAACATTGGCTCAAGTCTATATTCTAAGAAGATAACTTTTGTAGTAGTCTATGGATTCGATATATTTAGATACGTATATGGAGATATTTACGTGACATATATGGATTTTATGCTTATTTAATACATTTATAGATTAGAATTGCTTATAAATGAAGAGTGAGAAGGTAAGGCTGTAATTAGCTTCTCACTCTTTATTCATAAGCAATTCTGATCTATGCCAACGTAAAAAAGATTTTTTCTGGATCTATTCGCATCTATCTATGTATATATCTATCTATCAATCTATGAATCTCTCAATCTCTCAATCTATCAATCTATCAATCTCTCAATCTCTCAATCTCTCAATCTATCAATCTATCAATCTATTAATCTATCAATCTATCAATCTATCAATCTATTAATCTCTCAATCTCTCAATCTATCAATCTATCAATCTATCAATCTATCAATATATTAATCTATCAATCCATCAATCTATCAATCTATCAATCTATCAATCTATCAATCTATCAATCTATCAATCTATCAATCTATCAATCTATCAATCTATCAATCTATCTATCTATCTGTCTATCCATCTTTTTATCTATCTATCCACCTATTTATCTATCTAATCTATCTATCTCCTCTATTTATCTCACTATCTGTCGCTACATGTATCTTATCTATAATAATAATTTATTTGATATGGACAAATATTCTCAAAACATTCTACTGTCTGTCATTTGGCTTGAGTGTTAGATATATTTTGGCGTAGAAGACTTGGGCAAACTTTACAATCGTCTTTCGATATCATGTATCAACAACCATTTTATAGATAAATATTTTCTTTAAGACCATTTTAAACTGTTACTAGATGTTAATACTGTAGCGGTGTGTTGGAAATATAAGGAGAATCATTGGAGTAGAGTTAAGACTGAGATAGATGACGTAGATGAATTATGATAAATCTCAATAGCAAATCTCGAATATGTAAAGAGAAGTTGTAAAGGGATGATATAAAGAGATCTCAAAATTTATATTGATATGCTTTAGGAGATATATTATACCAATGAGTAGAAGAACCACTAGTAAAACGCATATTTGATATATATATAATCAATCCCAACTCGATCTTCTTATGAATTGCTCAACAAATGGAAACGACAGATTCATATATATCTTAAGAGACTTTAAACAAACGAATGCTCGCTGATAATATGGAAAATGATGTTTGGCATTTAAGGAGAACTCTGTTGCTGCTTGGGTTGCAACTCGAAAGTCGGGTAGCTAATGGCTGGACATAAAAGGCAACTAGCTGGCATTCGTTGTTGGCCTGGCTGACGACTGACGACTGTTGACTGTTGTCTGTTGGCTGTTATCGCTGCACGCTCTTTTCTGTTTTCTTCTTTTTTTCGGCTGCTGCTTGGCCAATGGGCAGCGCGGACGGGGCGTATGCGTAATGCGCATATGTGTTTATAACAGCGGCAACGTCAACGTCATCATTGACGCTCGGAACGTGCCAATGAGCTGTGCGGAGCCCATTTCGTTTTATATATCTGCTAATGACTCAATTTGGCGACAAACGGCAGAGCGTGAAGCCAATGGATGGGCGGATGGGAGTGGGCGGATGGGAGTGGGCGGTGAGCGTGCTATGTGCACATTATGAGACATACGACCTAAACAATTAACTGTTAACACACACACACACACACACACACACAGCGCCAGCCGCAACAAATGACAATTGATGAGCTGAAACACTTTTGATGCACAGAGAGTGTGGCTAGAGAGAGTGTGTTTATGTCAAATATCATGCATTTAAATGGAATACCAAATTTGTACAGATATATGTGTTTTTTTTATTTATATATTTTTGTAATTATTATTATTTTTTTTATTATATTTTTATTAGTTTTATTATATTTTATTTACTATTTATTTTTTTCATTTTTGTATTTTTTTTTTTTGAGATTGCTCTTATTATTATTTTATTTTATTTATTATTTATTTTTTCATTTTTGTATTTATTATTATATTATATTTTTTACTGTTACTATTATTATGTTATTATTTAATTTATTATTACTTTCTTTTTGGTATTATTTTTAAAAATTACTATTATTATTACTGTTTTATTTTTTTATTTATTTATTTTTATTTATTTATTATTATTTTTTTTTAATTTTTTTTTATTTTTTATTTTTTACATTATTTATTACTATTATTATTCTTTTATTAATTATGTTAATTTAATTAAATTATTTTATTTATTTATTTTTATTTTATTTTTTTTTATTATTATTTATTATTATGATTACTATTATTATTACTGTTTAATTTTTTTATTATTTATTTTATTATTTTTAGCTTTTAATAATTTTTTAGTCAGTATTATTATTATTATTTTTTCATTATTTTTTATTTTTATTTATTTATTATTTATTTTTTTTATTTTTTATTTTTCACATTATTTATTACTATTATTATTCTTTAATTAATTATGTTAATTTAATTTAATTATTTTATTTATTTATTATTATTTTATTTAATTTTGTATTATTTATTATTATGATTACTATTATTATTACTGTTTTATTTTTTTTTATTTGTAACTTTTAATAATTTTTTAGTCAGTATTATTATTATTATTGTTTTTACATTATTTATTACTATTATTATATTTTTATTAATTATGTTCATTTAATTTAGTTTTTTATTTATTCATTATTATTTTATATTATTTATTGTTATTATTATTTTTTGTAATTTTGTTATTATTTTATTTTATTACTTTTTTATTATTTTTTTAAATATTTTATTTTTTACTATATAATTTTTTTTGTATTATTGATTACTATAATAAAACTATTTATTTTATTTATTTTTTTTGTTTAATTTTTTTTATTACATTATTTTATATATTATTTATTATGTTTTTTTTATTTTATTTTTTTTTTTGTTATTGCATTATTTATTACTATCATTATTATTACTATTTCTTTTAAGCAACTTTATTTTATTTATTTTTCTTATAATTCTATGTGATTTTTTAATATACAGTATTTAATTTTTGTTGTTGATAATTTATTTATTCCTTTTACTCTTATTATTATTATTATTATTTTATCTAAATATTAGTATTCTCTTTTTTTTTTCGTATTATTGAATCGAACCTAGAAACTTGAGCTGTGCACACTGCTGGACATTGACTGCGCACAGTTTGAACAAAACAATTGCGCTGCTCGCGCGTACTTAGCGCAAATTGCTCTTTTGCAGTACAAACAAGTGCCACTGCTGCTGCTGCTGCTGCTGCTGCTACTGGTGCTGTTGCAGCCTTGAACTAAAGCGTTGTCTAAGTAAGTATGTCGTTTCCGTTTCCGTCGCCGCTGCCATTATTGGTGGGCCGGGAATGTTAGGTTAGCCTCCATGCGCTCATTGTTGTCGCCAAAGTGCTGACACAGAGTGCCAGATAGCGTGGGTGGGACAGTGATACAGTTTGAAACACAGACACACAGACACACACACACACACACACACACACACACACATGTATCATTGGCTATTATCGTGTGCGCCTTAAAAGCACAGAGCGATAGACACTGAAAAAGTTGTCTCAGGACAATGAAATGCCTTGCTCAATAAATAGTCAAAAGCAGTAATAGCAACAACAGCAACAACAACAACAACAACAACAACAACAACAACAACAACAACTCTGAGGCCACTTTGGCTTGCAGAACTTCGCTTTGACAATGTATGTGGCTGCTCGGGCTGTTTTATCGCAACCAATTCGCAATTCGATTTGCTTTTGTGTGCGTCGCATGCGGCGTATGCGTAATGTGTTTGCCTACCATACCATCGCTCTCCCTCTCTCTGTCTCTCTCCCTCTTCCTCTCCCACTCAGTCGCGACAATCGCAATTTAGCGTTGCTTTTATGGCCCCTAGGTGCGAGTGCCGGCAAGTTCTCGCATAATGGAAATTACTTGATTATCGTTTACACGTCGCCAATCGCTCAGCCCGGCCTTGCCTTGCCTTGCCTTGGCCTGGCCTGGCCTGGCTGCGTATAGGACTCGTTAATAGACTGCCTCGGACCACATTCATCGTTCGCCACGCCACGCCACGCCAAGCCACGCCGAGTCGAACCATTCGGCGTGAATCTTATTAAAATTATTGTATTCGACTTGGCCCGGCCCAGATAGGTATTTCCTGGCCATTCAAATCTCTCGGCTGGGCCACCTGCGCGGCAACATTAGTTCGCCTCGAGGCCAGCGCCGGACAGCGGCTCATTAAGGGCAGCTCGTTAATTTCAATCTCATTCTGGACGTTAACCATTTGGGATGCCAACCAAACACAAGTAATTAAATAAACCGGCTAACGGTTTAGCCGCTTAGTCGTTTCGATTAGACGAAACGGGTTAAGTTTGCTCCACTTAATATGTATTGGAAATATACAGTACCGTGCAAAAGTGAGTGGATGTTTGCAAATTTGACTTTCGTCTCTCATAAAAAAGAAACTATACAAGCAAATCAGATAATTTTTTTTTATTTTTTGTTAATTATAGTATTCTTAATAAATAAATAAAACTGCATGAAAAAATCTGCTGAATTCAAAGAGTTAGAAAGAAATAAGTAAAATAACCCACATAAACTCACTTTTGCACGTTTCAAAAAAGTGACATTTTTCGCTTTCTACCGCTGTTCCTTGACAAAATCTTAGAGATTTACGGTTATTTAAGCTATTTTCATATTTCTTTTACTCGTAAACTGATTTGAAACGGGGTTATTGCAATTGAAACGAAATTTATTCCATTTTTAACATATTTAAAAATGATTGTTTAAAATTATTGAATAATGATACAAATTTCAACCGAAATTAAAATTTTTTGTTGTATACCTGTCCGATATGGTCTGTTCTTCAAGTATTATTGCCGAAAAGCTTGGTATTAGCCAATTTGCAATGATTGCTGTTCAAAGGATACGAATTTTGACCCCAAACCACATGTAAAAGTTCGCAATAATTTGTGTCTGGACTCAGATGCTCCACTAATTATGTCGGAAATGAGGAAAAACAAGTTGATATAACCAAAGGCTGCTTCTTTAGCAATTGAAATAACTGTTAGCGTATGAAATGTTAGAAGAGCACTTCGTGACATTGGATATTCCTCATGCCTTAAAAAGAAAACAAAACTCCATTGTCCGAAAACAAAGCGTGTGTCAAATTTGCAAGGATACATAAAAACTGCAGCATTGATAATTGAAAACGAGTTGATTAGTGTGATAAACCTTAATTTAACCGATTTAAGTCAGATGGTCAGCCATACTGCTGGCTTAGACCCGAGAAACGCATTCAAAGACACCATATGAAGCAAACTGTCAAATATGGTGGTGGAGACATCATGGTCTGTGGATGCTTTACGTGGTGGAACATTGGTGATTTGCATTTTATAGAAGGTCTAATTCGCAAAAAGCATTATTAAAGTATTATGTTACCTTATCTGCCCAATTTTACGGGGAAATGTGTACAGACCGAAAAAAAAATTGTTTTTGAACAAGATTGTCATCCAAAGCATACAGCCGAAATAGTTATGGAATGGATCGGAAATGAAAATTTTTAGCTAATGGAGTGACCAACACAGAGTCATGACCTTAATCCAATTCAATATCTTAGCTCAATCGTGCAAAGACCGCTGGGACAGTACAAGGTTGCCCCAATAAACATGGGCAATCTGTGGGATGGCGTAGAAGGAGAACGGAATCGAATTCCAAAAGAAATTTTCAAAGTTTAGTAGAGAGAAAGCCAATAAGAGTACACCAAATTACTATAAATAAGGTTCATGGACGAAAAGTTAATCAAAAATGATTAAAAATGTTAAATTAGTACATTTTTTTGAAACGTGCAAAAGTGAGTTTATGTGGATTATTTTACTTTTTTCTTTCTAACTCTTTGAATTCAGCAGATTTTTTCATGCAGTTTTTTTTTTATTTATTAAGAATACTATAATTAACAAAAAATAAAAAAAATTATCTGATTTGCTTGTATAGTTTCTGTTTTATGAGAGACGAAAGTCAAATTTGCAAACATCCACTCACTTTTGCACGGTACTGTATATTGTATATGCAATGTATATATATGTATGTATACAAAGAATATATATAAACATATATGCACACATACATATACATATACATAAAAATTATCGTTATCTTAATGATCGTTATAATAATTAATAATATTTAAATTTAAACTATATTATACTTACATTAAATAAACATTAAAAGTATAACTTTTACATTTTTGCTTAATATACTTAACTATTTCAATACTTACCAACAACCAGAAGAAGAGGAGGAGAAGCACTGCGCTGCACTGGACGACTGAACGACTGACCACCAGAAGATGAGGAATGCGACTGAAGCTGCGCTGCAACAGGCTTGCCTTTATATAGGGCAGCGACAGCTCCACTCAAGTCAAGCTCAACTCTTGAACCTCTCTCTGAGTCAGTCTTCACACTCGATCATTAGGCGACCAATCAGAGCACACTCTGCTGCTGCTGCTGCTTCTGTTGATGCTGCTGCTGCAAGGAGCACCTCTTTTGATCTTCGGCTGCTTTTATATAGGGCTGCGACAGCTCCACTCTGAGTCAGTCTTCACACTCGGTCATTAGGCGACCAATCAGAGCACTTTCTCAGCAGCTCTTCAGATCTTCGGCTGCCTTTATATAGGGCAGCGAGACTTCTACTCGAAGTCGAGCTCAACTATTACGCCTCTCTCTGAGTTAGCGTAAGCTAAACTCTCTATCAGTTAGCGACCAATCAGAGTATTTTCTGCTGCCTCTGCTGCACACATATGCAAACTAACATCTCCTCTTCAGAACCTTAGCTCTTTTTCAGCATTTCTTCTTTCTGCTTCTTCCTTCTGCCTGTTACATACATTTTCACAAAATTATTGTACCCTGATTTCCCATTTTCAATGGGCTCCGAGTATAATAAATAAGTAATTATATATTTAACTCGGTTAAACTAATTATCAATAATTTTTTGTTTATAATTTTAATAGACTAAAAAACATTCTCGAAATAAATAAAAAATACAAATATAAATACATTCAACGGGCATATAATTTGTTCAACCAATTTAAATACTTTTAATATACTGAAATAAATTGTCTCAAGAATGGCAAAAACAATTGAGATGGATGATACAAGGTTTGGCTCTAAATATTTGCAAATATTATGAATATGTAAGTATATATAGATATATATATATATATATATCGAAATATATGCTGATGAGCTACAAATAGCTTTCATTCTTAATCAAAGCAGAAGGCAAATTGCAAAGCCTTTTTGCCGGAATTCATACTCGCTCAGAAGGCGAAACAGAGTATATGGGTTACACACGGATTTTTTCTGGCTAACAATTGCCAAAGACTTTAATCCCGCCAGATATCCGCTTGACAGCTTTAATCTGGCTGAGACTTTAAGTTATGCCCAGTCTGAGCGCTATTCATCGACCTTCAATCGTTCGTCAGCTGTGAGCGAGTATTGAACAGTTGTGTACACCTGGCTGCAATCTTCATACACATTTTTCTTTTATTTACTTCCCCCCCCCCCCTTTTTTTTTTAAGAAAGTATAAAATATTCCATTATGTTAAATACCAAAAATTTGCTTAAAAAATGTTCAAGTAGCTTTGGTTCAGCAAACGTAAGGGGCAAACGTCTTTAAGTGTATGAGTGTGTGTGTGTTGTGTGTGTGTGTGTTGTGTGTGTCTGTATGTTTTGGCTTCTTAAATTTTCCGGCTTTTGACGTGCCAATTTTACGCAGTTTTCAGCAAGTTGGAAAACTTTCAGCTCGCTAACAAAACTATATAAATAAATGCTCCCTTTTACACATACACAGACACACATACATACACACAGTCACGGACACATGCGCCCCATACACATGCACACACGTGAACTGTGAAATAAGTAAAGCAATATAAGCAAACATATATACAAATACATACATGCATATACACATATATATGGATATGTTTCTGAAAGCGGCATAAAAAATGCGCTGCAAATAAATACAAGCTGCGTGCGTGTGTGTGTGTATGTGAGTGTGAGTGTGTGTGTGTTAGAGTAAGCCTCGCTGTTATGCATGAAAATAAAACTTTTCCATAATTTTGTATAAGAAAAGTTTTGCGTTGTGCCACATAGTTGCAAGTGCTTCCTGCTGATTTTTCTTGAGCCGAGTTTTTTTTCTTTTCGACTATTATTATACCCTGATCCCATTGAAAACGGCCATTTAGGGTGTATTGTTTTTGCTTAAGTGTATGTAACGGGTAGACACAGGAATTGCTGAGGTAGTATATATGGTATATTAGGTCGAATACATGGTATATTAGGTAGTATATATGGTATATTAAGTAGTATATATGGTATATAAGGTAGTATGTATGGTATATAAGGTAGTATATATGGTATATAAGAAAGTATATATGGTATATAAGGTTGAAAAGCCTGGTGTATGTATAGATTCCGTTGGTCCTATCGTCCGATCGTCCTTTTGCCCCACCGTTCAATCGACATTTATCCGTTTGTCTCTTTGTGTTTACATATATGAGTTCATTGGTTTCTATATCTCTGAGAACTAGAACCGTGGCACCTCCATATTTAACTTCCCTTTTACAGGAAGCATATATTTTTGTTTCTAGGAATGGATAAAATTTCTCAATTCCTCAATTCCTTGAAATCGAATATGCATATCAAACTGTTGTTATTTGATGCATAATTTAAAGGAACTGGAGATAACGAAGATTAGAATTATTTCTACAAAAACTATATTCAATCTTCAGAACAGGTTGACTTTATCCCATTTTTATGTATTATATTATATCATCAGAAATCCTTCTGCAATCCAGACCATCTTATAGGAAACACGAATTCCAGTTCGACTCACGATATTAACCTATCTCTCCGAACAATCCCAATAATAGAGACATATTCAGTTAGCTACTTCATTCCAGGGTATCTCCCAGTCCAGCTAGCACTATCGCTTTTCGGGTTTTTTTTTTTTTTCTTTCGCTTCTTTGCCGGCATTTTCATTTGTGTGGGACTAGGCCCAAGTGGTTGCCGCCTGCAGTTGCGGCGCAAAACTTTGCACAGCCTGTGAATTAATTAAAAGATGAACTGGGCAAAAGGAAACCGAGCAGGCGAGTCAACAGGCAGCGCCGTGCTTTGGAGGCCAGCCCGAGGACCAAGTCCAAGCAGCCAAAGCCAAATCCTGGACTTGGCCAGGACTTGGCACAACCCGTTAACAAACTCCGCTAGTTTCATTGAACGCAAACTTTTAATCTAAATGATAAGAGTCTCGGCGTCTTGTGTGAGGTGTGTGAGGTGTTTGTATGTGAGACAGCTTTACCCCACTGCTCCAGGTCAGTTCTCTGACGATATGGACAGCCAGAGAAAAAATGTGATATATTAAAAGACTCTTAAACTAAAAGACTTTTTCCTTGGGCTTGCCAATTGAAGTAAAGTTCTGTCAAAAGATCACTCAGAGCTCTTTCAGCTTGGAACAAGAAATCGGTGAAAAGTGAAAACTTTAGTCCAAAGCATAATTAATTGAAAAGCCTCGTGTTTCGAGTGTCTGCAGCCAGTGTTGCAAAACGAATTGTGAGCGTGTATATATTTGAGCTTTTATTGAGTTTTCGTATGCATAACAGGTAAGTGCAGTAGAAATAGAATAGAAAATAAGTAAGACGTTGCAATCGGGCGGTACGGGCTGTAAAATACTTTATTCACTATTAAAAGGCTGTCAGCTCCACAACTTTACGATATAGAGTTTTTTTCCGATTTGTCAAACCCACAGTGGGCGTAGCATAGTCAATTATTATAAGGAATCTTGCGTAATGAAATTATATAATACAAATTGTAATTTTCACATTAATAATAGGGAAATTACAGGGTATTATAGGATATGCTTAAAGGGGCGTACAAATTATTCATTAGCCATTAGTCATTAATCATATATAGAGAAGATCAATAGTAAGACAAAGACATTTCGAAAAGAAAAGGTATCTGCCTGTCAGGCATATCCCAATTTGAACAGTCTGCGGCTAATGCCTAAGAGCAAAGAATCTGAATATGAATATGAAACTGAAACGTAAACTGTGCACTAAGTGTGCGATAGGGGAACAAAGGAGTAACGCTGTGTGGGCGGCGGCCAAAGTAGGTGTGGCAGTGTTTAGGTCGAAAAGGATAACAGAAATGGACGTTGGAAAAGCGCCTTTTCATGCGCGCTCCATTGGCTTTCAATTAAGATTCAGCATCGTTGTGTTTCAATCATCATTTGCGAGCACAACAAAATTTTCGCACATCCAGTAGCACATGTCACACCCGCACACACACACGCAGACAGACACACACACACACACATGCACACGGAGGAGCGAGTAAAATGTAGATTTGTGCGCGCTGCGTGACGTGCGGGCCATAGTTTGCATGGGGCTATAGTTTGTTCATGGGCCGACCGGAAATGGCGGCTAACATGTTGCCAAATGCCAATACAGAATGTCCTCTGCTCTGTCTGTGTGTGTGTGTTTGTGTGTGTGTGTGCAACACAAATGCAATTTGTATAATTGACTGTGACTGTTGCCTCCGCTTGGCTCGGCTTAGCCCAACTCTGCTCGACTGCTCCAAAGGGCGTCTATTCGAATTTGAATATATGAATCTGCCTGTGTGTGAGTGTGAATGTGTGTGTGAGTGAGTGCTGGTATGCGTGTGCCTGTGCGTGTGGGTTGGTATAAGTTTAAACAATTTGTACAGCTAAATGGGTTGGGTAGTGCTGCTCCTGCCCCACTCCCGCCTCCTGCTGCCCCACTCCCGCCTCCTGCTGCTGCTGCTACTGCTGTTGCATTTTAGTTTTGGTGCGGTTTTTGGTTGCTGCCTCTTTGGGCCTTTTGCCGTGGCTCATGCCTCGTCGCCGTCGTCGTCGTTGTCGAGTTTTAGAATTTGTTTGTGGTAAAATGCAATTAAAAAGAGATTTACAAGCTTAGCAATGACTGAGAGATGGCCACGCTGGGCGCACGGGCTGCCATCTGCACCAAATACAATATACAAATAAAAAGCGTAAATATGCGAAAATACCAAAAAAAAATACTGCAAATTCGGTCTGTCATTCAGTGGAAATGAATGGCCATCAAGTATGCGCATTCATATGATTCACTCTGGCCTCTGTCGCATTCACAAGTTACTTATTCAATTTGAATGCCAATTATTTACAGCGCCCAAGGGAATTGCCGCACACTTGCCACGCCTACGCTCACGCCCACATGTCATGCCCGCGCCATCGGGCAGATGCCCTGCTCGTGTATCATTCGCATTGGGGCAGCTCTAGTCTCAGATTGTGTCTATAGAGGGAGCAGAAGAAGAAGAAGAGCTTGCGTTATTGTATGCGACATTGGGTTGAGGTCAGTTTAAAGAGTCAGAGCAACACTTGCTATCTCTCACATTTGTGTGATATTCGTATTAATCTCATTTTTCTCAGTAAGAGAGTGTTAGAGATAGAGAGATAATTATCTCTAACTCCCTTTATGATTTCTCCATTCATATGCTCTTTCTGGTGCGTATCTCTCTTAGAACACTTCCCATCAATTCTCTATCGTTTAGAGATTCTTCATCTCTTCATAAATCATTATCCACCTCTCATTCAGTATCACTCCATGGCTTTTGTTATATATGCCGCCTCTCTATACAATTCTCATGAAATCAAAATGCGTTTTACTATACCTCTTCTCCTCTTTTTCTCTGTCTCTTCGTCTTCCTCTTTCTCTCTCTCTCACTCCTTCTCTCTCTTTCTTTCGTCCTCTCCCTCTCTCTTTTTCTCAGTCTCTCCTTTCCTTTATTGCTGCTTTTCTATGCGATTCTCGTGGAATCAAATGTAATTATTCTTTTCTTTTCTCTTTCTCTTCTTCCCTTTATACACATATCTATATTTTTAATGTTTTTTTTCACTCTCTTTTTGTTTTTTTCTTTCTTCTTTCTTTTCTTATATCTAATATCCCTTATTTTCTTTTTCTGTCTCTATCGTCTACTTTTTCTTAATCTTAATTTACGAAGACAGTCTTTATATACTTACTCTCTCTTTTAAATGCTACCTTTCCATGCAATTCTCATCATATACATCAAATTGAATTACATTAAATTATTAAACTGATATCTTTCAGTCTCACCCTCTCTCTTTCTCTCTCTCTCTGTCTCTCCCTTTCTGGCTCTGTCGTCGTTTCGAATCAGCACAAATGAATTATGTTTGAAATCAGAATAAATCAGCTGCTGCTGCACTCTCTGCTTCAGATAACACCGAAACCTTGAGGGAAACCTTGAGGGGGCATTCATTCGCATTCAAATGCTAATCCCAGTTGGCTCATTTGGCGAGCAGCTGAGTTAACAGTTTCAATTCTAATTCGTTTTTAAAAGCGACTCTGAGATATTTACATAGCAATTAATAAATGCCATAATAGGCAGCAGTAACAATAACAGTTACAGCAGCAGCAGCCGCAGCAGCAGCAGCAGCAGCAGCAGCAACAACAATCAGAGCCGCCAGCGTCAGCAGAAGGACAAGCGTCCAGGACAATGGCCCAGCTGGAGCCCCGTTGGAGCGGCGCATGGAAAAAAAAGGTACATGTAAATATTTGACAAAAGCATTAAACGAACAAAAAGGACAGCAATGAAATGTAATGAAACGAAATGACAAGCGCCAAACGGAAAGGCAACGCGACGAAAGAGACGGCTAAAGGATCACTCAAATATTCAAATATATATATATATATATATATATATATATATATATATATATATATATATATATATATATATATATATATATATATATATATATATATATATATATTCATACATATAAGGTCTCTCTTTTTATGAGCTCATAAGTCTATTTGCAATTTATAAAACGCCAACAACAAAGTCACGATATGTCAAATTAAAAATGATAATAACTCAAATTGAAAGCCTAAAAAAATAAATAATAAATAAAAAAAAATGAATGGACAGACATCAATATCAGGCATCTATTAAGAGAAATCAATATGGTAACAGACTGTAGACGGGCAGCACTGACTGCATAATGCTCATTCAGGGATGGAAAAAGGATAAATTTCTTTAAAAAAAAAATTGAATTTTTAAAGATTTTTTCTAGATCTGAAGTTATAGACTAATCAATTGCAAGTTTCAAGCTAAATGATTCTAAGACTATAAGAGAAAGAGGATTTTTTCTGGATATATAGGCATATATGTATCATATATCAAGTCTTTGTGTAATATTAGTGAACTGTGAAGAGCAGTGAATAGCAGTAAATAGCAGTAAATAGCAGTGAAGAACAGTGAGATGCTGTGAATAGTAAGTGAATGGTAAGTGAATGGTGGTGAATTGCAGTGAAGAGCAGAGAGTGAATAGTAGAGAGTAACAGTGAAGAGCAGTGAATAGCAGTGAAGCGCATGGAAGAGCAGTGAAGAGCTGTGAACAACAGTAAGGAGCAGTGAATAGCAGCGAAGAGCAGTGAACTGTGAACAGATGAATGTGAGGCACGAACAGCATTGCAGCAAACTAATATGCTCTTATTACTTTGTGAGCGTGCAAAAAATCAAATCAGAAAGCTACACTCACACTCTCACCTCTCTCTCTCTCTCTCTCTCTATCTCTCTATCTCTCTCACACACACAAACACATATATATACACATCAAATATCTTGTAAAATTGCATTTGTTTGCGGCTGCTGCTGAGTAAACCTAAGCAAGAAATGCCAATAATTGCTTGAGTGTGTGTGAGAGACCGTGAATTACATCAGAGGCAGACAGATGCACACAGACAGAGTCACACTCACACACACACTCACACAAACTCACACACACTCACTCACATTCACTCACACAATGGACACATCCTTGTCGCAGCGAGTCGAGCTTGGGCGCCACGCCCCAGTCATTGGCTCCATTGCAATTCGTAATTTTCTAAATTACATTTAGAAATTTGCAATTGGTTTGCCCTTTGCTCTCAGCATGCAAACATTGATACCATTTTTAGAGCTGCCCTAGATGAGAGTATTACAGCTAGAGCAGGCGCTTTGGCATTGGTACTGCTAAAATCATATAAAGTAATAATAAATCTCTGATGCTCTGCAGCAGATCTCAGTCTATATATCAGCTTAAAGCGCATTAATATTTCGCACACTTTTCGTTAATGTTTACTTGATTTTTTATTGTTGTTTTATTTTATTTTTATTTTATTTTTTTCGTTTGTAAATAAATATTTGGTATGCTTTGTTTCGTTGCTTCAGCGATTGCGAACAGTTTGTTGTTGTCTCTCCGTCTGGCGCTTCTTGAATACATTTTCATGTTTGCCTTGGCTGATTGTAATGCAATTTGTATGCATTGTGCATGACAAACAAAAAGCCGAACCTGTGCAGTTAGGTCGCACCCCAACGCCAGCCGAAGGCCCCAAAGGCGAGCAGGCAGGCAGCCAATCATTGAGCTTGGCGCTCCAGGAATACTTTTAAGAATATGCAGCAGCAGGAGAAGCAGGAGAAGCAGGAGAAGCAGGAGAAGCAGCAGGAGAAGCAGGAGAAGCAGCTGGAGTAGCAGCAGGAGTAGCAGCAACAGCAGCGACAGCTGCTGCAACAATGCCAACAACAACTGCTCGGAAATTATGTTGTGCAAAACTTGAAAGTCATTGCAGCTCACACGTCCACACACAGATATACACACCCACACACACACACACACACACACACACATGCCGGCAAGCAAATAAACAACGAATTATTTCTAGAATGAAAATTAGTTTTGCTTTCGGAATTCTTTGTTGCATTCCAATGCTCTGGCAATCAATTGAAGCATTTACCAACTAAATAAGGCCAGCAACAGCCTTCGATGGATGCAACAGGCAATCACAGTGATTTGCCAGCTGCCAGAAATTCATCAACTAAACAAGTAACTAAAATTAGTTCAAGTTCTCTTTCTCTCTCGTGGTTGAGTTAGGGAACTATGCTTGATTTGAGAGTTAGGGTAAAGGCTGTATAATCTGAAGGTAAAATTCCCAAAAAAAAGTAAAATATCTAAAGTAAGTGAAAGAAATAAAACTGGAACTCTCAGTTTATTTATATTGATTGAAATGTTTTTAATTTAATTTAATTTTGTGCTGATTAAGAAGATTGTAAAAATTGGTGTGGAAAATGGTTTTATATGTAGTTAAGGTGCGAATGAATGAGTAAAAATTATTCATTTATAAGTCTGAGATGATAAGGTTAGCTAAAAAAAACAGAGATTATGAGAGAGAGATGGAGAGAAAAAAAGAGAGGGAGATTGAGCGAGGGAATGAGAGTGATAGAAGAGATAAAGTGAATGTGAAAGAAACATACAGAGAGATAGATCACTATAGATATAGATATATAGATAGTCTGAGAGTGGGTAAAACAAATAGCGAGAGCGAGAGGGAGTTGAAGAACGTGAGAGAGAGAGAGAGAGAGAGAGAGAGAGAGAGAGAGAGAGAGAGAGAGAGAGACAGAGGAGTGAAGATAAGGAGAAAGAGCGTGAGAATGACATGAATGACAGATAGAAAAAGAGAGTGTGGTAGAGGAAGTGAATGAAAGTGTGATAAAGTGAAGTGAAGAGATAAAGTGAAAGATAAAATGAGAGTCAGATTATTATTTATAGGAAGAGAGGTAATTGGGGGGAGATAGAGAGAAGGAGTTAGAAAGGTGTGGAGAGGGCACAACTGGAGAGGCAGAAAGAGAGACAATAAGAAAAAACCAGAGAAAATGTCTGGAGAGGGCAAAAAAAAGACCGATAAAGATATAGGGGCAGAGCATGGAAAGCGAGAGGGACCCAACTAATGAAAGCAGGTCAAGCAGGTCAACAGTGTTAGCCAAAGTCTTTTGGCCCCAACTCTCTAAGAATGTCACTTAGTTGCGGTCACAAACGTCGCATGTGCTCAAATGTGTTCGAATCGCTCCACCTGTCAGGTGTCAGGCAAATGGCGCGGGCCTACAGCAGCAGCAGGAGCAGCAGCAGCAACTGCTGCAGCTGTTGTTTGCAACAAAGTTTCGATTCGCAGGAGGCCGGAATTGGCGGGATCAGCACTCGCAGCTGGTGGTCGTCGCTGCACATACTATATCTTTCTCTCTCTCTCTCTCTCTCTCTCTTTGTCTCTTTCTCAGCGATTCGGGCTTCTCGCTTAAGCTGCAAACTTTTGCTGCTAAGAAAAAACTTTCCACAAAGATTATTTAGTTGGACTTTGCGGTGGCGAGCGGTAAACACGCTTAGAGCAAGGTCAGAACACAAAAAGCTATTGGCTTCATTTCCAACTTCCAACTGAACAGGAGTTTAGCTAAATAAGTAACGAGTCCGCAAATGTGCATATGCATAAAATGCATAAGTGTAAAACTATGTGTGTCTGCATATACCCTGGGATGAATTTGAGGAGTCCCTTGAAAGGTATACACTTTGTTGGAGCTTGAGGTTTCAGTTCCTTAGAACTGTCATTGTGTGAATAGTCGAGTCCATAATATCAATATATGATAAGAGCTATAGAAAGCATTGGCACCTCATTTGAAACATTATTTAAAATGGAGTATGCTAAGCATAGGGTAGAGGGGGAGAGGGTATCTCTGATATGACTATATTTGTTCCGTTTCTTCAACTGGATCTAATCAAGATTAAGATTTTGGTGTAGACATATACTTTCATCTATATATTCTCATCATATTTTGCTTAATTGATTAAAAACTGAAAACGAAAATGATTCAAATAAATCTTATACTGGATTTACTTAAAAAAAAAAAAAATTTAATGTAAATAAAGTGCCCCATAAAAATTAAAATATATTCTTATCAAGATTTATTCGAATCATTTTAGTTTTATATTATTGAATTAAGAATACGGGATTTTAGACTTTTTCTACTTAATCATAAAATTATACTGAAAATTAATTAGATTGATATTTCACAAAAATACTAGGTCAAAAAATTTGTATTTAAAAAAACCAATTAATAACATGGATTTAGTTTCTTCATATCAAAGATAAAACTTTTCCATCTCATTTCTATGTCAAGTTCAGGGTATTCCGCCACTACCCGTATTAATATATACTTAGTTTCTTAATATTTAAAGGAGAACCTTACCGCCCCACTCCATGTCAAGCTTAGGGTATTTGTTAGTCGAGCATAATAATATGCCCATAATAATATGGATTTAGTATCTTAATATCCAAGAAAATACTTTTCTCTCCCATTTCCATGTCAAGCTTAGGGTATTTCCTAGTCGAGCATTGACCACTGGAGTATTCTAAGTTGTTATTTATGTCAGAGGGCAACTCCTATGCAAGTGCATACTATAGCAAGCCAGTGGAAAGGAACGCATACTGCAATTTGTATGACATTCACAGTGACATTCTACGCTGAGTAAGGCACGCGAGAGAGAGAGAGAGAGAGAGAGAGAGAGAGAGAGAGAGAGAGAGAGAGAGAGAGAGAGAGAGAGAGGGGTGTATGGAGTGGAAGGCAAAGAAGTGAGTCAAAGTATTTATAAAGAATGGCGAGGGAACAGGCCACAGTCCACGCGACTGGACCGGACCTAGAGCAGCAGTTTAAAGGCAAAGCTCAAGCAGTAGCTGGCAGCCGGGAGCTGCATCAAGACGATATAAGAGAGATAGTCGAAGCGATAGCCACACGGACCGTTGCCTTGGCAAGCAGGTCACATTGCACATGGCGAAACGCTTGAAGCAGTCTAATAGTCGTTCGCTTGCAATTTAGATGAATTTCTGTTTGGAGAAAGGCAGGAGGCAGGAGGCAGAAGGCAGGAGGTAGAAGGCAGGAGGCAGAAGGCAGGAGGCAGAAGGCAGCTGTAGCTGAGCCAGTGGCAAAACCATTGTGCTGACGTCTACTCTATATTAAATGGGTGTGCGTGTGCATGTGTGCATGTGTGTGTGTGTGAATATGATATAAATCCAACATGTGTTGGGGCCGGGCTGCTTGTATTGGGCCATGTCCATGCCCTGGCGCTGAACTAAAAACAACAAATGCTGAAACGCGTTCACTTTCAGCTAAAATGCAGCTGCGCGGCAACGGGGCCAGACGCTGCAATAAAGTACTTGCTGGACTGGCGCTGCTTAAGGCAATTGGAGCTTTTGTTAACGTAGACGTTAGCACAAAGTCCCCAACAGCTCCAGCAAAAAAACCGTTCCCCCCTCTCTCTCTCTCGCCACTACATTGGTAGCTGGCATTACTTATAGCCGCAGGCCAGCCAAGTGATGTCATTGTTAAGGCTAACAACAACTAAAAACAAGTTGGAATTTAATGGCTGAGATTGACCGACTATGAGATACCATTTATGGTATGTTATGTGGAGACTTATAGTGGAGGGAAATTGCATTAGGATTGGGTTTAAGTTTGGTATTGTTATCGATAAATATCAATAGCATGATATATTTATATGGAATATGTATTTTTGTGAAATTTAGATATTTAACTATTATACTCTGAGCCTTAGAAAAAAAAAGAGAGAGAGAGAGAGAGAGAGAGAGAGCGAGAGTGAGAGAGACAGAGCAAAAAAGCAGTTATCGATAGCTCGATATATACACATAGACTCTATATATTCGTTTAAATTTGAGGCCTTTCTCTTGTATAATTCATTGTATAATTCGAGATCCACACTGCGAGAGAGAGAGAGAGAGAGAGAGAGAGAGAGAGAGAGAAAGAGAGAGGAGAGACATTGATATTTAATCATATTTGAGCAACTGAAAAAGATATATAGTTATAGTCAGGACCTAGAAAGAGAAAGAGAGAGAAAGAGGGAGAGACAGAGACACAGATCAAATGATCGACAATGAAGCATACATTACCTGTCTTTGCTCTGCTCTCTGCTCTGAAAGAATTCCAAGCTGTGCTTGAGAACGAATCAAGAGTCAACACTCTCACAAAAGACTCACATATCTCTATCTAACTGTAATCCCGTCTACTATTGCAGTCCTCCGTACAGATCTACCCTGCTTCTCGCGTTGCACCAGGGTTGCTAACAGCTTTTGCAATCGGATACCTTGCAAGTGCCACATGCCGTGGCAATGCGACCACTTTGCTCGCAATGATGCACAACGTTTGTAATGACCTTAAGAGGAGCATTGCTTTCGGTGCTAGCCTTTATTATTTGCAGGGTATTTATCCATGCCAACGGTATTTCAGCTACTCCAACAGGACAGCAAGAAGATTTGACTTGAGTTGGCTAAGGTACTTAGTCAGGATATATACTCAACCGTCTTATGGCTGTCATAGATGATCATCGATAAGCCAGCTATTTAGTACTGAAGCCTTTGCAAAGAGTATTTGGCATTCGGCCTGGCTGGTCTGTTGGCCTGTCCTGCATTGCCTTTGGATTTGGCTTTCGCACCATTTGTTTTGTGCTGCTTGACGCTTTGTGCGTTCAATTGAGTGCAAGTGCAATATTTTGATTTGCAATTGTTTGGCGAGCTGCTTCCTGCTGACCAGTGGCTACCCCTCTCTCTCTCTCTCTCTATCTCTTTTTCTCTCTTTCTCTATGTCCAGTCCGGCCCCAACCAGCGGAAAACTCTTTTGTTGTGCTATTTTAATTGCTGGCGCAGATTTTCAGCGCTCTGCTGTTTCTGTCATTCTTTATTGCTGCAGGCCAGCCGAACGAATGAGAGAATGACTAACTGAATAAATAAATGAATGAATGCATGCACATGCCATTAGAATGAAGTCTCCCCCAGAAAAGCGTGAGGTCAGCGCGTGAATTTTGGGAAAACTCTGTCAACTTATTGATATCAAATAAAATACAAATATAATCACAGTTATCTTAAATATTTGTGTACGAAATTCACATAGATATTTCATGACAAAATCTATCAAATAAAATTAAATATTTTAAAAATAATATCAAATAAAATCTATAAATATTCAGAGTGTGCATATAAAGTTTGGGCAGACTTTGAATATTTGGATATTTTATTTTATATTTATTATGATATTTTATCATTTTGTTAACAAGTTAAGGCTTTTAAATATTTGTCGTGGTTGCGTCACTTTGATCGTCTACCAATCAAATTTAATAACTATGTTTTCCACAATCTACCTGTCTAGCTCAATGCTCTTGTTGCTATTGCTCAACTCTAGCAGTTTTCTATTCGTCAAACGATTTTATCAGCCTGTGCTTCGTAAGCCCTTCGGCCTAAGTAGTCATCTCGCTCACACTCAGCAACACCCAGACTACGTTCAGCAAGAGCTATCTTGGTCTCGCTCTCTCGCAGTGCGTATCAGGGGCCAAAGATCAGAAATGAGAGCGTGTAACTACAACGCAAACTCACTTGGATAACACTTTCACAGCAACAACACAAATGCAAGCGCTCGGCTGCTCACTAATACTACAGCAACAGGTAGCAGCCAATCGCGAATAAAAATGAAAGGGATTGGGCGAGCGTAAACAGACTTTGCTTGCATTGCTAAGTAGCCTACCTAAGTATGTATGCATGTGTGTGTGTGACTTTTGAGTATGCAGAAATATGTGTGTAAGTATAAATGTACATATATGCTTGTTTGTGACACGAACTAAACGTTTGGTTTAAGGTTAGATATGCAAACTCTGTTTTCTACATATAAAACTGAATACTTTCGATCAAATGTTGGACTTTTATAGATATGTTTTATTGTTTTAAATATATATAAATATAAGTTATGATATATACAACATTACTTGATACAGTCTTTAGTTTGTGACTAGATTGAGGTAGTCTCAGATTAATTGCTTAGTTAGTTATTAATTGATAGTCATTCCATTGTCATTCCCAGACATATATAGTTTATATTCAATGCGCATTTTTAGATTAGTTAATTCGTTCACCACAATCGAGCTGAAAAACCCATGTAATTCTGGAAATTAAAACGAATAACTGTTTAACGTTCGCAGCGAAACGCGCGTAATTAAATAATATTAGATAAAAGCTTTGATTGCATTAATTATTGTTTTAATAGTTTACATTTTTCTGTCAATTTGTGTGCTCGCAAATTAATTAAAATTCCCGCTTAGTTCCTTTTGTTCTCCGCAATTAACGCCGCAGGCGATACCCTAACTCTGAGTAGTTAACTGTTTAAGTGGTCTCAGACAACAATGAATATAATATATATATATATATGTATATATCTCTTTTCATATTCCATAAAGCTGCCCCGGAGTTCATCCGCTTAGCTTGAGTTCATTTGGCTTTGTTCACTTAGTTTTATTTCCTTGCATTAACTTCTCTATTTAATTTGAGTTGTTTTTTTGTTCCGTTCCGTTAGTTTTCTTTTAATTTTATTTTTAAATAGCTGTCAGTGTATCAAGTCGACTGCTAGAAGTTTGCTTGTGTTTTAGAATGTTTTAACAAATTTTTGCAGCTGCGCTGCGAGGCGTTGGCAGTCGAGCGCAAAAACAATTGCATGCCACGCCCACGCCCACGCTCGGCAGAGTCTCTGACTATATGAGAACTATTGCCATGTTTGCACAGAGTCTGTGTATGTGTGTGTTAGTGTGTGTGTGTGTGTGTGTGTTGGAGTAATCGCACAACATGAAATTCTATGAAAATTAAAACAGCCACAACAAACATAAATTAAGTGCGCTGCTTCATCTACTACGTGGCATGTCGGGCTAGGTAAACAGACAGGGTACGGCCAGTGGGCGTGGCTGTGGCAGCGAGGGCGTGCTGCTGATGCTGGCTGGCTCCAAAAAATGATTTGTTGCAGTTGCATGCCAGTGCAACTGCTGCTGCTACTGCTGCTGCTGCTGCTGCTGTTATTGTGCTCCATTTTGGCTGCAGCAGCAGCTACTTCTGCTAATGCTGTTGCATTTTTATCGTACTTTAATAATATCGAGCAACATATGTTAGCAATAACGTGCACAGCATGGCTGGCCAATGCCATTGAACCAAGCATTGGCCAACCGAACTTATCTGGCCTTGCGGTTCTTTGGCTCTGGAGCTGCTCTGAGCTATTATTGCATAAAGTTTTACTTTTATCTTGGCCCGCTCGGAGCTTGCAAACTTCTTAGCCAAAAGTTGTAAAAAAGCTAACCGGGTAACGGAACAACAAACTTGCGCCACTTGCCCAGCGTGAGCCATGTTTTACTGCCCAAAATATCCAACAGCCCGAATGCCCCCGCACCATCCCGTCCCACTTCATATTTTAGACAGCGAAACGCGATTCGAATATTTTACAACAAATGCCAGACCTCGACTAGACAGACAGATAGATATAGATATAGATATAGATATAGATATAGATATAGATATAGATATAGATATAGATATAGATATAGATATAGATATAGATATAGATATAGATATAGATATAGATATAGATATAGATATAGATATAGATATAGATATAGATATAGATATAGATATAGATATAGATATAGATATAGATATAGATATAGATATAGATATAGATATAGATATAGATATAGATATAGATATAGATATAGATATAGATATAGATATAGATATAGATATAGATATAGATATAGATATAGATATAGATATAGATATAGATATAGATATAGATATAGATATAGATATAGATATAGATATAGATATAGATATAGATATAGATATAGATATAGATATAGATATAGATATAGATATAGATATAGATATAGATATAGATATAGATATAGATATAGATATAGATATAGATATAGATATAGATATAGATATAGATATAGATATAGATATAGATATAGATATAGATATAGATATAGATATAGATATAGATATAGATATAGATATAGATATAGATATAGATATAGATATAGATATAGATATAGATATAGATATAGATATAGATATAGATATAGATATAGATATAGATATAGATATAGATATAGATATAGATATAGATATAGATATAGATATAGATATAGATATAGATATAGATATAGATATAGATATAGATATAGATATAGATATAGATATAGATATAGATATAGATATAGATATAGATATAGATATAGATATAGATATAGATATAGATATAGATATAGATATAGATATAGATATAGATATAGATATAGATATAGATATAGATATAGATATAGATATAGATATAGATATAGATATAGATATAGATATAGATATAGATATAGATATAGATATAGATATAGATATAGATATAGATATAGATATAGATATAGATATAGATATAGATATAGATATAGATATAGATATAGATATAGATATAGATATAGATATAGATATAGATATAGATATAGATATAGATATAGATATAGATATAGATATAGATATAGATATAGATATAGATATAGATATAGATATAGATATAGATATAGATATAGATATAGATATAGATATAGATATAGATATAGATATAGATATAGATATAGATATAGATATGGATATAGATATAGATATAGATATAGATATAGATATAGATATAGATATAGATATAGATATAGATATAGATATAGATATAGATATAGATATAGATATAGATATAGATATAGATATGGATATAGATATAGATATAGATATAGATATAGATATAGATATAGATATAGATATAGATATAGATATAGATATAGTGTATCTGCAATTCAGATATGCTCAACCTGAGCTCCGTCATTTGTTGCTTTATGGGTACACATTCTGTTGACTAATGCCATCTGGTATAGTACAAGTAGATACTATTTGTCCAAGTTTTCAGCAAATTAAAAAACGCCTGTCAATTTGCGGGACACGTAACGACATTTAACTGCCTTCCGTTGAGTTGGAGCTGGAGATGGAGCTGGAGCTGTCGCTGGAGCTGAAGCTGAAGACGCGTCCCGTCAGCCATCACATGTTGCGCCCATGAATCTGTCCTGTCATCGTTTTGTTTTCCTTGCCTTCGCTCTGCCAATTGGCTGTGCCACGCCCCGCCATCCCCAGCCCCAGTTCCAGCCCAAGACAATGCTGGATTGTTCTTTTCTGTTCCTCTCTCTCTTTTTTTTTATGTTTTTTACAACTTCTAATAACACAAAAGTGCTGCTGATTTGGTTCAACACTTCAGCGTCATATCCGCAATGGCATTGTCTGTTGCTCTCAGCACCCAGCAGCTCCAGCTACAGTTCCGCCTCCTTCTGTCCAGCCCCCTCCCCCTCCTTCGTCTACAGCTCCTACAGCTGCTGTGTCACTGTCTGTCTTTTTGGGGCCTGCTCCGTTTGTCGTTTTGCATTTGCGTTTCATTTTATTAAATGAAATGCCGTCAAATACGCCGCAGAACAGACGCCGCGCGACCCAAACGAGCTGTTTTGCAAATGGCCGAGGGTTGCCAACAAAGTTGTCCAAAGCTAAAATGAACAAAAAAAATTAATCGAGTTAGGTGTAAAGAGGCACAGAATGGCTATTCAATGCTTATAATGGAATATAAATAAATAATAAAAAATAATATTTTTTTATTTATTTTTTGTATAAAGATGAATCTTGGGAAGTCTAACACTCAGATCTATCTGAATCATCCGATCCAAGCTGAAGATCAAATATTTATATATTGTCTCCGCTCTTCAATTCCTCTTGGCATCTCTCCGACTTTTCCTATGTGATAATGCAGCAAGAGCCGTCGATCCATCGCGGTGTTCCTTAAACCTTCAAGACAAAGTTCTGTCTGATTCTGTACTTACCCACGCAATAAAGGCGGCGCAATAAAAAACAAATCTCGAATGGAATGCTGAACATAATTTAACCAAATAGCAATAACCAAAAGCAACGCCAAAATCAGCTGCAACAACAACAACAATAACAAAAGCAGCAACAACAAAACGTTGGGTAGGGGGCAGGGAGGAGGTGTGGCAGAGAGGGGGCTCATAAAACATCAAGAGACGAGGCCAATAAACGCAAACTAAGTGGCTTGATAACGCCCCCCGAGTCTCCCACTTCGTTGGCTCCATTCCTCACACACACACACACACACACCAGCACACCGACACACACTCATACACAGACAGCGCTTAATAAATGCAAATGTGTCCAAGTATGAACAATTATAGAATGGAAATTTGCATTAAAATTTTATGTACTCGCTGAAGACGTTGTCCATACAGACGCACTTCCATTTCCAGACACACACACACACACACACACACACACACACACACTTGGACTCCAAGTGAGATAATGCGAAGCAAGTGGCACATAAATTCTTTCTCTTTTTTTTACTCTGTTTCCTCGAGCTATAAAGAGTATATGACGTTTGCAAGTGCAGAATGCAGCTATATAAATAAATGGAGCAAACAGGTTTCAGACGGCAAGAAGAAGAGTTTGGAGGTGTTGCTATAAGAGTTTGGATGAGATAGAAATAGGAATATATATGTATGTATAAAATATGTGAGTTGGAAGTTCGAAATGTTATGCTCTGTTTGAAAGTCGGGTATATTGGATTTTTTGTACTCTGCAGCTTGCTGTCCACGATATTTGTGTGCAAGTTTGAGTGTGGATGAAGTGATAATATTTGATATATCTTGAGTGATGTGTGTAATAAGTGATGATATAATACTGATGAGAGATGAGTGATGTGCGATTAGGGATTAGAGATTAGTGATGAGAGACGAGTGATGAGAGATTGGGGATGATATAATAGATGAATGATGAGCGAGGAGTGATGAGTAATGAGTGACGATTGATGAATGATAATTATAGCAAATAAATATTATACGATCAATGATAAATGATGAGTAATGAGTGATTAATGATAAACAATAAATGATAAATGAAAAATTCTAAATTCTAAATTATAAATAATATATGATAACTGATGAATTGTAAGTGATAAATGATGCGAGATAAATGAGTAATGATGAATGTTGAAATTAATGATAAATGATGAGTGATGAATGCTAAGTGATGTGAGATTAGTAATGAGCTAGGATGATGACTAATAAGTGATGAGAGATTAGAGATGAGAGATTAGTGAGGAGAGATGAGTGATGAGAGCTGAATGCTGAGCTAGGATTGATGAGTTATGAGTGATGAATGATAAATGATAAATGATAAATGATAAATAATAAATGATAAATGATAAATGATAAATGATAAATGATAAATGATAAATGATAAATGATAAATAATGAATGACAACTGATGACTGATATCTGATAAGTTATAGCTGGTCTTACATACCCTATAATCTCTCTCTTCACTCATATACTGTCTAATCTCTCTTTATATAAATTTGCATCACTTTCCTAGAGTATGTTACAGTCATGCACAGCCTGACCAAAATGTTTTTCTTTATTATTTTTATTTTATTTAGTTTTCTTTTTTTTATTTTGTTGGCGCCAACTTCCTTGGTGCTAGGATAATGGCGTCTGTGGTCGACGACCAAAAGGAAACACTCACTCGTACAGCTGTGATATTGTTGTTGTTGTTAGCCTTGTTGACACATTCGACTCTCTGTGTGTGTATGTGTGTGTGTGTGTGAGTGTGGACATTGTGAGTCTGGGGTGACTGTGTCCAGTGCCTAACTAGCAGGAAGTCATTAAGTTGTTTAGCGCCTTAAATGCGTCCCACATCTTTTACAATGGCCCATGTCTGTACAGCAACGGCAACAACAACAATGCAAAACATGGAAATGAATGGCACCCAATGTGGCAGTGGCAGCGCTTTGATGCAGCTGACTGTGCCAATTAGCATTAACTGAAGTAGGGCTGCCAACCTACGCCAAAGTGGTGGGCCGCATCAAAGCGGAGTCCTTGCGCACTCAGACCTAATGAAAAGTTTGCCGCAAAGAGCGTCAAGTTGATTGGGTGTATTAACATGGAAATGTTCTGTTCGCTGACAAGCTCATTGATGACATCTTTGACGTACTTTGCGACCTGCTATCGCAAAGTCGCTCCGGTGTTCTGTTTCCTCTGTTCCTAACGTGGAAAAGAAACCAGTAGAGACAGGTCATCCAAAGAGTTCTGCGAGGCTCTTATTACAGTAGCTTGAAAAAATAGATAAATGTGGTGCATTAGGACAGTGATTGCAGAGAGGATACAGTGGAACAATGAACCGATTAATTAAGATTTTGGTTAGTGAATATATTCGAATATGAAAGTTGATTTAATTATTAAACAATCATATCATTTTCGAAATGAGTGAAATGTTTTAAGCTTCTAGTTAGCTCTAAGTTTTTTTTTAAATAGCTTAAGCTTCATATTGATATTTATCGATTTTATGGTAATTGCAAGTGTTATCGAATATTTGAAACAAACTTGATCTGCGCGTTCTAGCTACCAAGATTTTTAATAGACGGAGCACCCTAGACCGATTCTTCTGCTCATCTTGAGACCATATATATGTATATGTATATCTGTAAAGTTGCATGAGAAGCTTTTTTCGAGGGATGTGGCATCCTTGTTAGACAATCTTAACAGGATGGTAACACCAATACGAAGAGTACAGTTTGGGAAGACCCCCTTAAGAGGAAAGACGTATACGTTAATGATTAAGAGACGTATGATATCATATGTTTATATATGTATGTATATACATATATCTATTTATATCTCATATCATACCACTCAATCACTCCACTCTCATTCAATTGTCTGCCGTTAATCACACTGAATGCTCAATGCCAAAGTTGGATGTTGTCCTTCAACAGATCGCTGTACTACATAAATATCGTATACTCGCGCCAGAAAGCATATAAATATAAATATATGGCAAATATTTGTTGATTTGTTTTAACCGAGGCAGTGAAAAAGCCGTTCAAAACTTTTTATTGCTCATCCGCCGCTTTGGCCATATAAACCCACCGCTCACCGCCCGCCGTCCCCCACTCAGCTCCATCCCGCCATTCGCCAATCGCGGCAACCCCTTCGAATCCATAGCCACTCAACATTGCTTATCAATGGGGCTGGAGTGGGGGCGGTGGCGGTTTGCGATGTGGAAGGCTCAACTTCATCATTTCTATACCCTATAACCAAATAGTTGCGATGAGTGGGAGTATGTGGATGCTGATAGAAGGAAGAAGATAAACGTAGATGATGCATTTGTATACAATGATATCCTGTAAGACTGTGAGTGCTACGCTTGCTGCAAGCATTCGAAAAGGATTCTTGATTTTGTTCTTCAAGCATATTCAAACCTTCTGTGCAGGGTATTTGTTAGTCGGTCAGCTGGGCCAACATATATATTATTTGTTTTATGTTTTCCTATTTTTTTTGTTCTTTTTTTTTTTGTTTTATTTTTTCGAGTATTGGTCGATATTTGTCAGTCGGTAAAACTTTCGAGCGTTATTTAGCCATAAGAAATCAAACTTTCTTAATTAACTTTCTTTAGCGTCGTCGACGTCGAAGCAGCAGAAGCAGCAGCAGCAGGCAGATAGGCAAAGTAAATTGGGTTATGGAAGTAGATAGAAAAGAACACACCACCAAAAAAAATAAGGAAGAAATTCCAAAAAAAAAGTAGAGAAAAATTCAATGAAATTCAAATACCCTTACCAAGGCATTTGCTTAATGGATTGCTGTTCACTTGACTGCTTTGGCATTTTCATAGAAATTTTAGATCAATTTTGTTATAAATAAATTTAATATAGAAAAAAAATATATATATATATTTACTGTATTATAAATATATACAATATATACTTTTTTGCTTGACTTTACTTTCGCATATTGATAGAAATTTTAGAAAATTTTTATAATTAATAAATTTAATATAGAAAATATATATATTTATTGTATTATAAATATATATAATATATATTTTTTCTGAAATACATTTTCTAAATAAATGGTGTTAATGTCAGCAGCATATCCTGCTTAGCCTTTCGCCTTTTGTGCAGGAAGACAGAGAGAGTATTCCAGGCGCATGTAGATATATGTGCATGTAAAATTAAAGGATGACCTTATTTTTGGCTGGCTTCAGTTGTGTTCAGAGAGAAGAGGAAGCATTGATCATAAGCAAATAATATCACGTGTGTGTCTATATTTAACAGCGAGGTGCAAAGGTCCTGGGGGTCTGTTGGGGCATGGGGCTCGCACAAAAAGTTGCCAAAGCGTCGGGTTGGGAATTTTCTACACTTTTTTTTTGATTTTCCAGCCCGTTGTTGTATGAAAAGTTTTATTGATTTTCAAGTTTGAATGATAACTTTGGCAAGAATTTCGCTTTTATGTGTCTGTATAGCAAATTGTTAAATTGCTTGTTATTGACAAATACACGCGCAATTTATGTGTATGTGTGAGCGAGTGTGTGTGTGTGCCTGTATGGAACTCGTTACAGTTGACGCTGTGTGTGGCCCAAGCCGGAGCAGCGTCTCGTGCAGCGCTGTGCTCAAAGTTATCAATTCCAATTATATAACCAAAAATAATTTGAAAACTTTGCGGCACTTTTGCAAAAGACCAACATACTCACACACACACACACACACACGCACACAAAGACACACGCACACAGAGACACACTTATGACTTTATAAGTTCATACTTGTTACCTGTGACTTGTCAAGTATTTGACTTTATCTCTGCGCACTCAGTTCAGTGGCGCATTTAAGTTTTCAGTCAACTTTCAAGCTCCGATTCTTTGCTCTGTGCATACACTTGGAGAGACAGAGAGAGAGAGACAGAGAGAGTGAGAGAGAGAGAGAGAGAGACAGAGAGAGTGAGAGAGAGAGAGAGAGAGAGAGAGAGAGAGAGGGAGGGAGGCAGACAAGTGTAGCAGGTGTGAAGCTGGGCAGGTGACATCGCTTAGAGCTGTGTCAAGCACTAGTTAGTATTCACTGCGCTTTGGTCGAGAGCCCTTCATTCTATTTTCTGATTTGCTGCTCTATAATGCCACTCAAGAACATTTAATCTGCGCTTCGCATTGGCTTTCATTACGAAGTTCATTTAGCTAGCTGACTATATCTGTTTATTCCACATTTACATGTCGACCCCTCCGTGACAGCTGCAGATATCAGCTGATGCACATTGAGCCACATGACATGTCCAGCGACAAGAGCATGTCGTCAGCTGCAGTCATCACTCATAGTAGTTTTGGTCGCTGGTAGATGGATTATAAATTATAACAACAAAATACCCTGTAGAATATGGGAATGACGGGTATTGCTAGTAGGTTATGTTGGGTTGGACTTTAGAGATGACAGAAGTATGAGCAGATGTTGAGGGGGAACGGAAGAGATTGAAAGATAAAGGGAGAGAGTGACTGAGAAAGAAAGAGAGGGAGAGAGAGAGAGACAGAGATAGAGAGAGAGAGAGAGAGAGAAAGACAGAGAGAGAGAAACGCAGAGATATAGTAAGATATAGCGAAAAAATTAAGATAGCAAGATTGAGACAGAATAAAAGAAAGAAAAAGAGAGTGTGAGATTGACAGAGATTGAGATAAAGAGATATATATCAATATATAAAGAGACAGAGTGAAAAAGAGAGATTGAGAGAAACAAATAGTGACCACGACAAAAAAGAGAGAAGACAGATATGGAAAGAGAGCAAAAGAGATATGGATAGAGATAAGCCCAGAGAGTGAGTGCGAAAGAGAGAGAGAGAAACAGAGACCGCTAATGAGCTCATCTTTTCTGACCTCTCACACAGAGAGTGTTATAAATGAATAAGCCAACACAGGAAATCCTTGCCAATTACTTCATCATTTTACAACACTAGCCACATTCCACTTGACAACACTCAACATCTCGATCTTTGCTTTCACTCAGACTTGAAGCTTGTAAACTAATTCCTCCGCCTTTTATTACAAGCTGCAGACCTTCACAGTCTACCACGGCTGTCTTGTCAGCTGTCAAGGTGGCAGCTAGCTCTTAGCCAGCTGGATGCAGTGCGGTCTTTGTGGGCCATGGCCCAAGTGGCGCGACCTGGTTCACCTGGCTCACCTGGCAGACTTTTGAAGTCGTGTCGTTTAGCGCTTATGTCATTGAATCAGTCCAAATTGAGCGTCGAGCAGGATTGGTAATCGACTGGCTGCTGTACGAGCATGTTACTAAGTCCCTCCACTCAGGACCAGCCTCCCTACCTACATCCTCTCTCCATCGAGCAACGAGAGTAAACCAGAGGAAAAAAACTTTAATGAAACTTTGTTGTAGTTGGCAACCCGCATGCAACCAGGCAAAGTTTGACTGCAACTTTTGTTGCGTGCAGCTGCCATTAAATAGCTATCTATCCATTAACTTAAGCAGGTGTGCGAGTGTGTGTGTGAGTGTGTGTGTGTGTGCTTGGGCTGTGCTCAGGTGAGCGACTGATGACATCACGTTTGCTGCGTTCTGGGCATAGTCAAATAGCAGGCGAAATTGAATTTGCACAGAGTTCAAAATTTAAATGGAAATGAAAAAAGAGAATTATATATATATATGGAGTAAAAGGGAAAACAAACTATGGCTGGCCGATCAAATGGTGCGAAAAACCACTCGACAGCTTGTTGACAATGTAAATAATGCGGCCAAAGGCGCTGGGCGGCTAACGGGTGGGTTGAGTGTGGGGGGGCGTGGCGTGGCTGGCGCAAGTGCTGGATTCAAGTGCATGTGTTTGCCTTGACGTTGATAAGCCGCAAAAGTGTCATAAAAAATATGCAACTACCACAGCGACAACAACAACAAGAGGCAAAAAAGCTCAGCTCGCGCCGCTGTCGCTGTCGCTGCTGCTGTCGCTGCTGCTGTCGCTGCCAGAAGCTGGCGTCAGCGCTTTGTGTTTGGGCCATGCTAAGCAACTTTTTGGTAGCTATATTGCAATGCCGCTTGCTGCTTGCCGCTTGCTGCTTGCCGTTTGCTGCTAGCTGCTGGCTGCCTGCCGCCGCGTGCAGCAATGCGCAGCGGGCGTGAAAGTTACGAGAATTTATAAAATTCACATTGACGCTGCAAATGTCATTTATCAACGTGTCAGTGCCACACACCAATGCATACAGAGACAGAGCGAAATGGAATTAAAGAGAAAGCCAAAGAGACTTAGAGAGAGAGAGAGAGAGAGGGAGAGAGGGGGGAGGCGTAGCAGGAGGAGCCGCAGCAGCAGCCCATCTGGAGAGGTTTGCTTATAGTTTGTAGAATAGTTAGTCTACATTGATAGACATTTGCTTTTTGTTTTTAGGGAATAGTGGAAATATAAATAGTTAAGTGAGTGAATAATTGAATTATTTTAAATTATTGACTATACGTCAGTTAAGCACGCTTGCGGCATTTGCTAGAGGTCTTGAGTTAAAAATACCGTAGCATACTTTTGAGCGCATTGGAATTAATTTACATTAAAGTATTTATATCTAAAAGCATTTTTGTGGCTTTAGTGCAATAAAACTCATTTAAGTGTAATAAAAAAAATATTAACAAAAAAAATTATACAACAAATATTTGTTTATTTTAAGCCCATACTTTCTATAGATTGTTTAATTATATAAAAAAAAACTTTAAATTTCTACAGCTTTTACTTTCAATTGAATTTAATAAAATAATGTCTGAAATAATTATTACAAAAATATTTTATAATTTTTAACCAATATTTTTTTATAAATTGCATTGAAAACATTGAGTTTGTAGTAGAATAAATTTTATATAACAAAAATAATTCGAAGTTTTACTGCTTGTTCTTTTATTTAAATTTAATAAAATAAACTCCAAAATAATTATAAAAAAAAAATAAAAAAAATATTTTTATAGTTTAATTTTTAAATATTAAATATATTGAAATAGTAATTTAATTAATTTAATAATAATTATATATCTTTCAATTTCAATTTAAATTTGATAAAATTTATTTTTTTTATTTTAAAACAACATTTAAGTTAATAAAAACTATTTTAAACAATTTTAAAACATTTCATATTTAGCTAATATTTGCTAAAAATTAAGGAAATTAATTTAATAAAAAAAATTATTTTACAAATTTCCAACTATAGCAAACTCATCAGACACACCTCGCATTGGCGCTGCGGCCAAGCCAAATGCCCGCCCACGTGAAACTTTTCGCACTTGGCACTAAATTTTCAGCTGCTTTTGTGTTATGACAATTATAATTGTGCTTTCGCATATGTGTGTGCGTGAGTGTGCGTGTGTGTGCGTGTGTGCGTGTGTGTGCGTGTGTGTGTGTGCGTGTGTGTGCGTATTTCTTGGCAGGAAGTATTTACGTGTGGAAATTGTAACAAATGTTTTGTGTGTGCATATGCGGAGGCTGCCAAGCAGCCGGAGTGCGGGCCGTGCTGCAGCACTTGGTTAGCCCCTGTTGCACTATTCTGCCAACTAAAATGGTTAAATTAAATGTGTGTGAGTGTAAGTGTGTGCGTGTGTGTGTGTGTGTGTGTGTGTGTGAGGCTGTCTTAAATAATCATAGACAACAAACAAAGCGTTAGAGTTGCTGCCGCCTTCAAGAGCCTGGCAAAGTTTTTTGGCCCCAGCAGCAGCAGCAGAGACGACGCGTCGACCGTTCGCGCTGTGTGTGTGTGTGTGTGTGTGTGTGTGGGGCGGGCACTGTGTGTGCTGTGGGCGTGAGCGAAAGTTGCAGTCCAAATGAAATATGTTCTGTGGCACGGCGAAAATCGCAGCCAAAACAGAGAGAGAGAGAGAGAGAGAGAGAGAGACAAAAAGAGTGAGAGAGAGAGAGAGAGAGAGGGGGCTAGAGTGAAACACAAAAGCCCCGAGTGGAAGTTTTTGGCTACGGAAATTTATAAGATTTATATTTAATTGTTGTTTTTGGCTTTTGCGGCAGCTGGCGCGCGTCGCTCGCCCCCTCTGGCCGCGACTCTGCTTGGCAAACAAATTAATTAATGAAATTAAATGGCAGTTGGCAAATGACAAGCGAACGGAAAAAGTGTTGCCTACAGCGAACCCTCCCCCAGCCCCACCCTCACACACACACTCAGCTATTCAGCTACTCAGCGTTAAATGCCCCTCAACTATGTGAACCCCAAGCCAAGCTTGTCAAATGGCAACATTATGCATATGGAAACCCGAAACCCGAAACCCGAACCCGAACCCGAAACAGATGCAATGTGCAACCAATTAAAAGCTGCTTAAAATAATTGCCATCAATTTGTTAAGTTCGCTGCAGATTTCTGAATGCGCTCAATGGCGCTGAGCTGAGGTAGAAGTGGCTCATTGTAGCAAGAAGAAGCGAGCGCTGAGCTGCTGAAGCAGAATGCATTCACATGCAGCTGTCAAACCATTTAATACTCTTACAAACATGCGCAGCAGTCAGGGCAGGCAGAGCAAGCAAATTAGCGAGAGCAGACAGAGTAGCCAGAATAGCCAGAGTAGCCAGAGTAGACAAAGTAGCCAGAGTATTCAGAGCAGCCAGATCATCAATAGCAGCCAGAGCAGACAGAGTAGCCAGAGCAGACAGAGCAGCCAGATCATCAATAGCAGCCAGAGTAGCCAGAGTAGCCAGAGTATTCAGCAGAGCGGTCAGATCATCAATAGCAGCCAGAGCAGCCATAGTAGCTAGAGCAGCCGAATACCATTTAGTTGTTGTATAGAGATGGTAGGCTTTCGTATCCCCTATGCTCTCCTTATTATTAGCTCTTCAGTTGATCTCCCATCGGCTTGAGCTTGCTTCGGCATTGACTTCGGCATTCGTCGATCAAGCATAGTTAGTATTGGAACATCATTGGAATAGTGCAGATGTGGACGGATCAACAGCTCTACAGGTTGTCTGGTTGAGCAGACATATACAATATATACTATGTTTATATGTATATGACTTACTAAACGGCATAGAGAACTGATTTTACTTAACATCGCTCACACACTCTATTATTTTTTTAAGTCTTTGTCAACGACACACATTTATTTAATTGTTTAATTATTTAATTAAAATGCCTTAAAAAAAAAAAAAAAAAAAAATATATATATATATATATATATATATATATATATATATATATATATATATATATATATATATATATATATATATATATATATATATATATATATATATATAATGAAATAAATAATAATAAATGAAAACTAAAATTACAAATATTTTTATAGAATTTAGAGTTTAAAGAAGATTAATATATAAAAAAAAAAATGATAAAAATGACAAAATTATATTAACATTATAAGTTTTTTATAAAAAAGAAAAGAAACCAAATAAATAAAAATAAAAAATAAATATATAAAATAAAAATAATAAAAAAAACAAAAAAAAAAATATTTTAGATTTTTTATAGATTTCAAAATTGAACAAAAAAAAATTAATAAATAAAAAAGAATAAATAAAATAAAATAAATAAAAAAAAATTATATTAATAAAATTACAAACATTTTTTTTTATAGAGCTACAATTTTTTTATAGAATTCAAAATAAAAAAAAAATAAAATAAAAAAATTAAAAAAAATTTTATTTTATAAAATTACAACTTTTTTATAGAGTTACAATTTGTTTTATAGAATTAAAAAAAAAATCAAATATAAAATAAAATAAATTTAAAAAATATTAATAAAATAATAACTATTTAAAATTTTTTATAGAATTCAAAATAAAAAAAAAATAAAAAAATAAAATAATATAAATTAAAAAAAATTAATAAAATTACAACTATTTACAATTTTTTTTATAAAATTAAAAAAAAATTAAAAAATAAAATAAATTAAAACAATATTAATAAAATTACAACTATTTAACGAGTTATAACTTTTTATAGAAGTCCAAATTAAAAACAAAAATTTATAAATCAATAAAATTTAAGAAATATTAGTAAAATTTCAGTTTTTATTAAGTTCAGAAATTAAAAAAGAAAAGAAATAAAATAAAATAAAATTAAAAAAAAACTTTAACTAAAAAATATAAATAAAATTACAACTTTTTATAGAATTCAGCTAAGCTGACTCCAAATGCACAACACAGTGCACAAGCCAAGTCTCAGCTAGCTTATGTAAGGGCATCAAAGCCGACTTGATTTGGGCCTAAACTAGCAATTGCAAATTGATTGGTAATGCTGCATATTGCGGCCAAGTGCTGGGCCACAGTTGCTCAGGCCTCTAATAATAAGCGTTGCCGCATTCATTATCATCATCATCAGCATCATTATCATCATCTTCATTGGCATCATCATGTGCTGATGACAACGAAGACAAAATGATTTTATCTGCGGCGAGCAATTATAAATGCATTTGTCAAATGCTCAAAATGAATTATGAGGTGTGAGTGTATGATGTGTGTGTGTGTGTGTCTGAGTGTGAGTGTGCCATATGTGCCTGTGTATGTGTGTGTGTGTGTGTGTGTGTGTGTGGAGTCTTAAGTATATTGTTCAATTATTCGCTGGAGCATTTAACACCCGTAATGCAATAAATGAATTGAATTATTGATCAAATCCACAAACTATTGGGTTTCAGCTACACTCAGAGAAAAGTGTGCATAGTTCCTGGATATTATACTTGATACTGAAACAATCTCTATTCAAAACTCTCTCTCTCTCTCAGTATATTAACAGCTCTCATGAACCACTCCACACTTAACCTACTATTTCTACAATTGTTCCTGTTGTAGTTTTACAATTTGTCCAATTTCTCTCAGTTTATAATACTTAAGTCCGCTTAGAGAGTTGAATGGGCTAATAGCCTGGGATTTCTTTGGTCGGCATTCAGTTTTGGTAATAGAGTTGGCCAGCAAATCGACGCCGCAAAACCTACGACCGCACTTTTAATTAAAACGAAAACTATGAAAATTTATAAAATAATTCACAAAAACGACTCGTCCGTACGGTCTGACCTGGCTAAGAAAAACAAAATCACAGCGTGACCAAAATACAAGAACGCAAAAACCCAAATGTTGTACACGAAGCTGTTGCTGAAAGAGGAAAGTGCAGTAATGGGTGTGTGTGTGTGTGTGTGTGTGTGTGCGAGTGTGTGTGAGTGTGTGTGTGAGTGTGTGTGGGGTATTTGCATGATATATGTAGTTATAATAAACCGCAAGAGCTGCTAAAGCAACAGAAGCTGCAGCAGAGCAGGCACACAACTGAACTCAGACCAGGCACACACTCACACACACACTCACTCACACACTCACACACACACTCACACTCACTCACTCACACATGCATGACAAAACAAATGCCGATGTGCAACGGTGCGTATGAAGGCAAACTTGTAACCGCAAAAAGGCATTGGGGCAGCAGCAGCAGCAGCAGGAGGAGCAGGAATCGGAGCCAGCAGCAGGAGACAGTTGCAACAGCCGCTGCGGCCAGTGTTGTGCAATGGCCAAATAGTTAAGAAAATGATTTGCTTAATTGAATTGGCATTTGTGTGAGGCATCGTGTGCGATTATTATCCATATAGACAAGGCCTACGCAAATTGCCTCACATAGAACATGATAAATCAATTGAAAGTGTAAGAGGAGAAAAATAAGAAGAAGAAAAACATAAGCAATTCAATTTCAATTGAAAATAGTTGTATGCTGAGCCAGTGCGATAGTCGTGAATATGCGAATTTATTCACTTTATATTTGTTTTTACTTATTTACTTTTTTTTTTTTAATTTGAAATGCTTTCATTGTGCAATTATTGCCATAGAAGGTGCCTAGACGAGGCTCAACATACTCAATTGATAGTCATTAACTAGAAGAATCTTGAACATCATTGTTATTCAGGTTTTTCCACTGTGATCGATAATTGATAAATGATTCAATCATAATCGACATTTCATTGTTCTTATATGCCAAGATTATTTTTTGAACTGCGCTTTAAACCTAGGGACAACAGCTGCAATAAAAGTTATACAAAGACTCCATTTACTATCTATTGACATAATCTACAGTCGATAATTGATAATCGATCACTACACAATCAATATTTTACAACTCTTAGACTTCGACTTAATTTATTATCAATTAGAATCTCATTTTTTGAGCCACTCTTCCCCATCGATAATTGACAATCAATAAACGATAATCCATTATTCATAATCGATATGTAGCAATCGATTATCGATATTTAATAAAAACTTTCTATATGTCACCAGCTTTCAGTCTTTCAGTTTTTGCAGCTACCATTTACCATCCACATGCACGAAACTATCATACCCTTTGCAAACTACACTCAATTCCTACAGGGTATTTGAATGAATGTAACCAAGTCTCAAAGGCATTATTTCAAAGGCGTGTAATAAAATGTGCATTTATCAACATTTCTCTGTTTGTTCCTTTTTTTTTTAGTTTTTATTAATTTTAATTTGCATTTTTTGTTTATTTTTAATTTTTTTTTATTGTTTTTTTTTTTTTTCAAAGCAATTTATTGTAGCCCGCAGTGCTGCGCCCCTATTTTAGGCGCCCCAGCTGCGCTATGTGGATAGTTGCTGTGTTTTAGGTATTTACTTTATGGCTTTCATCAATAGCAGAGCAGGGGGAGAGAAGGGGACAGAGAGAGAGAGAGGGAGAGAGAGAGGCTGCTACAAAAAATGCCGAATCGAATTATTATGCTTGCTTCAAGAGAATCTGAGAGAGAGAGAGGAGTATATGGGTTTAGCAGATCTAGAAGTTGTCTTCTATATATGAATGTGTATATATTTCTATATATATCTAGTCAGGTATAACTGAACTATAGTCACTGTAGTGCCAGTTCCAAACAGTGCATTGTGCAGTCGGTTACGCCCGATTGCAACAATTTGTTGTGTTTTTTGTTGATGTTTCGAGTATTTGAAGCATTTCAGTTGTTATTGTTGTTGCTGCTGTTGATTGTTGTTGTTGTTTTTCGTTTTATTTTGGTTTTTTATTTACTTATTTTTTATTTGGAATCGATGTGTTGCTATGCGCTGGCAATTAATTGCTTTCAAATCCTTTTATCCAGCAGATTTGGTCAATTTATTTTGCACAGTTTTTGCCCCTCAACAAATACACGTCAGCTAAACTATATGCCATATAAACCAATATATATATATACATACATACAATCATACACACATATATATATATATATATGTATGTGTATGTGTATGTGTCTGTGTATGTAGTATGTATGCTATGTGCACGAGCCGCTCAGAGTTTCTGGCCTCAATTTATTACATACATGTTTTGTTTATTGTTTTTTAATGGCGCTTAGTTTCAATTTGACCAGCGTAATAAATTTCGCATTACGAACTCGGAAGGCTCTGGGGAGTGTGTGGCTGTCATTTGGGCCTCTGAGTTGATAAGAAACGGAAGTTTGGACCAGCTTATAAGCTAAGTGTTAAGAGTTATCTATGTTGCTATAGCTCATATACTAGCTGATTATTATTATTCGTATTATTATTATTATTATTAATATTATTATTATTATTATTATTATTATTATTATTAATATTATTTTTATTATTATACCCTGAGCCTGTTGAAAATGGGAAATAATTTGTGAAAATGTATGTAACAGGCGGAAGGAGGCGTGCCACACCCCATAAAGTATATGTATATTCTTCCAAGATTATCAAAGTTCGATAACTCATTCCATTTCGATTTTATCAGCATTTATCGATAATTTTGTAGCTGAAAAAGGGTTACAGTTCTGAAGAGAAGATGTTAGTTTGCATATGTATGCAGCAGAGGCAGCAGAAAATACTCTGATTGGTCACTAATTGATAGAGAGTTTAACTTACGCTAACTCAGAGAGAGACTTGACAGTTGAGCTCGACTTCGAGTGAAAGTCTCGCTGCCCTCTATAAAGGCAGCTAAAGATCAGAGCAGCAGCAGCAGCAGAAAGTGCTCTGATTGGTCGCCTAATGATCGAGTGTGAAGACACTTTAGAGTGGAGCTGTCGCTACCCTATATAAAAGCAGGTTGAGATCAGAAGAGCTACTTCTTGCAGCAGCAGCAGCAGCAACAGAAAATGCTCTGATTGGTCGCCTAATGATCGAGAATTTATCTTACGCTTACTCAGAGAGAGGCTTAACAGTTGAGCTCGTTGACTGAGTTGACTTCGAGTGGAAGTTTCGCTGCCCTATATAAAAGCAGCTGAAGATCAGCTTCTTACAGCAGCAGCAGCAGAAAGTGCTCTGATTGGTCGCGTAATGATCGAGTGTGAAGACTGACTCAAGAAGAGGCTCCAGAGTTGAGCTTGATTCGAATAGAGTTGTCGCTGCCCAATAAAAAGGCAAGTCTGCTGCAGCTTCAGTCACATTCCTCATCTTCTGGTGGACAGTCTTCCAGTGCAGCGCGGTGCTCTCCCCTTCTTCTGTCTGTTGGTAAGTATTAAAATAGTTAAGTATATAAAGCGACAATGTAAAAGTTATACTTTTAATGTTTATTTAATGTAAATATAATATAGTTTAAATTTAAATATTATTAATAATTATAACGATTATTCAGCAAATACAAAGTAATACTTCATATGTACAAATATCAAGGACTTTAGAAGTCCGTATCTGCGTTAAGGGTATTTTTTAGTCAGGCAAGCACGACTAGCACTTCGACTTCCCCTCTAACTCTGAGTTGTTTAAATATAGCTGCTTTTTAGTAATTTATAGTTGGGCGTATAATTTGTATAAATTTACTAGAAAACATAATAAAAGGTTAGTTAATAAATTTTTAAAATATATTTATCATTAATTAAATTTATATTATAAATATATTATTGATATAATATAATTCTCTTTATATTATTATTTAATATTATTACAATTATTATCATCTTAATTATTTTTGTAAATAATTTTAAAGCAGTTTGAATCCCTCAGGAACACGTGTTCGTCAGTAAACAGCTTTTAAAGCACATTAAAGCTGAAAGCGCTTTCCATCAAATTAGTCTCATTAAAGCAGCAGAAGCAACAACAACAACAACAACAACAACAACAAGAGCGAAAGCCAACAACCAGGACTTGTCACAGTCAGTTCGGTCCGTCTCGGCCATGAATTCATTTGGAGCTGCTCTTGGCTTACGCTCAAGTGGCCGCTGAGCCTTTAAGGCGGCGACACGTATTAGCCAGACTTAATAGTATGCCAAAACTTAAAGCAACAATTTTCCAGCTTATCCGTCTTTTATGCTTCAGCGCAAAACGCTCCTCAAAATGTACGCTAAATTAAATATTATGCACAAAAACAGAGAGAGTGAGAGAGAGAGAGAGACAAAAAAAGCGAGAGGAGACGCGAAACGTAAATAGCGTAACACGAAACAAAACACAAAAAACATAGAGGGAATGTGAAACAAATATTGCATAATATTATCGCGCTTTCTGCCGGCTAGAGTGGGCCGCGGTGAGGTGGGGGCGTGGCGTGGCGCCACGCTTAAAGAGCCCTAAACACGTTGGCAATTCGCTTTTTGGCTTTCTGGCTGCTCATTTTTATGCGCCATCTTTTTCGCTTTTCTCTTCCTGCTTTTGTTTTTTTTTCTATTTTCGTTTTTTTTTTTTTTTTTTAATATATTTCGGAGCGTCACTTTGTTCTGTGGTCTATGTTTTAATATTTATATCATCGCCCCAGACTGCCCCGCCCTGATCCGCTCACACTGTTGTTGTCAACGTCATAATCGTGAGGCTGCTGCTGCTGCTGCTGCTGTTGTTGCTGCTGCTGTTGCTGCTGCTGCTGTTGTTGCTGCTGCTGTTGCTGCTGCTGCTGTTGTTGCTGCTGCTGCTCCTCCTCCTGCTGCTGCTCCTGCTGCTCCTCCTGCTGCTGCTGCTGCTGCTGTTGCTGCTGCTGTTGCTGTTGTTCTTGTTGCTGCTGCTGCTCCTGCTGTTGTTGCTGCTGCTGCTCCTACTGTTGTTGCTGCTGCTGCTCCTACTGTTGTTGCTGCTGCTGCTGTAGTTGCTGTTGCTGCTGCTGCTGCTTCTCCTGTTTCTCCTGCTGCCGCTCGCCAACCAATGCAGTGGACAGTGGGAACTGTGCACTTCGGACGACGTGTCTCGGGTCGTTTAGTTTTCTTTAGCGGCTTTGGTTTTGCGTGCTAATTACCATAATTAAGCAAAGGTCAGGCTTTAGTCGCCTTTGTGGCCAGGCCAGCAAAATAATAATGAGCGCATCCAGAGTCGCAGCCGCAGTCGCTCACACGCTAAAAGAGAGAGAGAGAGAGAGAGAGGGAAGACAAAAAAATCGCTGACCATCGTACAATATTTGTTCTTTTCATTTTTTTTTATGAATTTCACATTAATTTCTTCGTCTCTTTCGTTTTGTTTGTATTTTATATTCCTTATTTTTTTTTTAAGTTTTTTTTTTTTGAGTTTTTTCTCTTCATGCTCTTTGCTATGCATTATCCTTATGATTATGTTGATTATGACGTTTTAATGGGGTTTGGCGCGGCAGCAGCTTAAGCTGACAACAAAAGCAAAAAACATGAAGAGGATCAAGCAATATAAGAAAACAGATATACATATATATGTATATATAGGAATAAAAGCCTGACAAGCTGTAAAGGCACATTAGCAAAGTAATGTGTTTTGCTCTTCCACTTTCATGCCAAACACTTGGCCAATGAACAGAGTAAATATTTGAAAACGGACCGAAAAGGTTGCTCGATTCGGTTTGATTGACTCGAGTTACAAATTCAGCGGAACTTGAACAGAACAATACACAAGAAGTTAAAAGCTGCTTATTCGTGCTATTTTCTCATTTCTCAAGTATTTCATTTGAGCGACAGCCGCTGACAGAGAGCGTTGCGCATACGCAGCGTATGACAACGTATATGGCAAATTCCGCCAGAGGCAAGACGTTGACAGAGTTGGACACAGTGTCGACTCATTGCAGCAATATAAACATGAAGTTGAGCAAAAGCAAAGAGTCACGACAAAATACCGGAAGTAATGGCAAGGGTGGGAGGAGAAGGAGGGGAAAGCGGAGAGCGAGGCGAATGAGGCGAGCAATGTTGATTAACGATCGCTGTGGCATGCGACGCACACGCAGCCAGCTGAAAGTCAAAGGGCAAACTACTTATGCACATGCTTACTTATTATTATAACTGCGAATTGCTGCTGCCGCTGCTGCTGCTGCTGCTGCTGCTGCTGTACGGCAGCAACACATGCATTAAGTGGCGTAAATTCTTTGGCACAGTAGAAAAACATTTTCATTCCAATGCGTGTATGCCTGGCAAGGCTGTGTATGTATGTATATATATATCTGTGTGTGTGTGTGTGCGTGTGTGTGTGTTAGTGTAGCCTGAGCTGAGTTAGCAAAGAGGCAGTTGCTTGAACTTGGCTATATATTGTTTTGCCATATTGTTTTCTTATGTGATGTGTGTCGCAAAGTTGCTACCTCTCTCTCCCACACACTCTCCCTCTCTCTCTCTCTCTTTCTCTGTGTAGTGACTTGAAAGTCTCATTGTCTTTAGCAAATTTGCTTTATTTACGCTGGTATTCATTGACTTTTTGCTGTTGTTGTGGCATTTTCAAATGCCTCTCCTCACTCTCTTGTTGTTGTTGTTGTTGTCTGTCTCCCTTTAGCGTCCGCTGGCTGTCTCTTTTGCGCAGCGTACGTGTCTATTATTGGTATTTGCTGAATGAATGGATTGTACGTGCCCGAAGGCATTCACATATCTTTTGGCCCCATGGAACGCATAAAGGAGTCGGCTGCCACGGCTCCGCCTTAACGTTGTATGCGTGACGACACATCACTCTTGGCACTCTCCTTCTCTCCCTCTCTCTCGCACACACTCTATTTATATATATATAAAAATATATATATTCATCTGTCTCGCTCTTGCTCTGCTTTACTTTGTCGCTCTCTGTCTGATCTGCTACAGTTTGCGGTTGAAATCTAAGCGATTTTACATTGTTATTGTTATGACTGGCGCACAGACTCGCTCGACTATAGAGACATATATGTGCGCACATATATATACACATATATATGTGTGTGTTTTATTTATATTTGTATGCATTTATTTGTTGATGGCGTATTTTTGTTTATTTATGTATTCATATGCATTGTCGCAATAATCATTAATTTGCTGATAAAATACGCCCACATGTTGTGCACAGCTCTCTCTCTCTCTCTCTTTTTTCCTCCTTCTCTTTTCATTGCATTTGCATTTCGCTCAAATACGCTAAATAAATGCAGCCGTAAAATTGCTGCGCCCAAAAGTAGGCAACATTTTTTTTCGTTGCAGCTGCAGCCGCTGTTTTAAGTGTTGGACAACGCCCGCATGGCGTGTGCAGGCCAAAGATGCTCGCGCAAAATAAAAGAAAATGAAATGCAGATTGAATTTGAAGGCGACAACGTTGCTGACGCAGCAAGATTAGAGCCACAGAGAGACACAGAGAGAAAAGCTGAAAAAATCGAGCTGGATATAAGCAAATAATGCGCAAAATACGAATACATGCTGGGCTGGGATGGGCTACGCTGGGCGCTGGCTGTTAGTCGAAGCCAAGTGAGCTCCGGATACCAACCCAATCCTCAGCTCAACCCAGCTCAGCGCGCTAGCATCAACATATATAAACATAGATGTGTGTGTGTGCTGTTCATAAGTGCGAAGTGTGTAGTTTGACGTTATTCAACACTGGCAGAACATGTGCGTTGGCGTTGCCTTGCCTGAGCAGTCGACAAAGGGGGAATCTGCAGCTTGACGTGGCTGAAGCGACGTGATCGCAGCCGAATGCGATTGTGTGGCTGCATTATATTATTTGGTGCATTTTAAATCGGATTACTTAAAGCAGCAACACTGTCTCCTCCTACTCTGGCTCCGACTCTGACTCTGACTCTGACTCTGACTGCAGCTGGCAACTTTTAACTCTTGCTCCACATTTGACAAGAGTAAATCGTTTATTATTATTTGCAGCATTCAGCTTACCGATTACTCTCTCTCTCTCTTTACCCCTCTCTCTCCCTCTCTCTTAGTGTGTGTGTGCACGTCACATTGATTGACACGCAACACGTAACGTTGCAGCACCGCACGGCATTTAGTCGATGTCGCAGCCAGAGCTTTTCGGGCAAATAAATTATGTTGCGGGCTCAGTCTTCAGTCCGACAAGTTGACAGCGCCAAACAAGTTGCCAGCTCATTCGAAATTAGTCAGAATATGCGAAATTCATTACAAGCTCAAAGCCAGACTTTTAGCTATTTGTCATCTCAACTGGGCGTCAGCCTTAAGCTGGCAATTTCAAATTCCATCAATTGGTAGCTGACACTATGAAGGCAGCTCCGCTAGAGCACAAACAGGTTTATATATACATATATACAATATATACACATAACTGGAGTCAAAACAATTCATACATTCAGTTCAGTTCAGTTCAGCTCGGCTGCAGAGTCATCAATTCATTACTGAAGCCAGCACAAATTCGACATGTTCTCGAAATGAACACGAACAAGGCCCGAGCTGACTGACGTCTTTGTGACTATATATATAATGTATATATGAGGGGAGAACATGACATTATTTATACATATATCAGTTATGCATGCATTTGATAATATGTATATATATAGAAATATATCAACTGATTGATTGCAGATCAAAGTCACAGCTGCAACCTGAAATTTAAATTGAAGCTGAACTAACAGAACTTGCATTTGTAGCTGAGTGATAAATTGTAGGTCTATAGCTTGAGTGATATAGCAAATATTCAACATAAAAGAAGAATGTGTAAATTAGGATATCCTGATAATATGCAAAAAGAGTTTGTTATATCTGCTGTAGCAGCATTGTCCTGGTATAAAGCAGATGTTATTGCCATTCATACGCTTGTCCAAGCACTAGCCTACGCAACTTTCCCATCAGCTCTGACTACCAATGGGTAACTCGCAGTCGTTCAGCTGCTCGCCAAAGATCGCATATCAGCGTACAATTAGAGAGCGTGGCACGAGCAGCTATCGGCTGAAGCCATCAATCTAAATCTATGCATTGTGGTTGCAGCAGCAGCAGCAGCAAACTGAAAGCTGCAGCGGAAATAGAAGTGCGGCATAAGTGCACTTCCGGTTGCCGTTGCCATTGTCGCTGCTGTTGCTGGTTGTTGTCGCTGCGTGCGGCGCGTATATCCTGGCGCAACATATTTATGCGGGCCTTTTACAACACTGTTTATATATAAAGACAGATATGTGTGAATACAGAGATATATATAGATAGATATATATTTCCATTTGTGTGTGCATCATTTTGCTAACGAGATTTGCGCGCTGTTGCTCTAGCTCCTCTGCTCGACTCTGCGTGGCGCATACGCCCCGTATGCCAAATTTAAAATCCGCAAACGTATTGCAAACTGCTAACCATTTGCCATTTTTCACTTTTGTATCTGTGTCGCGCGTATCTATCGCCATTTGTAATAATATTTGAGCGGCGCCCGTGTGCAACAGTTGCAGCAGCGCCAGCACCTGCAACACACAGAGAGAGAAAGATGGAGAGAGGGAGAGAGAGAGACACACACATGGAGACTGCACACATGGCCACGCGCAACGCTTGTTTCCGCTTTAGTCTGTTGCTGCGGTTGGCATCTAAACCCACAGCGGCTGCAAACCCACCCAGCCCTGATCATTAAGCGAATTGATGGGTGGTTAAGTTATTTCAACTGCAAACTGTTTGACTTCCCCTCGCTCTCTCTCAGCCTCTCCCTCTCCCTCTCGCTCTCTCTTTCTCTCACACATCCCGGCAGCTACTAGATTGTGGCTGGGCTAAGCGCATCAATGCGGATGATGGGGCTAAAAGGGTTTTGCGGGCGCGTGGGCATGGGCGTGGCCGTCGGCGTGCGGCTCCTCTGCGGTTGTGCAATGCCCCGGTAATGGTATTGGCGGCGATAGTGGCTCCTGGGCTGCGGTCGCTTCAAGGACACGCCCGAATGCCTGCCACTGCACTAAGCCCAACGAGCCCCAAATATGGCCTATGAGCAGCAGCAGCAGCTGCCTGCAGTTGTTGGCCACACTTCTTCTTCTTCTTCCTCTGGCTCAGCCAGTTACGGCCAACATCTGACGCTGTCGACTGCTGCCTGCAGTTGTTGCCAACACATTGATTACCTTCGCACGGCCATTTCTTCACGGCGAACAGCTTAGCAAGAGCCCCAATTAGCAGCAGATATCATTGTATAGCCTTATAGGTATTGCAATTCAGAAGACTTCCCATATTGGCACTAGCTAATGCAAGCTGAATTTCTTATGTGCCTGTAGTGTATGTCCAACATGCAGGCAAAGGTTTGCATTGCAGGAAAAGCCTTTCATATATGCATATATGTATGTGTTAGTTTGCGTTTGTGTATCTATGTAACAATTATTGCTATATAGGTGTATCTATTAAATAGAGTATTGGAAATATAGTGATTAAATTCAATTTAAGTAACTTCAGACTTGAAACAACTGCGACTACTTAAATGTCTTAATCATTACCGTATATGACTTTCCTCTATCAGTGTTGTTCTCCTACTTTTTTTCTTTATATTGATGTTGGCATCATGTTCTCAGAGCTCTCTTTTATTATTAAAGTGACCTTATTTATAACAATGAAATCCCTTTGAATTGAAATTTTCAGATTTAGATCAGAAGGGAACAAGTCTGAGTTGCAGTTCTATCATACATTACCTACTTGAGCAGCTCTACGCTAGCAGTCCACGGTATTTGCTAGTCAAGCATTCCCGACTGCATCACACTTACCGCTCAAATTATATTTGCAACACATTCGAGTCCTACAAGTTGATGGAGAGTTTTTATACAAATCATTTGCACCTCTCTATTCGTAATGTTCATCCCGGCGTGAAATTGCGAGAGTTCAGTTATGGGCAAAAACTGAATCAATTGATTCAATTGAATTGTGTATGAACTGTCTTCATATGCTGGCAACGAGCACGTAATATGATGATCCGCACTCAACGAGATGTGCCGCAAATTCAATTGGACCCAAAGAGTGGAGACTGCAGAGGAGGCTGTTTGATGTGACATATCTTATGGACGCTTTGGCGCTGGCATCCATCGAGCTGCAGGAGCGGGAGTGTATCGGTTGGTTAACATGAATGCTTTATCTGCTGAACCCTTCGTTTATTATTTTGTATATTATTTTTCCTTTCCGTTTTTTGTTCTTTTTTGTTCGGCTTCACAGGCGCCAGGTAATGCATATGCGGAGGTATTCGGAGATGGGTTTGCTGGCGTTGCTGCGCTACGAATTGCACGGTTTGCTGCACGCTTCAAACTGTGATTAATTTCCGGGTGGTTGGCGATAAAACTGCTTTGGTTCATCAATATCTGGCTGCGACTTACCTCCGTCTGCTGCCCCGCCCACCTCCCTTCCCCCCCTCTGTTGCTGCGTGTGCGCATCCAAATAAAACCAATCATTTTCTGCAAAATGTCAAATACTGCGAATTTCACACAACAATCCCATTCCATTCCATGTTCGAATCTGTTTCTTTTTTATATTGTTTTTCGGCCCGTACAAAGTTGCATTTGGGTCAATGATGTTGTGCTTTTGTTCTGGAATCTGTTTTTTTATGCGCAACAATATTGCGCAAAAAATATTGCATATTGTATACACTTGTAAATAAATAAATCAATAGAGTGACCCGCACACGCGCTACATCCATCTCCCACCTCCCACGCGCCTTTACCCTCCCAGCTAACTAGAAGCCTCATCATTGTTTCGATATGGATATGTTTTGCCATTTGCTGGCCAACATATCCAGCGCGGCCTTAATGCACTCGCATTTGCATATGTGCTCTATTTGCGCCATGTCCGAAAACTTTTCCACTTGAGTGTCTTTGGCCTGGCCTGGCCACGACTGCCATCATAACTCTCCATGTTGGCCCAGCTTCCTAATGCTGTCTGCTATTGATTCGGCTCTCGATGGCCAGATTGATTTTATTTATTAGGATTCAATGGGAAAGCGCTGCCGTTGCATAAATATTCCCAACAGCTCAAGTCACAAAATGTCTTTGAAGTGCACAGCGGACAAAGGCTCTCGGCTGGCCGATGCACACGAGACCCAAATAGCATCGCCTGTCATCAATCTCTGTCTGTGACAGCGAGAACATGCTTATGGTATATCGGCAAGTTTCCGTTTCCGTTTTCGATTGCCTTCGGCAACTCCAACTGTTGCTCGCAAATTGGCCAAAGCTAAAGCTTAGAAAGTCGTTAAGTAGTTCAATATATTTATATTTTATATTTTATATTTTATATTTTATATTTTATATTTTATATTTTATATTTTATATTTTATATTTTATATTTTATATTTTATATTTTATATTTTATATTTTATATTTTATATTTTATATTTTATATTTTATATTTTATATTTTATATTTTATATTTTATATTTTATATTTTATATTTTATATTTTATATTTTATATTTTATATTTTATATTTTATATTTTATATTTTATATTTTATATTTTATATTTTATATTTTATATTTTATATTTTATATTTTATATTTTATATGTTATATTTTATATTTTATATTTTATATTTTATATTTTATATTTTATATTTTATATTTTATATTTTATATTTTATATTTTATATTTTATATTTTATATTTTATATAACTTTTTTTTTTATTTGATGTAGTTTACATATTTTTATATTTTAATAATCACAATCGCTAGATAAGCTCTTGAGCCACTAAATACTCATAGAGCTATCCATGCACCAACAACAATATCTCGTTCATCGACATTCTCTGTTCTGTTTGTGCATAAATCGCGAATGCAAAAACATTAAACAACAAAATAACATTTAAAATAACACATAAATGGCAAAATGCATAAATAAACGTCGCGCCGTCCATTTGTGTGTGGCACAGATTATCTGCGGCCCCGAAACTTGAATGGGCCAACATTTACCTAAGCCATCGAATCTGACAGATAGATAAATAAATCTATTAAAATGCAGCCGGAATTGTGAAATTCATTCGATTGCCTTTCATTGTCGCATCGATTCCACTTTCAATGTTGCATAAATGTAAAAAAAAAATTAAACGTTTTCAATATATTCACATATCGGATTTAAACTCGACCAGAAGTCAAGCAAAAAATTTGTATACCTATCTCTTATGCCCAACCAAATAACTGCTGATGGTTGAGTTACCTTCGAATAATATCGATTAACTTTAATACAGACATACAATCTTATTATATTTAATATATCAGTCAATAGGTATTCGGTACATTTCGATAACTACATGCACAATTGATTTGTGTTTTCTCCTTAATATGCTCAATGAAGAATTTGACGTCTATGCCTACAATATCTGATTCGATAAAAATCGATTGATTTCGATAAGTGCTACCCTTAATCCTTGCTTATAATTTTCAGGTTTTATTTTTCATTTTTTTAAATTACAATATAATCATTTGATTCGATAAATAGCGATATATTTGGATACATAGCTGATTCTAGTTTCTAGATAAAATTCTCGACTAACTGCTAGCATACATATATAATATGACTTTATTAAGATTCTTATATGTACACATATAGAAATTTCCCATCCCATGTTGTCCGTGTCGATAGGTAGGGCAGATTTCTATAATTGTAACACTAAAGACTCTCAATTGACTTTGATTGCTAGTTTCCACTCTCGAAACCCTATTTTATGACTATATAAACTTTGTCCGCTTTAAGAGATATCGATTGATTTCGATAACTGCACCAATGACTGTCCACAATTGATTTATTGCTAATTTCTACTTAGCGCTTTTCATTAGGTTACAATAAGAATATTTAAACAGTTTCGCTTAAAGCTGCTGCCTAGCAATCGATATATCATTTTCAAACTTCCATTCCGAAAATAATCACAATCAGGATATGCAAAAGAGGAGGAACCTTCGACCCTCGCCGCATTCAGCGCAGTTGGAATTGCATAAAATGGCCGACCAGAGCTGTGGGTTACTTTGACATTTTGGCGCATGTTGAATCAAGCGAAAACCCAATTACATGTGCACCCTATCTAGACGCCTCGCTGGCGACGTGGCCAGACGTGCGGACAGGGCCAATGGCGAGCGTCGACTGCAGCGCCAACATTTACCTTCGCCTACAGCTGTTTAAAATGTTCCGATTATTACAGTTGCAGTTAACTCTGTATGTGTGTGTCTGTGTGTGTGTGGGAGTATTTCAGCTATAGCCAAACGAGAGTATCTAACGACAGTCCGCAATTGCTTCTGTGTCGCGGTTGTGTGTGTGTGTGTGTGTCTGTGTGTGTGCTGAAGGTGAGACAGCTTTATAGAGTGGGAGGGATGGAGGGGAAGGTGGCCAAAAGGGTTGCTCGCGCATTGGGCGTTGTTTGATGTGCACGCAAATTATTACTTAAGCGGCTTAAACTTGTTGAAGCGCTGCCAGTTTGGGTTATTCGCTGCGGTTTTGCCTAAATTAGGTTTGAGTCGAGTTTGGCCCGCCTTGTGGGTGCTAAACGATAAAGACATCACATGCGAGTTGTCCTATGCATACACACACACACACATACACCTCTGTATATGTGCGTATTTGGTTGATGAGACTACGTGGAAACTTAATTTGTAAACGTGCGCACATTTCCTTATCTGGGCGCTGGCAAGTGCGCATATAAGTCGTCATTAATGGCTAAACTTCATATCTAAGTTAATACGACGTTGTTTAAAGACAAGTTGGAGAGTATAAAGCGGGCAGCACTGACTGACTAACAGAGTGAAAGCTGTTTTTTTTTTAACTTTTGTAAATGATTTAAGTGTAAAGCCAATATGCTCTTTGCAACGCCTGAGCGAGCATTAACAGCTAAGCCTTGTGCGCATATATGCATACCAAAACTGAAAACAGATTTCTGATGCAGTTCATTCAGACTTGCAATCGAAGTAAGAGCGAGGGGTCTGTAAAGTCAGGAATCCATGAAATCCGTGAGGCTATCAAATGGCATCAAATGAAATGATGAGAAGTGCAGTCTGAGCGCACAGCAAATGTCAAGCGCCAGCAAATGTTGATTGATGCCATAGACCAAGGTCAGGGCACCACATAAGGGTATAAGTGTGTGTGTGTTTCTGAGTTTGTGTGGCTACGTTGACATGTCAGCATCATTGGCTGCATAAGTGCCGCAGGCTATGTGCTGCCCAATAATAACAACAACAAATAAGAAAGCTTAAGTCGAGAGTGTACGACTTGGAGATATCCTGAGTACCAATTGATCTGCATTCACACTCCATACACACATACATACATAGAGACATGCGTAATATAATCTATTAATTGTTATATCGATAATGTTGGAAATTATAGGATTATAGGAATGAAACATTGTCTATGTGTGCTATATAGGGATGGGTGCGGACAGACAAAAGGGCCGGCAGCTTATCATTTTGATCAAGAATATATATAATATGACATGAAATTGAAGAAGTGCGCATTCAATTGATTGAACATATGTATATAGATATAAGAAAATAGATATAAGTAAATAGAAATTAAAAATAGAACAAAGAAATTGTTGCAGGCCAGCAGCATTTAGAGATGGAGAGCTATCGATAGTGATTATAGAGATTCTTAAACCAGTTGATAGTCATTTAAGAACAATCGATAGGCGATGAGAGTGCGAGCATGAGGAGTCTCAAGTGAAAAGAAGAATAACAATTATTGGTATATTTAATACAATTTATTTCGAGAATTTAAAGAAATTTCCGAAAAATATGAGACAAAAAACTGGCAATGAAACGGATATAAAGCTACTTATATGATGTATCATTGACATTAATTTTATTCATTATTATTATTTATTATTAATATTATTATGTATTATTAATGTTATTGTTTATTATTAATAATATTATTTATTTTGGATTCCGATTTCCACTACAATTTCTCCTCTCAAAACAATCGCCTGCAAACACAATTAGCGCTCGCATCGCATTGCTTGTTAGTTTTAGCCAAAAGCGCTGATTGCGTATACGCAGCGTGGGCCGCCCATGAGTTGATTATGCGTCCCAAGTTGGGTGTGAAGCGATTTGCATGAGGCGTCAATCGGAGCATAAAAGGGAATTCGAACCGTGCACTGGAGTATGTGATTTTAATGACGTGCTGAATTCCTCGAATGGATCCAGTTGGCGCTGCGTTTCCAAATAATATTTGACACACACACATATATATATAGATATTTATATATATTTTATATATATGTTCACATATTCTGTGGGATGGTTCGTGGGTGGAAATTGTTGTTTTTGTAAGCTTGCGAAAATGTCCACTGAGCAGAGGCCCAATCTGTGCGGTCAGCAGCTGGGCGGCTGGACGCGCCACCAGGTGTGCAGCGACGACACCATGGCCCACCTGGCCCTCAAGTACGGCACGACAATGGGCCGAATCTGTCGGGCCAATCGCATGTATTGGCCGGACATCCTGCAGACGCGTTGTTACATCTGGGTGCCGGCAGCAGCGGACAAACAGAGCGCCCCAGCGGAGCCCGAGCAGCAGCAGCAGCAGCAGAAGCTGCAGCTGCAGCTGCCCAGCGAGTCCCGCACGCTGACTATGGACCTCGGGGCTTGGCCCGCTTATAGCAGCCTGGCGGCTGTGCCGCCCCACTTCTATCGCCAGAGCGCGCCCAACGTGGACGACTTTGCCGGCGACTGCGATCCGCTGCTGATCACCACGCGCTGCATGTGATGCGAGCACAATCAAGCGACTGCATCTTGGGAGGCGACACAATTTAATTAGCGACCGCAGCTGCAGCTGCTCCTTGCTGCATCCTGTCTGGTTCGCTAGCTGCTGCTGCTGCCAGCCAAAGCGCACAACGCGTTATCAGCCAAGCGAAATTGTGGGCGGAATTTCAATTATCGTTACATTATGCTCTCAGCTCGGCGTCCCACCGAATACGCCGTGCGCTTTGACGGAGAAGCGCAGAGCGGCGCAAAGCATGACTTGGACTTGGCTCTAGTGCGTGGACAGGGTTGGCCAGCAAAGCAAATAGTCGAGCATCAAAATTCGTTGTAAAATTTGGATAAATATATATGTAATTGTTTTATGTGGAAGATGAAATGTAGTTTTATTTATAGATAGAGGTAGAGGTAGAGCATATCTTTACCTAGGGGTAGAGGTAGAGGTCGAAATACAGATACAGATACAGATATAGATATAGATACAGATATAGATACAGATATAGATACAGATGTAGATACATATTCAGATACAGATGCAAATACAGATACAGATATAGATTCAGATATAGATACAGATACAGACACAGATACAGATACAGATATAGATACAGATACAGATGCAGATACAGATACAGATATAGATACAGATACAGATGCAGATACAGATACAGATACAGGTACAGATATAGATACACATTCATATACAGATGCAGATACATATACAGATATAGATAAAGATACAGATATAGATACAGATACATATTCAGATGCAGACGCAGATATAGATGCAAACTCAGATTTAGATAGATAGTGAGATATATAGATATATATATATATATATATATATATATATATATATATATATATATATATATATATATATATATAGATATATAGATACATATATAGATATATAGATATACGAGTATACATATATAGATATATAGAGAGATAGATTCTAATATTCTCTCAATATATTCATCTTCCATTCACTCCCATTACAGAGTAATTGCAATTCGGCGAGAACAGCCAATTGCTTCGCTTCACATTAAGCAAATGTCTGGGAATTTTTGTCGCAGAGCGGAAATAAAGAAGAAAAGCGAAGGCAGAGCCATTGGCAGTCCCTGGGGATCTTTGGAGGACCGCCCACTGCTTGTTATCCCTGCTCAGTGAGTCTCCCTCTCCTCTCCCTCTCCTCTCTCTCTCTCTCTCTCTGTCTCTGCACCGCCCGGCGCGCTGATTAGAAACCCCAGAGCGCTGCCAGCTGTCGACACGCTACAAAATTGGCTTTTAATTGTTGCAGAAGTGAATTTGCCACAAACAGGATGCAATTAAGACATTCAAATTCACGATTCGAGTGCGCGCTGCTGCTGCATTGAGTGCCGACGCACACACACACACACACACACAGACACTCACACGCACACACAGATACAGGAACTCGTGCTCAGGTGGCAGCGCTATCGAGCGCGCTCCGGGCACGTGCAGCAGTTGAGATAAGCAAAGCAGTGGCCAGTGGACAGTGGACGGTGGACGGTGGACAGTTCGCTGGCGACCCCGGCACACATTCAAAGTGGAACATTAACTAATCTGTGTGTGGCACTTGGGCATAACGACGTTTGCGATGAGCCAAGCAGTCGTGCCACTTTTCCGACGAAAAAAGCCAAAAAAGGCCAAAGCAAAAGTAATAAAAGGGGCGTGGGACGTGGGGCGTGGACGAAAAAGGCCAGCGCCGAGAAATATGCGTACGTGCTCGTGTGATAAATTCACATTTTCCGGCTGGCGGCCAGAGAAGCAGCAGCAGAAGCCGTAGCAGCCGGAGCAGGACAATCGCTGGCATTGATAGACACCAAAGTCGATGGACGGCCGCATTAGACGTGCGGCGCAGGTGGCAGCGCCGTGAAACGTAGCGGAACGCCGGTGTCAAAAAGGAAGTGCCAAAAAAAGCAAAAGAAGAGAGAATACGGAATACGGCAGCAAAAAAAGAGTGTGCGTGTGTGTGTGAGGGTGCGTGTGTGTGTGTGTGTGCCGCAGACAGCGTGGAGCAGGCGAACGAGACCATGGATGGCCACATTTTGTGCCTTTTTGACAGACACAACTTTGGAATTGCTCTGATTATGCCAGGGAGCAGGCGGCGACGCGACAGATTCGATGGAATAGACGGACTCGACTCAATGGCATGTTGACAATGATAACGAAGTTGGCCCTGACTGCGTTTAGCATTCGTATTCAGAGAGAGAACGAAAGAGAGATAGATAGAAAAAGAGGAAAATAAAAACAGACTGCGGAAAATATCAAATGTCGCATGCCGGCATTAATATTTCATGAGAAATCATAGTTTGGTGATGCGTATAATTCAAAGAATTGCAATCTGAATTAATTTCAAATACTCGGACCGAGCCGCCCAGGTATTTCGCATCGATTCCGACAACCTGCTTCCGAAACTTGTTGCCGGCGTCATTGTTTGGCTTTAATTTTCAAGCGGAGCCCGCTATCTGCATATGGATGCTGCATGCATGAAGCAACAAAGTTTTCAGCATTTCTGCATCATAAAACTTTACTTCGCAGAGGGCATCAAAATGAATGTGTATCGAATTTTGATGCATGAGCTGTTACTGTTACTGTTAGTGTTGCTGTTGCTGTTGCTGTTGCTGTTACTGTTGCTGTTATTGTTGTTGCTGTTGCCTCGTCGATCGATGGCCACAAAGTGCATGTGGCATGCGGCATGCGGCATGCGGATTCGATATTGTGGAGTCATAAGCCAAGCTGCCGCTGTAACTGCCAAAAGTTTTGCGAGTGAAACTCATTTATTTGTTTTCCGCCGTGACAGTTGAACCATGTAATTATACACAGACAGCCGCTGCTCTCTCTCCCCCTCTCCATCTCTCTCTTAACGGCCCCTCGCCCGAGAGACTTATGAAATATGACAGTTTTGCACACAACGCACAACTTTTGGACCGCCTTTCAAATAGAAATTATTAGAAAGTTTCGAGCGAAAGCGAAAACCGGAGGCTAACGGCGAACTGCAGCGCGGTCTTCCCATGAGATTAGTGCAATTCGGGACACAAAGCGAACCAGCGAAAGAGACAGCGAGAGAGAAAGACAGAGCGAAAGCCAGATATATGGATAGATAGAGAGATATATAGATTGTAGCCTGGCTGAATTCATATTGAACATTTCAAGGTTTTATGTCAGTCTTGTGATTTATGAAGGTTGGCAAGCTGCCACACGCCAACTTTGCGCGCAGAGAGAGAAGGAGAGAGAGAGAGGGAGGCAGATAGAAAGAGAGACGGCTGTGGGAAGTAAGATGTGAAAATATTAGGAATTAGCAGCTAAGTAATGGGCGCTAAGAGTGACCCACTTGAGGCATTTGTTAGACAGCCTGGAATTCTAGGAGAGAATCATGAATTTTTATGTAAATTATTGGAGTTGGTCTTTCTGAGTGGATTATAGCAGATGGTTTGAAATGAATATGATACCTTTTTATACATATGATTTGAATATGATATATGTGTGTGTATGTTTATTGAAAGTATATGCAAAATAAAATTATTTACCCATTTCAGGGAGGAGCAAATATAAATTTTTACTAAGAGAGGGAGAGAGAGAGAGAGCGAGAGGAAAAAAGAAGAAGATGAACTTTATCTACGAGGAGTTGAACCATTTTTTCATTAATATTTACGTTACCTTCTTTAAACACTGTTCTTCTGTCAGAAACAACTTAATAATTACAGTTCTCCAACTCTGGTAAGTATAGAGTTACCTGCAATAATTAAACAGAATTGAAATGAATATAATAATATTTCGTCTGGCATCTCAGGTGTATAATATCCAGGTGTCACTAGAGTGAATATTTCCGTGCATTTTCATGAACTCTTTCATATTTCGCGCTGTCTTCGCTGCAGTTCAGGCGGCACACTTGGCTGGGCAGCAATTGCGCAAATGTTTCTTAACTTAATTGATACGCCTCGCAGGGGCGGGAAGGGTGGAGGGGGCGTGGCATCACAACCACGACCGCACTACCGACCGCCAACACTAGTGCAACGGTTTGCGAGGCATTGGCAGTGGCAATATTACTTATTTATAGCAACTCGAGTTGCTGCCACGCCCACGCCCTCTCTCACTGCATGTAAGTAATTATAAATTGAATTAAAAGACGCGCAACTCAAGCGCCTTCTGCTGCTGCTTGGGCTTAATTAAAATTTCATTATGTGCCCACATATATGTATCTATATACGTGTATATACATACATATATCTATCATATGTCTCCATATATACATCTATATGTATTGTCGCCTGTTTGTGGATCTGTGCTTAAAATGCTGTAAAAATATTTGACAAGCAGCTTTACGAGCGAGCCGTTAAAATATTTTATCCCTAGTCGCCCCTTTGCCAGTCTCTGGCAGCCTTATCTATTAACTGCTCGAGCAGCTAAAACTAATGCATGCATGGTGTATGCACACTTACGGCGCCCACTGTGGGTCGGGGCATTATGTGTGTGTTTGCATTCGAATGCATTTGCTGGTCGCAAACAAAACAAAAGACCAGAAAATACTTACTAAATGCATCAAATGCAAAAAAACAACCGAAAGTGGAGTCTCTGATGGGGTATGCGCGACTAGCAGATACTCTGTGATGTGAAGGTGTGGTTGGGATTGTGATGGAGTAAAGAGGCGAAGAGAGTTTCAGAATTGACTTAATGATTGATGGAGATTTATAGAGAGACAGAGAGGAAGAGACAGAGAGGAAGAGAGAGAGAGACAGAGAGAGAGAGAGAGAGAGAGAGAGAGAGAGAGAGAGAGAGAAAGAGTGAGAGATGGAGAAGGGGGGGAGAGAGAGAGAAAGAGAGAGGGAGAGAGAGAGACTGATAGACTGATAGATTTATAGATTTATAGAGAGAGAGACAGAGAGAGAGATGGAGATTGATAAAAATTTATAGAGAGAGGGAGTGATAGAGATTTATCTATTAATGTGTACATATACACATACATATATACTATATATTGGCAATTTCTTTCCGGACAACCCAATATATTAATATATATGTATATAATATGATTAAAAACTAAATTTAATTATATTTCTACTTCCTCTAGCAAACCGAGTTTATCTAGTCTTTCGCTTGAACGATCTCTGGTTATCAAAAATAACATATTGCTTAAGGCATTGCATATACCCTTAACAAATTAAGCAACCCTCTGCACAGAGGGTACACAAAAAAAAAAAAAAAAAAAAAAATGCAAACGCAACTTGTCGACATGAATTGTTGTTGTCATTTCACATGTTCCTTGTTGTTGCTGTTGCTGTAGCTGAACTTTATTGTTCCTCCATGAGAGAGTGTGTGTGTGTGTGTATGTGTTTGTGTTTGTCTGCATTTGTTGTTGTATTTTGCAATGCAACGCCGCATAGCTGAGCAGAGCAGAGCTGAGCATAGTTTTTAGCGCAAATCAAAATGATTGATGATGATGGCCATCATGCAGCAAAGCTCCAGCAGCAGCAGGAGGAGGAGGCGAAGTAGCAGCAGTAACAGTAACAGTAGCTCACACACACACATACACAGAGAGACAGGCAGACAGACAGACAGACAAAGAACAACAAACACTTGACAGTTATGGCTGCTGATATACAGCAAATAAACTAAATAAATCCTTTTTTGTGTAATGTCATTTTTGTGCCACTTTGTTTTAAAGGCATGAGCACACAGCACCCGCCTATGTTGTCTCTGTCCCTTTCTCTCTCTCTCTCTCTCTCTCTCTCTCTCTCTCTCTCTCTCTGTGACTTATATGAGCTGTGAGCTATGGCTAGCTGCGTGCTGCCATTGTCATTCTTTTCAATTGCAAATTGACGCAGCCCAAAAGTATGCAACACTTCTTTGCACTTTGCCTTTGTTTCAGCAACACACACACGAACACACACACACACGCACACCTTGAAATTGTCACTTCATTAATGCTCTCCACACACACGCACAAATTAGCCAAAACGTTTACGTTTATACGCACTGACCATGCTGAAAACCCGGCTGCCAAATGTCCTTTGGCTAGCCTGTGGCTGTGTGTTGTTATTGTTGCTGTTGTTGTTACTGTTGTTGTTGCTGTTGCTGTTGTTGTTGCTGTTGCTGTTATTGTTGCTGTTGCAGTTGCTTTTGTGGCTGCGCTTATTGCTGTCCCGCTGCCTCATTAGCCAGCCAAAGTCTGTCGACGTGACGGCGGCTCCGACTGCGTTGCACTCACATTCAATGCACCAGCTCAACTCCTAAGCAGCTGCTATACAAACACACACACAAACACCACACACACACACACTCTTGCACACTCGCACAACCACACTCTAAGCCAACAGTAACAACAACAGCAGTTGGTCAGCTGCAGTCTCGTTTGCTGCTGCTGTCCGAGCTGAGCTTAGCTCCGACTCCGACATTTCTTGGACCTCTCCATTTCTTGCCGGTATGCAGTTTGGCCCGCCCACCGCCTCCCTCCACCTATTGACAGCTCACTCTGGCCAAACGAGTCAGATCGAATCGTTGACAGCCTGCAGCTACATGCTAAATGCTGTGTGCGTCGTTTCCGAGTTCCAAAATGCCGCTCAGACTTTGAGCTGCGGAGTTCGAACTCCGGCTTAGCTAGATATGCCAAATGCCGACTAATTGGAGCTCAGTGTAAAAGTGACTGTCAAAGTGCATGGTTAATTGCAATTTGTTTTATTTTTTTAATTTTATATTTTTATTTTAAGAAATTTTTGTGAACTTAAAGCAATTGTTTTAAGAGTGGGACTTCTTTTTGTTGTATTTAATTAGAGTCAATTAAATATTGTAGGCTTTAGTTAGTTCGGCAATTAGGGGTTTGTTAAGGTTTGGTTGATTGTTAAGTGTAATACGATACATGTTAGAATTAAGAATTCTTTTTATACCTTGAGCCCATTGAAAATGGGAAATCAGAGTATAATGGTTTTGTTAAATGTATGTAACAGGCAGAAGGAGGCGTGGCAGACCCCACAAAGTATATATATTCTTGATCAGGGCGACGAGCTGAGTCGATTTAATACTTAATACTTAATAATACAAATAAATAAATAATACAAAATAGATATGGTAACTTTATTCACATTCTATATATACTACATACAAAATAAACCAATTCTAACCCAACTCATTTCCACATCCGTCAACTGCAATAATCGTTTATAATCTCAATTCCTCACCAACACAAACACTTTCAGGCCTTTCCCCCGCTGCCTGCAATATATCGCACCAAAACAGGATATAAATACAATTCGTTGTCAAGTAGTTGCCATAGTTTTTGCAACTAGTCGGATCTGTGGCAATATTTAAATTTTATTGCAATTAACTGTGTTCCGACGGAGCTGGCGCATGCTGGCTGCTCCTCTGGCACAACTCAAATTACATGCCCGGCCATTTGTGGCAACAACAGCCATATAGCATATGCCACACCCACTCACACGCACACACACACACACACACACACACAGCGCATTTGGTGTGTATGCGACGAGCCCTCAAATTCCTTTGGGGCTTTGCCCGAGTGCAATGTCTGTCAACACTAATTGTTGGCTGCTGTCGCTGCTGTCTTTGGCTACAATAATGTTCAGTGTACGTGGCTCGAGTGTGTTTGTGTTAACCCTGCTAACACACACACACGCACACACACGCACACATGCAGACTAGACGCAATCAGAAGGCTCACATCAGCAATGGCAACACTTCTTCTTCTTCTTCAGCCTGTAGCTGTTATTGTCATTAGCTTTGACATGCCTGCGCCCTCCGTCCCGCTGGAGTTGGCCAACTGGCCAAACTTTGGGCCGCGGCCCGTTGGCTCGCTAAGCTTTCGGGTGCGAACATAACACAAATAGCGAACGGGCCCAAACATGGCACAGACAAACACGAATACATATGTTTAATTAAATTGGGTCAAGGCAGTTAACTCACTTGTCTTTGGCTTATGTTTGCATCTCACCTAATCTCGGTCTTAGCTCCAGCTCCGGCTTCTGCTAAACATAATATATGTATATTGTCACACACACAGAGAGATAGAGAGACACTCTCACACTTTATCTGCTGTCCAGCAAGAGCACCCTCTATACACCCTCTATAGTCCTCTGTCTTGGCCGGCTTCAACTTTTGCGCAAACTTTAAGTTTAAGCCGAAGTTCGCTTTCTTTTGTAAATATAACAAATTGCTCTCGAGTCGCGTACGCGCCACATAAAATCAAATTATTATCTGCAGTTCGGGGCGACCGCAAAATATTGTCGCTTGCGAGTTTATTAAAACTTTGCACAGCAAAAAAGCAACAAAGCGAAAGAGAAAAAACAACAACAACAACATCGGTGCTAACTAGCTAACTAAGTGTGCCCTGTGAGTCTCGGTCTGTGTCTCGGCCCAGAGCTGATAGTTGGCTAAAAACTTTTGACCTGTTGCCGGAGCCAAACACACTCGAAGACACTGGGACTCGACTCCACTCCACTCGACTCGACTCGACTCGGATTTAGCAGTCCATGGATGGGCATTCCTTAAGTTTGCCAGCAAATAAGCTAAATTGATTAATTAATTGGAGTGTGCCGCCTGCCAACTGGAAGTGGATAAGGCTAATTATGAATGCGAGCAAATAGTCAACGCATTACACTGTTATACTCTCATAATGGCCAAGTTGTTATTCGAAATCATTAGGTCAAACTGTTTGTGAAAGTTCATATGGCAAACAGTCTTATGAAACTAATGAAGGACATTAGTAATTTATTTATTATAAAAATATGTTATACAAAACTGTTATACTGTTGTTTGTGCCTGTTACAATATAATATTGTAATAAGAGAAATAGTTAGAGCATATTATTGTTATTGGAGAAATGGTTTTAGCATAGTATTGTTATTCTGTTATACTGTTATACGAAATCATTAAGTCAAACTGTTTGTGCAGGCTCATACGCCAAACAATTTTTTGAAATTGCTAATGAAATTTGTCATACATATGTATGTGTTATACAAAACTGTTATACTGATATATATGTCTCATTATTGGAGGAGAGAATTTCAGTTCAATATTGTTATTGAAAAAATAATTATAGCATAATAATATTATTCTGTTATACAGGCCAAACTGTTATAAGAAATTATTAAATCAAATTGTTAGTGTAAGTTCATATGCCAGGCAGTTTTATAATATAATATAATAGTATTATATTAAAAATTGCTGTTATACTAGTTTTTCTCTCTCTTTCTCTCTCTCTCTCTCTCTCTCTCTCTCTCTCTCTCTCTCTCTTTCTCTTTCTCTCTTGCTAGTGTACATAATTACCCAGCCCTTATACACTATCATGCTGTTATACAGAGTGTAATACTAAGCTAAGCATTGCCAAACTTACTTAACTTATGCATTAAGAACTCACTCAATTGCCCACAGCATAGATAATCGTTACGCTTGTCAACTAACAAGGCTGTTATACAAAGCACATAGATTTCGCATATTGTTATACGCTGCTGCAACAGAACAATATAAGCATGGAATTGGCTTACAAATTGTCAAGCAGCTGTTCTATTGTTATTAAATCTGTTCTATTGAGCTGCCGGCCAGCTCGGACGTGCTGCTCTGATGCATGCATAAGTACGAGCTGATATATATATGTATATATATATATATAGAAGAATGTATATATAGATGTCTATATATATATATATATATATATATATTTATGTATACATTTTGTGCTGGCCAAGTCATCCTAATCACTCACTCACTCACCCACTGCATGTCCTTTTAATTTAGACGCAACCTAAGCTGCTTTTGCATCCGTTTTCGGTTAAATCTCCATGCCTGGCCGTGCCTGCCCGTCCTTGCCCGTGCCGTGCGGTCGTCCGTTGCCGGCCAACGAATTCTTGGAGCCTGAATGCAAAAGAAAACTTGCCTAATCCAATGAAAACAAGCAGCTCAGCTGCTATTGACAAGCAGCAAGTGCCAGGCAACCGATCCGAATGCGTTCCAAACGTGCTAAAGTGATATTCGAAATAATAAATAAATACCGATTTGTTTTCTCTGCAGCTGCTTGTTAGTTAGTTTCTGTTTTCCCTCTCTCTCACACACGCTCTCTCTCTGTCTCTTTTTATTTGTGTAAGTTGGCTGTGCTTTAAGATTTCCATTCCGTTTTATTTTTGATTCATTTCCATCTCCATATCTTTCTCTCTCTCTCTCTCTGTGTGTGCGTGTGTCCAGCTCTGAAGGCATCTGTGTGCCGCACCTGTCAAATGCTTGGAGCTCATTTGTTGCCGGGTCTTGGGGCTTGTGGCGTGGCCAAATCCTTTGGACTTTGGGATAAGGTTGCTGCCAGAAAATAGTCTGACATGCATTTAAATTTGTGGTCGTCTTTGGCTGCATGCTTGACAACATTTTGCCGTCTGCAATTTACAGTTAAATTTTATGCATAATTCCCGTTATGACACTTGCGGTGCACACAATCGCATTCGTATGCAGCTAAAGCTCCGCATGTCCGTACGCATGCAGCTACATGCGGTTGCCGCAAAACATCCAAAGATACAGATGCAGCTACACGAAACATTCGAGGAATTTGCACTGAGCCAAGGCGAGCGCTCGACTTCTCCGAACAGTCTCCAGTCGTTGAGCGGCATACTAATTTATGTTATCTCAATTCTCAAATAAACCACCAAATGCCAAAGTTCTTGCCACAGCAAATTGTTCGTGTTGCTGTTGTTGCTGTTGTTGTTGTTGTTGTTGCTGTAGCTGATGATTCTGGGCGCCAAATAATTTAGATTGATGCCCTGTTGCCGTTTGCAATGCTGTCATGTCGAGCGATGTCTCAATCGCACTGCAAGATGACACTCGAGCCAAGCACTTACTAAATAACAGTATCTATAACTGCATATAAACATGAAGCACAACAGAGAAAGACACACGCACTCACACACACATATATAGATGGTGTATTTCGCTTTACAAAGTATTTGTATTTGCGTTTGCTGCTTATGCCATCAAAATATTTGATATAAAACATCTGAATCTGTATCTCCAGCTACATTGTTGTTTACACGTATTTGTATATTTCGGTAGAGTAGAGAATGGTATACTAGGTAGAGTGGAGTTAAGCAGAGTAGAGTAGAGTAAAGTTGAGTAAAGTAGAGTAGAGTATGCTTAACTAGAGAAAAGTAGAGTAGAGTAGGGTAAAGTAGAATAATGTAGAGTAGATTCTAGTACAGTAGAGTAGAGTAGAGTAGAGTAGAGTAAAGTATAGTAAAGTATAGTAGATTAAAGTAGAGTGGAGTAGAATAGAATAGAGTAGAGTAGAGTAGAGTACAGTAGAGTAGAGTAGAATAGAGTAGAGTAGAGTAGAGTAGAGTAAAACAAAGAAGAGTAGAGAAGAGTAGAGTGGAGTAGAGTAGAGTAGAGTAGAGTAAAACAAAGAAGAGTAGAGAAGAGTAGAGTGGAGTAGAGTAGAGTAGAGTAGAGTAGAGTAGAGTAGAGTGGAGTAGAGTAGAGTAGAGTAGAGTAGAGTAGAGTAGAGTAGAGTAGAGTAGAGTAGAGTGGATTAAAGTATAGTAGATTAAAGTAGAGTAGAGTAGAATAGAATAGAGTAGAGTAGAGTAAAGCAGAGTAGAGTAGAGTAGAGTAGAGAAGAGTAGAGTAGAGTAGAGTAGAGTAGAGTAGAATAGAATAGAGTAGAGAAGAGTAGAGTAGAGTAGAGTAGAGTAGAGTAGAGTAGAGTAGAGTGGAGTAGAGTAGAGTAGAGTAGAGTAGAGTAGAGTAAAACAAAGAAGAGTAGAGAAGAGTAGAGTGGAGTAGAGTAGAGTAAAGCAGAGTAGAGTAGAGTAGAGTTGAGTAAAACAAAGAAGAGTAGAGAAGAGTAGAGTAGAATAGAGTAGAGTAGAGTAGAGTAGAGTAGAGTAGAGTAGAGTAGAGTAGAATAGAATAGAATAGAATAGAGTAGAGTAGAGTAGAATAGAATAGAGTAGAGTAGAGTAGAGTAGAGTAGAGTAGAGTAGAGTAGAGAAGAGTAGAGGAGAGTAGAGTAGAGTAGAGTAGAGTAGAGTAGAGTAGAGTAGAGTAGAGTAGAGTAGAGTAGAGTAGAGTAGAGTAGAGTAGAGTATAATAGAGTAAAGTAGAGTAGAGTAGAGTAGAGTAGAGTAGAGTAGAGTAGAGTAGAGTAGAGTAGAGAAGAGTAGAGTAAAGCAGAGTAGAGTAGAGTAAAGTAGAGTAGAGTAGATATATATATAGTATACTAAAATAGAGCACAGTAGAGAAGAACATTGAACACTAAAGTAGATTCAAGTAGAGTAGAGTAGAGTAAAGTAGATTAGAGTAGAGTAGAGTAAAGTAGAGCAGAGGAGAATAAAGAAAGAGAGAGAGAGAGAATACGTCTAGTTTAACTGTAAACTGAGGCAGCTTCATCTTTGTTTCTATCCGTTTGAAATGCTTCCATATCTATTCCTTCATCTATATAGCTTTTTGTCTTTGTACATGTATTTAGTATTCCACTCACTTTGTATTTTTTCGCCCTATTGCAAGGGCGAATCATGCTCGAGACATAGCAACGACAAATTAAATATAATTAATATCAAAGTACACGCTCGTAATTACAAACTGCCCCAGCCGAGTGGCTGTCAGCCGTTGTTATCCTTTAAGACCTCTTTAATTCCGTTGCCTCCTTTGATTTTTACAATTTCAATTAGCGCTAAGCGCGACGCCCACCAAATGACTTCACGTAGGCCCCAAGTGTGACAGTGCCAAGGGCTGGTTACAGGGGGCGTGGCAGCGGGTGGGTGGGGCACTGTGAACTGATTGTGGTTATTGCAAGGATTTACAGCCGTCTGATTATTACACAACATGCAAAAGTAAATTTCAGCGTTTGCCGCACAAAATTTATGTTAATTTGGAGCCGGAGCTGGAGCCGAAGTCGGAGCCGTTGCTGGCAGCGTATATCGAATGGATGTCAGTGGCAGAGGCAGACGCAGAGGCAATTGGTGGGCGTGGCAGCCAGTTTGAGCGTCGAGCCAAGCTAATCGCTATACGCTGCCTGACTGCGCCGCTTTGTGCGCCCATTTAAGCCTATTGACAAACAAGCTCTATGCCAGATGTATCTGCTGTCAGGCAGCCCAACTAATGAACTAATGCCACATGCATGGAGTGGAGCACTCATTTCGGCTTTAGCTACGGCTACATAGCAATTATGAACTTCAATTCAAATGCGCTGCAGGAATATATTCAAATTAAGTGATATTTTGGCTGGAATAAGCGAAGGCTAAACTGTGGCAGAATGGGCAGAGACAGTGTGGGTATGGAAGGAGAAAGTATGAATGGATATAGGAATGAATAGAGATATGCCCTAATGTATTTCAGATATCTGGTAAAATATAGCAGGAGTATGTTGATGTAAGTTAAGTTGAAGTAAGTAAGTTATTTAACTTGATTGATTTATATGATACATCATAGATGCTAATGGCATAGTTGATTTGTATATAAACATCGAAGATTTTAAAAGCAGCTATACGATGTAGTGGATATTGGATTAGATTGTTAATAATATCAGAGTTTAGTTGTTATATAAACTAATAATAGAAGTTGTGAGATGTCTTTAAGAACTTTTCATAAAATTAAATTATTTTCGAAAGAAGTAACTTATTCTTTTAATATTAAATTACTTAAATAATTATATTTCTCCAATTTTATTTTTGTTATAATATATATATATATATATATATATATATATATATATATATATATATATATATATATATATATATATATATATATACAATTATACATATTTTTCTGCTTTTTAATCCGCTTTGGAACTACATTGTTTAAATTGTAATTAATCTTAATTTATGTACTATTCTTGTACTGTTTCTCTCTTTCTCTATCCGTACCAGTATCAATTATTCTTTATCTCTCTGACTCTTTTCGCACTTACATTTTTCTGTCTCTTTATCCCTCATCCTCTCTCTCTCTCTCTCTACCACTTTTTTTCCGACCCTTTCCCTATCTCTTTCTCTCTCTCTCTCTCTCTCTCTCTCTCTCTCTCTCTCTCTCTCTCCCTCTCTCACTCTCGCTCCTCTATCTGCCTATGCCACGCACTCTCACAAAATATTCACATTACTTTCTGCGCGATCGTCTCTTGGGTCCCCCTGGGACCGTAAATTAGCTGAAATATTTGTTTGTTGATCATTAACTAATTGTTGTTGCCGATAGCAGTGAGCAACAAAATAGAAAAACCCAAAAAAACGCGATTAAAACTCACAACAATTGACATTGGGGACTGCAGAGACAGAGCAGTGATAAATACGGATACGAGTGATGCTGGAACGGCGCACGGACAGCACATGCCACATGCGACGGATCCGGAGCGTCAGCAGGTGCCGTAAACAATGACACACCGCCGAGAGACGACGACGACGACGACCCGCCTGACACCGCTTGGCACTGCTGCACACATGCAGAGCCAGAGCCAGAGCCAGAGCCAGAGCCAGCTGCGAGAGCCGCTCCTCTCCGAGCGTATCTCGGCCAGCGCGCACACATGTGCGCTCCGACTGATCGGCGGCAGCATATGGCTGTCTACTGTCGTTGTCGTTGTTGTTGTTGTTGTTGCGGACGAACGGGTTAGATAAACGAAGATCGAAACGGCTGCACACTGTCCACTACGATCCATTTGCATGTGCGACTGGCTAATTATTCCCACAGGGATCTCGGTGCCCGACTCCATGCCGTCCGTCCATATCTCTGGCCGCGCATATCGTGTGTCGGTCAGTCAATGCTCGCAGTTGAGCGTGTCCAGAGCGAGAGTACAACTAATTCACGATCGATCTGCGCATAAATATTTGGACAGGCCCAGCGATCGGCTCATTTGTTCCCATGGAGTTCTTTGCGACGGGCGCCTTCCAGCAGCTCTACAGCGAGCTGGACGAGCAGGCCATGCTTGACGTCGACTGTTTCGATCAGACACTCGTCTACCAGCAGCACCAACAGCAGCAGCAGCAGCAACAGTTGGACTGCTGCTATGCGGATGTTAATTTCGGCAATGGCTATGAGCCCGGAGGAGGAGGCTTGGATTACTATGGCATCATTACACTGGATAGCAACAACAATAACAACAACAACATCTGCTGCAGCAACAGCAACAGCAGCGAGGATCAGGAGCTGCTGTTCGACTTTGGCGATGTGGAGTCCCAGGAATTGACTTCCTCGCCGCCGGAGCTGAGCGACTGGGAGCAGCGGCTGCTGGATCACTTTGTAGAAATACCCGAGCTCATTGACATACTGCCTGAGCGCACGCCGCTCTGCACGGACATGTGCGACGACTTCCTGCAGGAGAGTAACAACAATCTGCGCCTCGCTGCGCCCAGCTCTCCAGCAACAGCAGCAATAGGAATAACAACAACAGCAACAGCAGCAGCAATGCCTCTGCAGCTTAGCCACAATGCTGCCGGCGAGAAGGGCTACCTGTGCACCTTCGGTAGCTGCGAGAAGCTGTACGCCAAGCCCGCCCACCTCAAGGCCCACCTGCGCCGGCACCTGGGCGAGAAGCCCTACGCCTGCAACTGGCCCGACTGCAGCTGGCGCTTCTCGCGCTCCGACGAGCTCGCGCGCCATCGTCGCTCCCACTCGGGCGTGAAGCCCTACAAGTGCGACTACTGCGCCAAGTGCTTCGCCCGCTCCGATCACTTGACCAAGCACCGCAAGGTGCACGAGCGCCGTCTGCTGGCCGCCACGCGCTCCGGCAAGCTCCTGCCCAACGGCCCGCTGCCCCAGAGTGTCTACGCCGTGCGGCCCGGTCGCAAGCGCAAGAATCAGCTGTGACACAGGGAGAGAGAGAGACACAGAGAGAGAGAGAGAGAGAGAGAGCGAGTTCCCTGAAGCTTTTACTTTCATTTACTTTTTTTGTTTTAATATTTAAGAAAGTTAATTAAAAACTTCTGTCGAAGCTTGAAGTGTGAAAATAGAGGCTGTTAGTTAAACTGACTCGATATGGAACTAAAATGAGATATGGAAAAAGAAATGGAACTGGTTTAATATGCTGTTCATGGAACTAAGTTCATTAAAGGGTTTACTCAATGATTGTTAATGAATATCTTTAGATTTCGGGATTGCCTTTTGATTATATTTCAAATATTCATTAAGATTAAAGCTAGTGTTTAATAAGATAATAATATAATATAATATAATATAATGTAATATCATTTAATATAATATAATATAGTATAATACAATTTAATATAAAAATATATGGTATAATAATAACCATAACATTGGGTTTTTATACTGTGGCTTACTAAATCTAATAATAGTTACTGAGTTGATCATAGCCAATTTTATAATAATATTAAAAGATCTAGAGCAGCAATATTTATACAGATATTAACATTCTTCCATATAAATACAAAGAAATGCCTATAAGGGGCATATTGTCTTTGGTTATCGTTTTTCCAATATTTTCTATAACAGTAGCTGAGTACAATATATTTTATATTAAATAAAATATAAATAAAATATTGTTGTATGATATTTTATATTATTTTTTATTTTATACACATATTATTTATATTAAATTATATTTTTGTAATTAATTTAAAAAGTTTGAAGTTGTCACATCTATTTTTTATAGGAGATAACAAAAGATCAGGCATGATATATACATAGAGTATAACTATACGTACATATTATCACCTTTTGAGATTATGCCCAATTTCAATCTGTATTTTATAAGAAGTCAAAAACTAACTAAACTAAAAAACACCGATTCCACTTGGTCACGTGGCATTATGTGGGGAAATAAGATATATATAGATATACACATATAGATACATACATATACAACATTAACGAGCATATTATAATAATGTTTTTAATTAGTTTTTATTAATTTGGGGGCGAGCTGGCGGTCGAGCGACTGCAACTTCCAGCCCAGCACGCGGCCAACAACAATCAGCTGTTAATTTGCACGGACGGCGCGCGCTGTTTTGTTGTCCTAAAACTCAATTACGGGCCAAGTATTGTCAGCGGGTAACAGTACATAGAGTATATAGAGTGTGTAGAGTATATGGTGTGTATATATGTGTGTGTGCGCTATAGAAATAATCTCAGCTAGGGGCTGCGCGTTTATCTTTGATGTTGACTGAAACTCTTGCCTGGCTCTTAATAGCGGCCGCTGTGTGAGCCAGCATGGTAATTAAGTTGTTTTTTTTTTTTTTCTTACTCAGCTTCATCTTTGGCATGCATATATATACAAATGTATATATGTATATTCGTATTTACTGTTTTTCTCACTTGGACTTGGACTGCAGGAGTCCTGCCCTGCCAGCAGCTGCTGCTCGCCTTCGCATCCTTTATGCGCTGTCATTTTGCATACTTTACGGCTTTCAGCGCGAGTGCTTTTGTACATTTCAAGAATATTTACAGCACAACTTGCTTATTGTATAATGGCATTTACTTTATACAAACGTCGGCGGCGACGTTGATGCTGATGCTGACGTCGCTGTCGCTGTCGCTGCTGCTGTCGCTATTAACCCGCTGGGCCCCGCTCATGGCAAATTTCACAACAATTATTGCTCACCCATCGTCCATTGCCATTGGCACGAGTTGGCGCTGCTCGGCTCCTTCAGTCGCTGTCTGTTTGTCGCTCATTAGAGCGAACTTTGTAACTGCCACAGTTGCATCTTGCAACAACAACAACAACGAGAGCAGCGGCAGCGGCAGAGGCAGCATCAAGTGCTGCTTGTTCGAAAGTAATTAGCATAAAAATAAATACCACTCATTAAGTCATGTTGTTTTTATCTATTCACCATTTGATATTGCGTGCTGTTGACAGCGAGAAAGGGGGAGAGCGAAAGAGAGAGAGAGAGAGAGAGAGAGATAGTTAGACAGAGACAGAGAATAAGCTCGCTGAGCAAGGCTTGCCTTAAATACAGTTTATTTGCGTACGGAGCAGAAACTTTAAATGAGAGTTACGTGCAAACGCTGCGAGCCATCGCCAAATGAACCAATGAGTCGGAACTAGTTCATCAAGTACACACGAAATGTTTGCAATTGAGTTATTTGCATTAAATATAACTGGGTCGCAACTGAGTATGTCTAAAGCTAATACTAGCGTGGCAAAACTTCTAAATGTGTGTGCAGCTCAGGTTTATTTCGCTGTTTGATTCACAAATGATATTTGAATAGTACGCATATGAAGTAAAAAAATCATAAAATAAATCAGAAAAATTATATTTTTTGGTTAGATCTGAGTTCAAAAATTATTTATTTAGTTAGCTATGAGTTAAGCTAGACAAAATTTAAATATACTCATTTTAAGTAGCTCGCTCGACAAACTATACCCAAAAAATCAATAATTTATTTATTTCTGAACTGAACCAGTTAAAATCATTCATAACAATGCGAAACATTAGGAATATATTTGATTTTAGTTAAATTCTTCCCTCATGATCTGATGAGCTACACCTAGAAATGCCTTATTAGTGGTTCAATCAACCAATCTCTTCATTTCGTTCACTTAATTGCCAACTGAACCAGTTCAATTTGCAATATCAAAAAAAAAACGAAACATACAAATTTTTATTTTAATAGAGATTTCTCGCTTGAATTCACGAGCTGAACCCATAAATGATTTGCTTGTGGATCGATCAATCAATCATTTATCAAGTTCCAAACTGAACTAGCTCAAATCATTCATCAATTACTCACTTAAGTGGAGTTCTAATATCATAATCTGGCCAGTTATAATTAGCTAGTTAAACTTGCCCTTAAACAGGTGTTTTTTAGCAGCAGATTTTCAGCTTCAGCTTTTTAGCTTTAAAGCTAAATTTCAGTTTCAGCCACCGCTTAAAGCAGCCAAAGCATATTTCAATTGTAATTTTAATTAGACGGAAACGAAAAGTCGCATAACTTTTAGCCAATGCCAACGCGAACAGATATTGTAACCCGGGCAAATCAGAGTGTGTGTGTGGATAGCTTTGTGTATATGTGTGTGTGTGTGTGGGTGTGGGTGTGTAGTGGTAGTTTAAGACAAAGCGCGCTGTAGTAAGAGAATTCAATTAAATGTTCATCAAAAACTACAACAAAAATGGCGCACACACAGATACACAGTCAAAGATATCTAAAGCGAGGCGAACAAAGACTGGTAACGATAATGACAATGATGATGATGATGATGAAGGCACACTGACTATGACTGTGACTGTGACTGCGACTGTGACTGTGACTGAGACTGCGACTATGTCTCTGTCTTCTGCCTCTGACTCTAACTGTGGGCGCTGTAATCAGCAAGAGGTGCGCAGCGAGCGGAAAGCCAACGACGACGCGCACAAAAGTTATAAAATACCAGATAGATAGTAATTGCAGGAGCTTCCTCGGGCACCGCCCCCGCCAGTATCTAGTGGCTCTAGTTGGGTGAGCGAGGGTGGTGAAAATAAGCAGGAAACTGGAAATTACAAATGATACGGAAATAATGCGATATCATGAATCATTTTTATGAGAATCGAGACTTTGATTCTCATGGGCAAATGATGCTGTGCCGCTTAATACGCCTCTCCCACTCCCACTCTCCCTCTCTTTCTCTCTCTCTCTCTGGAGCGGCCTTTTGTTGAGGGCGACAGAAATGGAATTGAATTGAGTTGCATGTGCATGTGCAACACTTGCGCGTCAACAACTTTGCATCGATGGCGACCAGCTGGCGTCGCCTCGACCGCACAAATAATGTCAACAACATTGCCAGTCATCAATAAGGAAAATCTACAGCTGGCATCGAATTCCCATTTCCAGAACCTCGCCTTGGCCTGGGCCTGGCCAAGTCCCATCCATTTTGCTGGCGTCAATTGGCCAGGAAGTTGGCCCAGCTGAGTGCAGCTGACATATTTTTATTTATTTCCACGACGCTTCACGAGGCAACTGCTTTATGATTACTCCATCCATAATTGAGCAGTAGCTGCAGCAATTTAAGACTCGGCTTAAAGCCAACTCGTTGTTTGTTGTCGTTTAATTAGCAGCCAGAGCGACTCTTAGAGGCTTGGCATCATTGGACAGCCCATTGAACAGTCGACAGTTGCAGTTCTTGTTCATTCTGGCTGGACTTACAGCGAAGTAATGCTTGCAAACATCTGTTCAGACTTATAAAAGACGTGCAGAAGTATCTTACAGAGCGATTTGTTCGAATAGCAATGGATGCTGGATGCATGAAAAGTTATTTATGATCTCTTATATTAATGGCGAATTAATACTTTTGCTTTGTAGATTTGACATATCAAAAAATACCCAGTAGTGCTCACAGTTTTGGAATGAAAACTCTCTAAGTATACCCTGAACCTATTGAAAATGGGAAATCAGGGTATAATGGTTTTGGGAAAATATTTAATTCGATTTTTTAAGGTCTGGTTTGTACATCGTTTGAGCTAGAAGGTTCAAATTTAATCAATGGAACAGAAAGAAGAAGAGCTTCAAAAGAGTTTTAGTTCTGAAGAGGAAATGTTAGTTTGCATATGTATGCAGCAGAGGCAGCAGAAAATACTCTGATTGGTCGCTAACTGATAGAGAGTTTAGCTTACGCTAACTCAGAGAGAGGCGTAATAGTTGAGCTCGACTTCGAGTGGAAGTCTCGCTGCCCTATATAAAGGCAGCCGAAGATCAGAGGAGCTGCTGAGAAAGTGCTCTGATTGGTCGCCTAATGACCGAGCGTGAAGACTGACTCAGAGTGGAGCTATCGCTGCCCTATATAAAGGCAGTTGAAGATCAGAAGAGCTGCTTCTTGCAGCAGCAGCAGCAGCAGAGTGTGCTCTGATTCGTCGCCTAATTATTGAGTGTGAAGACTGACTCAGAAAGAGGCTCAAGAGTTGAGCTTGACTTGAGTGGAGCTGTCGCTGCCCTATATAAAGGAAAGCCTGTTGCAGCGCGGCTTCAGTCGCATTCCTCATCTTCTGGTGGTCAGTCGTCCAGTGCAGCGCGGTGCTTCTCCTCTTCTTCTGTCTGTTGGTAAGTATTAAAATAGTTAAGTATGTTAAGCGAAAATGTAAAAGTTATACTTTTACTGTTTATTTAATGTAAATGTAATATATTTTAAATTTAAATATTATTAATTATTATAACGATCATTAAGATCAGGGCGACGAGCTGGCTCGATATAGTCATGTCTTCCCTGTCCGTGCGTCCATCTGTTCCAGTCCAGTCCGTCCTGTGTATGATTATTAGTATTAGAGTAAAGTCCATATGCAACATTCTTACTTGTTTCCTTAGTCCTCTATGGCTTCTTTAGAAAGTCTTCACATTCAAGCTGAAAACGGAGAATGCATTACAAGGGTTTCTCAACCTGGAGAAATTTCTAGAGTTGCAATCCTCGAGCTACAGCCAACAATATTTCAATGCAACTTCTTTAGCTGCAATCCTTGGACTCTACAGTATTTCCTGCTAGCTGTAAGCTCTTTAAGGAATGCCAACCAAAAAGACTGACAAGAAATCCTGACAAAGATTAGGAAATATATATTTCAGTTTGCGATTGGGGGAGCCTTAGTCATCATGTGACCATAGCTCGCTAGACCTGTCTGATGCAATTTTCTTAAGTCAATTTCATGTTAAGTGGCAGGTGGCAAGTGGCAAGTGGCAATTGTCTGTTAAACGCTGCCCACCCCGCCATGCCGCACCACCCAACCAACCACACCACCCACCCGCACCACTCAGCCACACATTAAAGTCAATTTTCGGACAGCAAGCGCTGCTGCGAGATGCTAATGAACTTAAGTAATGGGCCAATGGCAACGCCCAGAACCAGGCCCAGGACCAGGCCCTGGCCCTGGCCAGGTCAGATTACGGCAGCTGGCTGGGTCGCCGGGGTTGCTTCAAGGTTGCTTCAGGTGCCACGTTTAACAATTTGCAGTCTTAATGTGGCACCAAAGTGTTAAAGTCCAGGCCCCATAAGTTCCCAACCAAATGGGCCTGGCCTTTTATGTATGGCCCATTTACGTGCCGAGTCGGCCTTTCAACAGTGCTGAGGGGGAAGGGAGATGGCGACGGAGATGGAGACGGAGATGGTGGGCCGTTTAATTATGAGGGCCAACCCTTGCCATTAAAACAACTGGAGCAATATCTAATGTGTATGTTAGAGGGAGAGGCAGATAGAGAGAAATTCGCATTTCGATATCGACGAAAAATTGCAGCTCATTTCGGCTTGCCGCTCTCCGGGCTCTACGGATTGTCCGGGCTTTGACTTTAAAGTGTAATTTCTGTGGTTACATTTGCTAAACATAAATCTAATGGATATTAATACAAGTAAAGGCCCGCCTTCCGCCTACCGCCTCCGCCTACCACGCCCACACATAGAAACATAGCTCGTTCGTACGTGTGCCCGTATATTATACGTGCTCTGGCCTTGGGGCTTGAGGCCCAGGTTCACTGTGTGTGTGTGGATGTGCCTCTGTGTGTATGTGTGTGTGAATGTGTGGGGGTGTAGGTTTGCTCGTCTCACTAGCGATTTCCGGCATTTGTGCAGCCCATTGCTGGTTTATTATAATTCAACACGTGTGTGTGTGTGTGTGTGTGTGTGAGTGTATGGGTGTGTGTGTGCCTGGATCTGCTGCTGGTCTACATTAACTTGCTGCCAACATCAAAATATTTCAATTTTGCAGTTCGCTTTGCGGCCGTTTTGGCATTTCAATGCTTTTTACCGGGTCAGCTTTTGGGGCCAGGGCTAAAACGAGCCGGCAAGTGGATGCCAGTGCCAGCCCCAGTGCCCATGCTAAGGGGGCATCTAACGTTTCTACTTTAATGCCATAAAAAGCCATATCCGGTTTGCTGTATGAGATTTTATGCGCTTTATGCATAGGCAAAGGCGCACGAGTCGAGTCGCTCATTTAAATTAGATCAGCGGCAGAAGGTTTTGCCCAGAGAACTCTGCTCGACCGCAGCTGCAAATGTGTGTGTGTATGAGTGTGTGAAATATGAGCGCGCATAGTGTAGGTGGCCAAAATTGATGACTGCGGCTGCAGTTGAAGGTCAAGCGGAGCCGGAGCCAGCCAAAAGTTTTAAGCCAGTTTAAATCAGTTAACATGAAGTTGGCCTGAGTTGTTTAGCTGCGAGTCAATCGCTTAATTGCGGCAACAATTTGCCTGCGACGCGGGTCGAACTTTGATTAAAAAGTAAGAGAGAGAGAGAGAGAGAGAGAGAGAGGGAGAGGAGGGGAGTGAAAGCCTGTGTGTGCCAGAGACAGAGCACAGATGATAGGTTCGAGTGAGCCAGCGATATGGCAATGACATGAGGCCCCAAAATAACACAATGCGAAAGTTTATTTCAATCAATGTGGCTTGCTGGCTTTGGCAACAACGGCAACAAAAAGAGCAACAACAAAGTTGTAAACGAGCACATAAATAACTTGAGCTGGTGCTGGGCGCAGCCAAACGTCAATGGAATATCAATTTTAAAGCAGCAGCAAACGGGCTCCAGGGGCAGCTGAGGCAGCTGCGACGGCGACTGCGGATGTGGATACAGATAATAGACATAGATACGATTTCTATATGTGTATAAGTAGATGTAAATACACACACACACAAATCAGTAGACATCGAGCCCAAGTCCAGGCACAAATTGAAATGCAAGCCGGAAGCGAGCGGACAAAAGTGAACGAACAGCAAAATGGACAAACTCGGCTGCATATCGAGCAGCTACTTTTGGGCCGGCTGAGAAAGCTGTGAGCCATGCATCGGCAGAGTTGTCACCCTGCAGGGTTGTCCACTTGAGCGGATTGCTCACAGTTCAAGTTGTAGCTGCATTAACTGTGACAGCAAAATTATTTTGCAATTCGAACTCTAGTCAGAGGAACGTGGGTTCGAACACGTGTACCACTTACCATTTCCTTTGAATTCGATTGATTTCTTTTTTTTTTTTTTTGAGCAGTTCTTACTAATTAGACTCAGCCTGATTCCGGCTAGAGCGTATAAAGGTTGAGGTTTTTTATATGATTTATCTCCGATTTCTTGGAAGTATTTCGTTCAGTTTGGAATCCAATATCTATGGATCTTTAACGTGAACTATTATTGCTCATAACACAAGCATGCAGAAAATCAGATGAATTAGGTCGTCTACTATAGCAGACCAATAGCAATTAGAGCTGGAACTATTGAGATTTGACGCCATCGATAATCGATGATAGTTATGTCAAATTCATCGATAGAAGTAGAGCGCATGTAAGAAGTAGAGTTATTCGATAGATAGACAGGAAAGAAAACAGAGAGTCTGTTTTCTTTTTCTATACACTGTACATCTATCAAAATATATCTAATTCTCACATGATCTGTGTTCAACAAACTTTTCAAGTTCTTTCTTTCATAAATAAACAACAATAAAGAACAATTCGAACATGTTCCTCCAAATAATTTCATTTTAAATTTTTACCTAAAAAAACCCCTATCAATTAAGCCAATTCTCACACTTGTCTCTGCGGTTAGAGTGCATGGCACAGTTATGGTTCAGGCTGCAGCGAGGGTATTACAAAAGCGGTAAATAGATTACCAACCAACAAAATATAGAAAAAGGAAAACGACGCGTAACAAACAATAGGAATAGAAAATAAAAAAGAGAAGAAAAATGCCGATAAACGGAAATAGAAAACAAGAAACGTGCACAAATCTAATTTCCAAACAACACGCGCAGCGTCAAACACACAACAACAAAATGTTGAAAGAGAAAAAAAATACAAAAAAAAAATAAAAAAATACCCATATATAGTATATATACATCTATACATATGAGCAGAAATCGAGAAGTCTCAGAGACAGACTAACAACAACAGCAGAAGCTTGAAGATGACGACGACGTCAACGGCGTAAAAATTGAAATGAAGATAGACGCGAGCAGCAGCAGCAACAACAGCGACAATAGAAACAACAACAACAACAAAATGAAACTTTTCAATATCCGCATCCGCTCATGAATAATAATTTATAATGGCAGCCGTGCGCTGCTGACGCTGTAAAATAAAAAAAAAAAACCAAGAACTGCGAATCGAGTCTCAGCTCCAGACGAGCGCGGGGCAATCGAGCTCATCCTGAGCCACAGCTGAGCACGGCGAATGTCTCCGGCATATTACTTAACCGAGGCAAATAAAAAAAAAGAAAAAGAATATATAAAAAAGAGAGAGAGAGAGAGAGAGAGAGAGTGAAAGGAGAAAGACGGAAGCAACTCGACTGACAGCTTAACCAACTGACAGATAAGTCAAGCAGGTGCGACATTTAGCCATAGCCAGCGAAGTTAGAACTTATATGACAAGTGAGCTCTCTGGGTGTGTTCAATTAGCCATGGATAAAGTAGTTATAAGCAGCATAACTGGGTCAAGTCAGCGGACTAACTAATTGACGGACAGCGCCAGCAGCTGGAAGAGATATTGATGGAAGAGTTATAGCTGAATGTGGAGCGAACTCTGGGGCGCAATCATAGCTAGAGAAGTTCTATGAAAAGCAAACTCTCTCAATTTGCCAGACAATCAGTCTGTGGGAATGAGGTGTAGTAATCTTTAGTTAACTATCGATAGTTATGTAAACAGAATGTCATCAATAGAATAAGAAGAAGTTTCATTAAACTATATAAAGCCAAGACGGACAGCAGCATATTTATATAGATCATTTAGACAATAAATAATTAAGATTACAGTCAACAATACCTACTGCAGTCGATTAGCGATAATAATATAAACAGATGTGTTCACAAAAATAGCAGCGCCCTTGAGCTTTCATTTCAACGTTGATAAAGAATCTTTTATATGTTTAGAATTTATATATTTATATTTCATTTAACAAAAAAAGTCCGAGAACTGAATGTGTATAGAGAGAAATATGCTAACATATTTGCCATCTCTGTTGGCATTAACTGTACTGCTATTTTTGTGAACACAGCTGTGTGTATATATGTATGTATAATAAAATACTAATAATAAGAAAAATAAAAATAATTAAATTAAAATTTAATAAAAAAAAATAAAATTATGAAATACAAAGTCTAAAAAAATAATAGTAATAAATAAATATTTAAAAATAATATTAATAATAAATTAGAATTAATATATATAAAATTAAAAAATAATTATATTAATAAATACAAAATTAGAATAATAACAAATAAAAATTAATAATAATAAAAAATTAAAAATAATAAATTATCATCAAGTTTTATAGACGTCGCCAATATATCGCTAAACATGTAGAATTGAACAGTTCTCTCATTGCGTTCGCTTGGAGTGATGATATTTCCCTAATATCGATCTTTCGATCCATAAAAATATCAAACAGTTGTAAGTTGTATAGAGGCAGCTGTAGCTCTTTCCATTTATTAATATTTTGAATATCTTTCAAATATCTCGCATATCTCTCTCTCTCTCTCTCTCTCTCTCTCTAATTGCCCGCTGCTGGCTTTTGGGCGCAACTGTACCTGCCTGCCTTGGATACATGGTAAATTTTGATTGCGTGCATTTGAAACGGATTATTGGCCAATCTTCTTCTTCTTCTTCTTCTTCTTCGCCTTCATCTCAGTTTCTGCGGAATGTTCGCACTCCGCTTAAGCACAATGTATTATTCCTTATGGAGCTTCGATTTTTGTTGGCTTCGTGCTGGCTCATTGCTCGTCAAATGTTGGCATTTGGCAATTGCCAGCGATTTGCATGCGCAACGATAATGATAAAACTTTCTGCCACCGACTTAAAAATCAAAGCTCCCACACACACTCCCCCCTCTCCCCCTCTCTCAGCCTCTCTTCTACCTTTCTCTCTTTGGGGGTCTCCATTAACCGCACATCAAGTTCTTATTAGCGCCCATCGGCAGCGCTCAATTTCAATTGATTCGTTTTGCCAGATGCCAAAACTTTTCCAATCAGACCTCCACGCCCCAGCCGCCCCCCCACGCAGTTAATGCATATATATACCCGAGCGCAATCCTTCTTGGGTTTGCGCCCGTTTTCTTAGGGTTTGCGCCTTCGCGTTGCTCTCTTTCTTTTCTGGTTTTTGATATGTTTTCATTTTTCCCATCGTTGCGTGCACGCTAAAAACCCAATTAAACGCGCCATTAAATTATTTCGCAATTTGCATATATTTCGTATTTCGACTCAATAAAATTTCACACCTGAGCGCATGCTAACACACACCCACACATACACACACGCACACCCAGTGAGTGGCACACGTTCGGGCAAGTTTTGCTTCTCTTTTGATTCTTGTTACTTTTTATTTTCCTTTTCTTTTCATGTATTTCATTTGAGCCGGCATTTATTTTATTTGTATTCCCACAATTGCTGTTGAGTTTGATCGTCTTTAATTTTGGGTTGCCTTTGCCTGCATGTACATATATGTATATAAATCTGACCTCTATTAGTATGTAAATATATTGAGCTAGCAATGGAACGTTTCGTCTTTGATGTATTAAATCTAATAAACTTTTCAATAAATATTCAAAGTCTTCCACAATTTGATATGTTTTATAAAATCAATTTTTATTGCAACAGTTCAAGGTTTTTGCCAAAGGAAATTTGAGAATAACTGTAGCGTATATACATACATAGGTATGCTGCAGCAGTCCGCATTCACACCTAGTTTAACTTATTTACCACAACAATTTCTGACAATGGATATCCACAGTAGAGCTACTATTGAATTACAAAGTGTCTGGATATCTTCATGATTATGTATAGATTTCTCCATATTTGGAATTATATCAATCACATCATTACTAATATAATAATATTTATATCTATTTATATAGAACATATTGATTTTGTAAACTGTCCGTCCGTCCGTCTGCATGATATTACCAGCCGTAGCTTATCAGATAGTTACTATCTTAATATTAAAAGTAAAAGTATATATTATGTTAGCTTATTATTTCTATTTCAAAAAGAACCAATTGAATAGCTATGGACCGATTGTGACTCCATATACTATACTTATGCCATAAGAAAGTTAAGCAGATAATGTCTTTCTGCACACTCACACACAGAACGCGTTTCAGCAATTAAATTAATAATTAATCAAACCCAAATTAAGCTGGCTTCGTTAAGCTGCGTCTGATTATCGGGTTAGCCGCAAGGCTTATGCGAGTCTTGCCATTCATTAAAATGCAGCGAAATGCCAAACAGATTGTGTTCCCATATCCAGAAACGTCGACTTTTCAGATTGTTTATGAATTACATATTTTAGAATTTCAATTTTATTTAAACTTTTTTTATTTTATTTTATTCTTTTTTTATCTATTTTTTTTTTAAATTCTACTCATCTCTGTCAAAGATCAGGTAAAAGTTTGCTAAATGGAAAAATGTTTATGCTGCAATTTTGGGCGAGTTGAAAGAAGAGCGGAAATGGGAAAACAGCTTCCGGTTTGCATGTTGCCAGCGCAGGTTTTTGTTGCGCTCAGTTTCTGGTTGGCGCCAATCGCCAGCAGGTAAACGCGCTGCCATAGTTTCCCCAAATTAATTATAATTATGTGTGAGTGCATGTCCATACATGTGAGTGCGAGTGTGTGTGAGTGTATGTGAGTGCACAGTGATATGCATGTTAATATATATAGATACACATAATTTTTTTGCAAGTTTTAATTACGAATTTCGCGTTATGTGGCAAATTGATTGAGTCTGATTGGATATTACCCAGGGGTATCTGTGCACTCGCCTTGTTTGCCGCAAAAACGACCAAAAAACAATGGCAGTCAAAAGTATTCATATATATATATATACATGTTCAATTTATATATTTCTTTGTTCATATTTTTGCAAAGTTTTTATGAACTCGCAGAATTTTTAAACATATTTTAGTACTTAAACTTTGAACCTATTTAAAGTGGAAAGGGTTTTGTGTAGATTGTTTAAGATAAGCAGTAGAAGGAGTGTAGTGATAGGACAAGTTTAGTTGCTTGAGCTGCTCATCTATTTATCTGTCTTTCCGTCCCTCTGTCCGGCCGTGTGAGTGCAGCTATCTAAATCACAAAAGCTAGAGACTTTTTTATATAATTTGTAAACATTTTTTATACCATATGCAGTACGTAATACTCTTCAGTTTTCGATAATTCATTCAATTTTTGTATTATCGAAATAAATCGATCATTTAAAATCATTTTTAAGCCCAAATTGAATACCATAAAGATAGATAATCAAGTGTAATAATGCATGCAGAGAAAATATTTTTTAGAGACTTGTTCCATTTCAATTACATACATAAAGTTGTCATTTTCACGCCCAAATAAATTGATTAGTAAAATGTATTTAGAAGAAAAAGTATTTATTTAAATAGGTTTCAATCATACTTGTGCGCTTTCACTTAGCTGGCCTTTTTTGGCATTTTTCTCTAGAGGTCAATTCTAAAGCTGGCCAGAAATAATAAATAATAATCATAATAAATAAATATAAATAAGCTAGCTGCTTACTCGTACTATGTATGTTCTATAACGTAGTATGTGTTAATTCCCTGCATATATATTTTGGGCAATTATAAGCTGTTCGTTGGCTTTTTGGTTGTGAGCTTTTCAAATAAATCTTGAACATTTCGACACATCAAAAGGTTTCAGTTACAGGGTATTTATATATAAATTTATATACATATATATCCGTATATATTTGCTCAATTGCTGGCTGTGCGCTGTTGACCTTTTGCTTTATTAAATTAAACAAGCCGAGACCGCTGGGGCAGGTCAGCTGATGATGAGGACGCGCCTCACTGAGCAATCCAGTGGTCGCAGTTCCTGGAAGTGCTGTGATAGCACAAAACAACAACAAGCTAGAATATTTATGCTTTTACAGTTATTTCCATAAGTACATGCATACCTGTTATGGCTGCGGCTCACCTGTTTGCCTCTCCAATCAGCAAAATGTTGAAGCCAAATAAGAGTAGGAAGAGATTTTTTATTTTGCTTAATTTATAATTGAATTTCAAGGGAAGCCTTTAAGTCTTTATATAAATTATCTATGCTCGTGTGCGTGTGTGTGTGAGTGTGAGTGTGTTGCCTCGCATGCTACACAATTAATTTGGTCAACAGCTGCTATAATTACGTGTATGCCAAGCTCTGAGGCCGCCACCTTTGCTTCACTGAGCTGAAAAATTATGGACAGCCTGGCAAGAAAGAACTGCCCCCACTCCCACGCCCACGACAGAGAGAAAGTGAGAGAGGGAGAGAGAGAGAGAGGGAGACTGGGTCGTGCCTGCCCTGGCCTGGCCTGGCTTGGCTTTGACCCGGCAGAACATTGTGTGCTAATGACGAGCCGTTGATTTGTGATGTTCATTATTTGCGAGGACATTGCCATAGCAGAGCGCCATAACTCACAACTTTTGTGGAATGTGCTGCCTCTCCGGCTGGCTGCTGCACCCAGTTGATGAACTCTGCAAAACTAATTAAAACACGTGAGAAACACATGTAAAATGGCAACGGCCCGCAGCCCCGACCCCAGCCCCAGCCCCAACCCCAGTCGAATGCACATGAATAATTTAGTGGCCCAAATGGCGTAGGGTAGACACGGCGAGGACAAGGATGACGTTGACCTCGACTGCTCCGACTGCTCGGAGTGCTCCAACTCCAACTGCTTCGACTGCCAGAGGCCTGGACCAATTTCATGTTGGCCATCTTATGGGGATTTCGAGTATTCAACCAGCTCGAGTGGCCTATTTTTCACGCTCTTTTAATTATTAGGTAAAACTTCATTTTCGGCCAAAACATAAATAACTAGCTTAAAGCCCGCCTGGGCTTACGCTGTCCAGGTGCGTACACTGAGCGACAAAAGTGTGAACTTGTGAAAAGAACTCGGAAAGTTTAGAATAATAATAGAGTTAAGGAAACCACCTGGAGTATTTCTTTGCGTGTATTTTGTATGTTTGCTGCTGACAGTTTGATGAGCTGGACAACTGTTGGCTGGCGGACAAAAGCAGACCGCTGTGTCACTCGCCGGATGTTCAAAGTGCAAACGGAAGTCGCTCATATTACGTCACACACGAGAGATTTGAAAATGTGTTTCCGCTTGGGGCAGCGCTTCCGCTCGGCCAACGTGCGCAGCCGCCTCCTGCTCTGTCTTGGGCTAATCTCCCACCCGCTGCCACGCAGTGGCGGCAATTTGGGAGCTCTTGCAATGCGCGAACTAAGTTTAAAAAGTCAAACAAATAAAATTAAATATATCGTACATAAAACAAAGGCGGAGTAAGAGAGAGGGAGACATAGTCTGGTCAGCGGACATTGCCCGAAGGTCGGATGTCATAGGGCATTCGGCTGGCGTTTGGGTTCCACTCGGAGCTCAGTCACAGCAGCAGCAGCCATGACAAGAACAATGCCAACAGCAGCGCGACAGCTTCGACAAATGTGCGAACTGCCAACTCGAGCAACCGGGCAGCCGGGCAACCGGGCAGCCAACCCTAGGCGAATCTAAACCAACCAACTAACCAGGCAACAAAACAATTCGACCGATGTGACCAGCTTGAAAGCCCTGATCCGCATTGTTAGCGGCTAGGGAAGCTGCATGCAACACGCTTTGTATACGCTTTCCACAGTTCACAGTTCGATTAATTAAAACTCTCGAATCGGGGCAGTTGCCGGCAAAGTTTCAATTCAATTGCATGGCAGATGCCTTCGAGCAGGAAATCATATTAGCTATAAATACATATTCAATGTGAAATACATGACATTTATTAGACTGGGCGTGTATTTACGTTGCCTTTTAATATACTTTCAATATATTTGTAAACAATCAAACGTTTCAATCATTGCCTTCATCTGGTTTGTTTTAATTTCACTTTTTAATCATATTCTAAATCTTATATCATCTTTAATTACATAGCTTCAAATTTGTCTTTTTTAATATCATTTTTCAATCATCTACTTTGCCTAATAACCTTTCCATTATCTCTGTTCAATCATCTAGTTTAATATCACTTTTTAACCATCACCTACATCTATTTCAATATTACTTTTCAATCACTTTTTTCAACTTACTAGTTCTTCAACAACATTCAATTTAATCTAATTCAATATCGATGTTCAATCATTATCTACATCTTTTTATTATTAGATGTTTTCAATAGCATACTTTCAATCTAACTTCTTGCAATATCACTTTTCAACATTCTTGCACATCTTGAAAGATTTCTACAACAGATCTTCAATCTCTTTTATTTCATTTAAGTAAAATTCTTTGATCATTTCTTTCAATCAACTGCATTATCAATATTTCAAAACAGATTCAATCAACTTTCACCTCATTTTCACTTTTATTTCAACTCTTAATTGCATTCGCTGCCTTGTCACAGGCTTCAACACAAAGTCAATATGCCCGACATAGGACAGAGGTCGTCTCTCGATTCGACCAATGCAATTTTTGGGCATTGCGACCGCGTTGCGCGGTGCATTAAAACGGAAGTGGAAACTAAAAGCAGTTATATTTTTGGCGCACTTACACGGATTTTGTTGTTCCCGGATTTTTAATGGTGAGTGGTGGTTGGGGGAGGGGGAGTTGCAGGGGGATAAAAGGTTTATTTGTCTTTTTACTTATTTTTCTTTAGCTAATCGTGGGCTTGCGAGGGGGAGGGGGGAAAGGTGGGTCGGAAGTTGCATTGTGGGTGAGTAAGAACTGAAGCTGAAAACTAAAAACCGAAAACTCCGACTGGGCCGTGTCTGTGTGTGTGAGTGTGTATTTGTGTGGTTGCACCATGTGGTTGTGCGGTTGCCCCATGTGTGTTTGTGTGTGTGTGTGTGTGAACAGATTCTTCTTTTTTTTGTAGTTGCGTTAGCAGAATTTGTTTGTTTGGCAATTTGTGTAACTAAAAAGCATTCACTTTTGAACTTTATCAGGAATTGGGCGTATGGGCGTGCCACATGACAATACACTGATAATACACTGCATGGCTGTGTGTGTAAGTGTGTGTCTGTAAGTGTGAGCAAATGTATGTGGATAGCTTGTTGGCTGCAGATTTTGCGGCTGCCTCTGCTGCTGGCAGTTGTCACCAGCGCTCGGCCCTCTGCCATGCCACGCCCTGTTCTGGCCCGCTCTTCGGGCGCCTTTAGCTCGGTCTCTTCTTATGCCACGTTTCGTTTGGTTTTGGCGTTCAATTTAGTTTGTGTTTGTCTAGTTGTTCCTTTTGTTTGTGTTCTGCTGTTGCGACTTTACTCACTTCTTCTTCAATCTTTTTTTTTTTTTTTTGTCAATTTTAAATTACATTTTAACAACTTTGGCAGAGCGAAATTTTAATTAAACTTTGATGCGTGCTCAGCTCGTGAGCTGCCCGTCCAAATCCATTCTCTTGTAGCTCTATCATTCTTATTTTGTCGCTCTATTTAAATTCCTTTGCTGCGTATGTGTGTCAGTGTGTGTGTGTGTACTTAGGCGTCGCCATATTGAACGCTGACAGCGCCATCTAGCGAGCAATTAATGTGATTTATGAACGCACTTCATTATGCCGGCGCGCATAGAGAGAGAGAGAGAGGGATAGAAAGAGAGAAACACTTGAAAAACATCGCCCGATGCGTGTTTGGAAATTTAAAGAATCTGCCGGGTCAGCCACGCCCCACGCCCCACACACACGCAAAGCCAGGCACTACCCACACACACACACACACACACACACACACACATGTCTACACATGCGCCAATGCGCGGTGCGTTTCTGGTGTGTAAACATGCGATTAATAATGAAAGAAATAAAAATAAAGTATGCATAAAATGAAATTTAAAAACACGAACATAGCGCATGAGAAAGGCTCAAAGCGAATAATAAAATACAACAACAAAATACAAAACGAAGAAAATCACAAAAAAAAAACACGGTTTAAGAATGCAATCGAGCAGAGCCGACTGAACAATGCTCGCCAAAGGATCTAAAGGTAGGTAAATAATTAGATAAGTGGTTAGATAGATAGATAAATGAAATAGAGATTGGAAGTCTAACCTAAGAGGAGGTCTTCCTTCCTTACTAAACCTAACCACGCCCACAGTCGGCAGGTTATGAGAGCCAGAAATGGGCTCAGTTGTCAAATCTAATTTCTATATAAATACTCGATTTCTCATCCACATAAACTATATTACTTAACACCCAATATACCGCTCTGACTCGAAGTGAACGGGCATAAAAATAATACAAAAGAATAACACAAAAAAAAAAAAAAAAAAAAACGAAAAAAAACTGAAGCTAAACAACCCAAGCCAGCAGCAGGCCGTGGAAATCCTTTTGTGACAGGATCTGTGGTGCGGGTGGGCGGGAGGCGGGGCTGTAGCTGGTAGCTGGTAGCTGGTTAGGGGTCGCACTGCTTGGGAAATTAAATATGCGCCTCATGTAGATGATTTTTTGTATACCCTGAACCCATTGCGAATGATTAAAAAGGGTATTATGTGTCTGTGCTAATTTATGTAACAGCTAGAAGTAGACGAAGAACAATAAGAAGGGGAAGAAGAAGAAGAAGAAGAGAATATGATAAATATAGTTGAGCTGGGGGTCAGCTGAAGTCAAATCTGTTTTTTGGTCAGTGGAACGAAAAATGTATATGATTTTTGATTCAAGTTCTTTAGGTTTGAATTAATTCATATTATGTTTTTAATATTTAAATTAGCAAATAATCTAAGCCTGAAATGTTAATGAGATTCAAGGGAGATAAAAGAGCAATAAAAAGCTCTGCTGCTTTCTAATAAAATTTAAAAAAAAGATGAATGTTTAGATTACGATTTGATTTCTTAACCTGAGCTCGAAGAATATAAGAGATATAAATAAAAAAGTTAATATATGATACATGATAATTCTTGATATTTAGCTACATTTATATTTCGATATGATGGAATATGAAAGATATAAATGTATCTATATGATATTTGGATAAAAAACTCTTGAAATAGTAATAGATTTAGATTCAGGTATGCTGGAATGTGGGAGATATAAATACAAAAGTTTTTATAAAACATATATATTACCCAAATGAATACCCGTATCATTTCTATATGTTGATATGGAAGCGCGATAAGCTCCACACTTACACACAAATAGAGTTTGAACAGCAAATGCCTACACTCTGCCTACGCGCTCCTCTGCCAGTCAGGGTATATTTGAGTCGAGCCCTTTCCTGCATCGCACTTTAATTTGTATTGTTTTATAATTTGCTTGCCCTGTTATTATTATTTTCGTAAGCGCACAAATGACAATAACTGGCCAGCTAAGGGTCTAATCACACATTTTGGTTTATAATTTCAAATCGCAATTCCTGTTTCTGTTTTTTTTTTCATTTTTTTTTTATTTTTTTTTTTTATCCTGCCTAACATCGTTTTCAATTGGCAAAAGTGCCGCAAGCACAATTATTATTCAATTGGCACGTGAAATGACCGCGATAAAAACAAAATGCGCCACTAAATTGTAATAATCTCTAATGCTATATATAGAGATAAATGTATATTTAAATATATATATGTTTATGTATATATTTATATATATATTTGCATAGCTGAATGCAGTTTGGGCCCATTTAGACAGCGAGCTGCTAACGCGCTGCGTCAACAAAATTAGCTGCTGCCCAATGACTAATTTAATGAACACGAAACCCAGCCAAATGTGTGTCTGTGTGTGTGTGTGTGTTTGTTGTGGGCGTGTCTCCATGCAGCGCGCAAGTAAATCATAGCAACCGCCACAACATCAATAACAACAACAACAACAACAAAATTGGAGCTGGTTACGCAACAAAATCTGTGCCAACTGCCGCAGCAATGAAGTTTATGTTTTTTAATTAAAATTTGTGTTGCCCAAAGAATTTGAATGTGTGTGTTAGTGTGTGTGTGTGTGTGTGTGTGTGTGTTTGTATCTGTATTGCTATGCTGTTTGTTGTTATTCCTTGCTGCGCATTTATCATGAATGAAATTTTATATGAAACGACCACATTATGCGCAGGTGTGCCCAGGTGCGCGTGTGGCTATTTAAAAATGGTCAGCGGTCATAAATTTTACGCGAAAAGCACCCACATAGAGTGCGCTAGTGTTAGTGTGTGTGTGTGTGTATGAGAGAGAGAGTGTTAGTGTGTGTGTGTGTGTGTGCTAGAAGGCAGCCATTTGGAACATAATGTTCGTGGCCCTGATGCGATTGCCATTTAATGCCTTTTTAAAGTGCGCGAAAATTATTATTAGTATGTGCACACACACACACGCACACAGACTCTCACTATAATATATATATATACATATATATATCAAATTTATCTATCTATTCGCATCCAATTTAATTTTAACAAGCAAATGGCGCTAGCAAACGACCCTGGCTTAGCCGTTAAACGGAAGAGTAGCTTTAAGCTTAGTTAGATAGTTCATTTAAAACAAGTAAGAGTGCTATAGTCGAGACTGCTCGACTAGAAGATACCCTGAACCCTGTGAGCAGCCAATATTCCAATCATTCTACGTTTCTTTTATGCGTGCATTTGTATTCATTATACGCAACTACACTTTGATGTCTCTAGCTTAAACGATGTACAAACTACGCCTTAAAATTATCGTTTAATACTGATAAAATGGAAATGGAATGACATTATGGAAAAAATTTGATAAACTTGTGCAGCGTATGGTAGAAACGAGTATTCATGTAAAATTTCAAGTCTCTACGTTGCGTACTTTCGAAGATCTCAGCGATCACACGGACTGACGGACGAACAGATGAGCAGGGCTATATCGACTCGTCTTGTGGCGCTGATCAAAAATATATATACTTTATGGTGTATGACACGCCTCCTTCTGCCTGTTACATACATTTTCACAAAACCCTGATTTCCTATTGTCAATTGGTTCAGGGTATAATATTATAATATTTAATCCAGCTGCTAAGTAACTTAACTTAAACAATTCATAAGCAAATCACAGCGCAACACAACTCAGCCAGACATATGCACACTCCGCTGGCTGGGCCCGGGGCTAGGCATATTTCAATTATAATCGCCTGGCTGTCATCGAAATTGAAGCTCGATTAATTGCCTGTCAATCGAGGACATCGGCTGCTGCTGCTGCTGCTGCAATCGACTGTTAGACAGTCGGCTGCCAATCGATTGTCAGCCACAGTCGATTACGCGGCCAGCTACTTTGGCGCGCTTACCTGCCGGCCGCGATATGGCCCAATTGATGCTGGCCGTAGGAGGCTGCGACGGCTACGCGATTAATTATGTGAGCATTTTCAACAGGCCCACACACACACACACACACATGGGAGAGCTCTGCATGTGCGTTTGTGTGTGTGTGGTGGCATAATATATGCGTTCTTATTAACAATTTCGTCGCCGAAGCGCAGATGAGTTTGCAGCTGAAGCCGAGGGGCGGACAGCGTCGAGTGGGCGTGTGTGAGTGTGAGTATGTTGCCTGACTCTGGCTGGCTCCATTGTAGCGCTCTCAACAGCTGAAGCTTCATTTGGATGTGTAAACGTGTTATTTATTTCGAAAACTGAATGTTGCCTTTTAAGTGGCAATAAATCAAATTGAATGCCCCTGACATAGCCAAAGGGGGCGAGTGAGAGTGAGAGTGAGAGGGCGACAGTCAAGGTAAGGGCGTGGGCCACACAACAAAACAGCGAGAGTAACTTACTTTCTTTCATATTTGACTTAGCCATAAAGCAGGGCTGGGCATATTCCCTCTTTTATACACACAGCCGCCGTATGTTAACCAAGAGGAATAAAGCTTGTGGGGCACGCGTCATAGAAAAAGCCAGCGACAAGTCAGCAGCAGGAGCAGGCAAGGGCAGCAGGAGCAGCAGCAGTAGCAGTAGCAGCAGGACCTCGGGCCAAGCCACACGGACCACGAACCTGTGCCCCAACTCAGTCAGCTGTAAGCCAGTTGACGCTGCGAGTCTTCAACTCTGCCAACGCCTTGTCCCCCATTCCCCCATTCCCCCTCTTCGCCTCCTCCTGCTCGCCTTTCCTTGCTCCCACTCAGCTGCTGTCGTCTTCGCGTCGCGGGTTTTGTGTGCTGCGTTGTTTGTTTAGCGCTCCTTAAGCTCTTAAGCTCATTTCGGTTGCGTTTTATTTGTAACTCCAGGCAAACACACACACACACACACACACACTTTCAGCTGGTTGTGCTTTCTCTTCTTTTTTTTTTAAATAGAGCTGCCAAGCAGCTGAAAAACACTTAGTCAAGCAACTAGCAAGCTACAGCTGGGCTGGCACTGCTTTAGCTCAAGAACTCAATCAAATAGAATTCATAGCTCACTCAGTGCAAACGGGGCTCGAATTGAGGGCTTACCTCTAAGCTTTGAGACAACTCCCATAGAGCAGATCTTCAATTAGTGCATGAAATCGAAAGAAAACTTAGTAATCAAAACTAGAGGAGACCGAAGTTTAGTTACCCTGTAAAAGCAGAGTTGAGATGAATTTATTGTTAAATTAAATTGATTTTACTGAGTAACTGTTGGGTCTTGATTCGTTTACATTTTTTGTGGTGTGTTTACAGGGTATATGACAGATGGGTTCAGTTCCATATATGACGTCTATTAGGTATAGCATTCATATATCACAAGATATGAAGAAACTCGTTTATTATGGATTAAAATTCAAGTGTGCTCCTATATGCTTACAGGGTATCTGACTATTGGCCATAGTTCACCTTATAAATATGTAAGGAGTATAGTTCTTATATATCACATACATGATATACAGAAACTCTCTAATTGTAGGAGATTAGAGTTCACGTTTGATTGTGTCTATTTACAGGGTATCTGCGAATTAGGTATAGTTCTACACAATAGGTATTTAATATTTATTATAATATATAATATAATAATATATATGCGTATACGCATGTATCAAAGATTTATGATATGGAAACTTATATATTGTTTGAGATTTTAGTTAATTTCTCATATTTTCAGTTTACAGGGTATCTGGCAATTGGGCATATATTAAGTCTATCAATAAATGTTCAATGAGTATAGTTCTCATATATCAATTTCTTATAAATAAAAATTCACTTATTATAGAAATCTAAACTTTAAGCTTCCTCTGTTCTGTTTACAGGGTATCTCGCAATTTGTCATATTTCTATGTGTGAAGTGTAATAACTATGGGCAAAGTTCACACATATTCACACTACAACTTCAACTTTCCTCTCTTCTGTTTACAGGGTATCTGTCATTTGGGCATAGTTAATTCATGCAACTTTCCTCAGACACACACACAGCACTTGTAGTTTTGTTTATCGCAGTTGAATTTAACGCCCTGTTGTTGTGCGTTTAAGCGAAACAATGACAGAATCCTTTGCCCCTTGGCTTGCATCAGATATCCTCTATTCCATGCTGGCATTGAGCATCTGGTATGCGGCTGCAATTGTTTCTAGCCTGTCTCTTGGGTGTTCATTCAGCTGCCCTGCTGCTGTCTGACTTGCATATCAAGTTGCCCTAACGTCGTTGCCGTTGCCGTTTCCTAATCGTCTGTCTAAGTGTCAGTCCGTTTTGTTTGATTGATTTTTGCCCTGGTCCGAACGGCTCATCCACAACAACTTTCTGTTCGATGCTCACGAGCAAGATTCTTGTGTGTGCATTTATTGGCGTAGCAAATTCAATTTTCAATTCAAGCAGGAATGAGAGTCGATTGACAGCAGCCAAACAATGAAGTGCGAACTAGCGAGCGCCAGCAGCAACTGCTTGGCTCGAACATACTATTTGCATAGAGCTCTACTCCGAACATGTTGCGGAATTAGCAGTCAGAGCTCTACATATGTATGAATATGTGTACATGCTCTGGCTAGAGCGTGAAACTATCAGGAGTGAAAATGGAAGAAAATATCAAAAGTTACTTTGATTAACTATGTCCATTTGTCAACAAAGCTGTGTAAGTAAATGCCAGCTCCGCATTCTCGAGTGAAACGTAATGTGGTCGTTGCCTTTCTATGCAATTTTCATGACTTTTAGCTGATATGACATAGCGCTTTATACCAAGCTCTATATATAGAACTTATCTCTGTATACCTATTTATCTATATTTATATATCTATACATAGCTATCTAACTGTTTCTCTATACCTATCTCACTATAAATATTGCTCGACATGAAATGACATAAATTTCTATACCTACCTATCTCATGCCTTTCTGCTCACCTTCAGTTTAAACTAACAATCTTATATATTCAACTGTTCAAGTTAATGCGAATAACAGACTAATCTCTCAAACATGCTGCAGTTATTCGCTCTTCTATCTCTTCTATCTCTTCCTCTTAACTCAACATACCATTTGCTGGCTTTTCTCCGCACTTGTGAACTTTTCTATTCATAAGTGGGCGACATTTTGAAATAAATATTTGAAATGGAATGCTACACATAACATACATACCTAATATATATGTACATATATATATATATATATATATATATATATATATATATATATATATATACAGAATCTTAGTGCCTGCACGCCAGTTCCCATCGATTATGGCTAATGAAGTCGGCCATTGATGAGCCACTCAGCGATGCTTAAATGCACTTAGCGCTATGCAGTCTGCCGTATATTGAGTACTCTGTACATAATTATCAGAATTAGCTAATGAACATGTGACCCACTGTGCGAGTGTGTGTGTGTGTGTGTGTGTGTGTGTGTGTGTGTGTGTGTGTGTGTGTGTGTGTGTGTGTGTTTGTATTAGTGTGTCTGTGTATTGCAATGGTATTCGGATGTTTTGCCATCATTAGCATTTCATCTTATTTCACTCAAGGACGCAGCCGTGCGTGCAACATTTCATCAACAACAACAACAACGGCGAGCGCAGCCAGCGCAAACTGCATTCCAATTGTCCGTCCGTGCGTATCCGACAGACAACAAACAGAGCATTGGGCCTGGTAGCCTGGTAGCCTGGTGGCCCGGTATGCCGCATGCCCCATGGCTGATGCCGATGCCGACCCCGCCCACCTCTAGTCAGGGCTGTCCGGCGTACGCTTTGTCAGCTGGCCAGCCGCCGAAGATGGCGTATTAATGACCTGAATGCGGAATGTAACAGAAATTTTTTAGTTGCATTGCAAAGCGCGAGGATAACACCAGCAATAGCGCAAGGGGCCGGCCTGGCCCGGCCCGGCCGGACAGCAGAAGGCATGCCCGACACGCTGCCGGAATGCATAATTGAATTACGAATGGGGCGAGCGACCAATGATGCGAGCCCCACGCCCTTCAACGCCAACCAACACCAGCTTATCCTGGCAGCAGCTATTCCCATTTGAAATATGACAAGCAGCAGGGCACGGCACGGCGCGGCACGGTCAGGGCACGGCACGGCATGTGAATTCCGGCCCTTTGGCAACGATTGCAGTTCAAGCAAAATTGAAAGTCAAACTTGCAGCGCATTTCACTTTTACAGCACTCATAAAGGCCGAGAGCCTTTTAGTCTGCCAAATGCAATTTATTTAATTCGCTTTAAACGCATTTCGCCCAACAGCGCTTTGCCCTCGGCTGCAATGGGAAAACCCAAAGGAAAACGAGAAAAACTAATTTTTGCCCTTTTTCTGATTCATTTGATCAGCTCAACTAAGTTGAGTTAGTTGTGACTCGAGTAATGCACTGTAATAAAATATATGTGTGGATATCTATATAATAATATCTATATAATAATATTCGCTATATCTATTATAGAACTGTGAACTGGCGACAGCTCTTATCATGAATCACTTCATTAGCTCGCGCTGCCTCCGCGACTTCGTCCAGTCAAATCTTATCAGGCATCAGGCAGCTCAGCTCATGGCCTTGATTTTTGGCCCAACTATTTGTAGGGCGGCTCGCATTTGTGTAGTTGTCAAAGCATTTGACCTTTGTTCCACTACGCTGCCACGCCCACCAGCCCCACTATAAAGGCGAACAGAGGAACATACACACATATGCTATGCGCCGACTTTTGCTTAACTGTCTTCTCTGTTTTACCGTTCAATTTTTTTACTATCTCTCTCTCTCTCTCTTTTTTTTTGCTCTCTGTCTTTCTCTCTCTCTCTTTCTCTTTCTACATATTGCTCATACGCCGCGTTGCATGTGGCACGTTGTCGATCTAAGCGCTGATAAGACGCAGCAACAGCTGCCAGCTGCTGGCTTGCTATATGTGGCATGTTATATGGTATCGGAGTCTGTGTGTGTGTGTGTGTGTGTGTGTGTCCATGTGTGTGTGTGTGAAAGTGTTTGTTCACTGATGTATATGTTTATATAATTCCCACTTACCGCTGGCTCACACAAGTACAAGTTTATTGGTGTTTTTGCTGCCGCTGCTGTTGCTGTTGCTGTTGCTGCCTCAATGTTTGGCTTTTATTTGCCGTGTGTACTTTAGTCTTACACGCTAGCATATAAACTGAACACATACATATACAGATATATAAATGTACATATATAAATTGGAAGGGGGCGGGGCACAGGACGGCGCTATGCCCAAAGGGAGTGTAAAGCAAACCGAAAAGCGGGCAAAATGAAAATTATGCTCTTTTTGGCATTAAGTTTATGAATAACGAGCTGCTTCAACACGAATGTGTGCGAGCTCTCCAGCAAGCTTAAAGGAATTTATTCTCTGCCATAACTACAACCAGACACACACAGCAACTCACACACACACACACATATGTTTGTGTGCGCGGCTATCAACGCCTTTGCCGCTGCCTGCCGATCAAAAGGTGTTAAGTTTTGTTGTTATAGTTAAGCGCCCGAAAAACCACAAAGACATGCACAGCAAGCAACAGCACGTTGACAGCGAGCGAACAGTTGCCTGCCCACCTGTATTTTTCCAGCCAGGTGCCACAGCACACACACGCACACACAGAGGGAGACAGAGAGACAGCCCCAAAAAAGACTTTCCATGTTAGTTGTCGGCGCAGCCTTTCACAAACAAGTTCAAAGACTGTTAACACACAGAGGAAGACTCGCTCTGTAAAGATATGAATGTGACAGAGCTATAGATAGCAGATATGACATGCAACATATATAACAATCTCGGTCGCACTCAGCTAGCCCAGCGGCTAGGCAAACGGGCGAATACTCAAATGTTTCTCACACGTCTCTGGTCCAGTCCGAGCTACAGCAGTTGGCTTTTTGCATTCGTGGCCAAGACAGCTGTCCGGAAACAACATCTTAGTCTGGATTATGGCAAATGTTTGTGCAGACGTCGCTGACAACATTTGATTGTTTGCTGATACGACAAATAACATAGCAATAGCAATGACAAGAAGAAGAAGAACTGACTGAGATGAGATATCTGACTGTAACAGAAACTGAGATAAGCTTTGATTTAAATCTAAAAATAAAGAATAAATAATAATAAATAATAAATAATAAAAAATAAATAATAAATAATAAATAAAAAATAAAAAACAAAAAATAAAAAATAAAAAATAAAAAATAAAAAATTAAAAATAAAAAATAAAAAATAAAAAACAAAAAATAAAAAATAAAAAATTAAAAATTAAAAATTATTTTAATTTTAAAAAATAAAAAATAAAAAATAAACAGAAAACAAAAAATAAAAAATAATAATATAGTACTATATATATATAGTACTATAGTACTATATATACATATAGTACTCAGTCTAAGATTCCAATTGATATGCGCTAATTCGCTCCCATTGTGCTCGTCGCTTCAATTGGAATCCATTGAGTCTTCCAATTGAATAGACCGTATGCCGTTTGGCTATATTTTAACGAGCGCTAAATGACTCAAGTGCCGCGTCCAGTGGCCGCTGATGTTGACTATTCGTAGCCTCAGAGAGGAGTAGGAATGGGCCCAGCTCCAGGCCCAGCCTCAACTTCCACTCAGCTTCGCCGCATGTGCCACTCGGCGCTCATTCAAGTTCCATTTAGCCTTTATGTTTCGGTGTCGGAGCCGGTGTCGATGGCGGGAATGCCATTGCCATTGCCCCACCTTTGGGATGTTCGAGCACGCACAAACAGTCACACACAAGGCCTGGGGGATATAAATGGCGAGCGGGACATGGGTTTGTTTTTTGTGATTTCCAACATGCCGGCAGGCATTCACATGAAACTATGCAGTAAAAGTAGCGCCTGTGTGTGTGAATAGCTATGCATATGTATGTGTATGTGAACGTGTGTGTGTGTGTGTGTCACATATATGTATGTATATCTCTATGGGCGAGTGCATCGTAAACATGTCGCCGTGTTATATTAGGATTTCGAGCAGCGAATATGAAAATCGCTGTCAATGCTAATGTCGCAGCTGCTCTTGTTGTTGCTGCTCGACAGTGGACACAAATACAAATACAGGTAGCAGTTCAGTTCCGTTCAGGTGGTTCACTTGATGGGCTCAAGTGAGCTCTGGCTTATTGGGCTCTACCTGGCTTGTTAGCCTGCCAATAGGCAGGACCCAAGCTGCTGCGCAAACAAACTTGGCATAAATAACCCTCAGAGCAACTGCAATAAAATACGTTGTCTCCTCTCCGAACTGTTTCAATTGTTTATTCACAACTAGTTCCATAACACCGAAAACTTACGAAGCACTTCTCCGTTACGAGCTCACTTTTTGCACAATCATTTCGAGGCCTGCCCATTCATTCGATGCTTTGCTTAATAAAGTGATTCGTAGTAGGCTGAAGGAAACAAATCCCAGAGAACTAGTTGACAGTGGCGTATGGGAACATTTGAGCATATCTGATTTGGGTGAATATATTTAGATGCTCGTTAGAACTAGTTTCGGCAGTCCAAATAGAATCAAGCTCTTTAAAATTAGTTCCGCCTGACAAGCTTATTTGCGAATTTTTTAAAGCTAGTTCCGATATTCTAAGCTTTATAAAAAATAAGAAAAATTCATGTCGATGTCATGTTCATTAGAACTAGTTCCGTCAGTCACAATACAATCCAAGCTTGATAAAAATACATGTTAATGCTATTTCATAGTTTAACTAATTCCGACATAAAATACATTGTATTGTCATTTCATAGTTCTTTTTAACTAGCTCCAACAATACAATCCAAGCTTCGGTACTAGTTTCGCCAGATAAAATATATGCCAAAGTTATTACATATTTCTCTTGAGCTAGTTCCGGCAGTGACAATACATTATATAAATTATATACCATGCTCATTATATAGTTCTTTTCAACTAGTTCCAACTGTTACCATGCAATCCACGTTTTAGAGCTAGTTTGGCAATATAATATACAAGCTAAGTTCATTGCACAGTTCTTTTGAACTAGTTCCGAATTTTACTATGCAATCCAAAATAATATCTGACTCCCTTCGAGCTAGTTTCACAATTTAAAATACATGTCAAGCATATTTATTGCGTCTTTCGAACTAGTTCCATCAGCTCAAATGCGTTCGCAGCCTTACCATACCCAAATAAATCGCAATATTGAAAAATCACTTATGCTACATTTGGAAATCTGATCTGATTTGATCTGTCTGTCTGTCCGACTGTCTGTCTGTGTGCGTGTGTGAGTGTGAGTGTGCGTGAGTGTGTGTGTGTAAGTGTGAGTCTGACTGACTGACTGGCAAGACATAAAACACCGTAATTTATGGCACATTTCCAGCTTCACGCCGGGCCGCCGTCGTCGTCGTCTGTTGCGCTCATAAAATGGGCCTCTCAGCCCGCTTTCGGCCAGAACGAGGCAACGGGTCAAAAATGGGGCCAGCGGGCCAAATGGCAATAAAGTGCCAACCGAAATCAATAATGCGCGCGCCTCACAAAATGTGGCAATAAACTTGCGGAATTCGTGCTTAAAAAACACACAAAAACAAAACAAAAAACACGGGGGGAAAACAAGAAATAAAAAAAATAAATAAATAAAAGGCAGAGCGAAGCAAATGAGAGATGGAAAACTAAGTAAGAAGAAGCGACCGGAACTGAACTGAACTGAAATCAACTTCAAATTGATTTTGGCTTATTAACAGAGCCTCCTGTCTCCCCCTCCGACCCTCCCCCTCCCTATCACCATAAACTGCACTAAACGGAAAACTTTTGCCTCATTATGTGAGCCCAGCTGACAAGTGCCACGCCCCCCAAGCAAATGAAACTTGCTGATTACATTTGTTGTCCTCCTTTGTTGTTGTCTTTTATCTTTTATAATCAAATGTAATTTGCATAAATTTACAAATATTCAAAAGTTTTCAGCCCTGGACACCTTCGGCGATGGCCACCTCGAGGAAGCAGCTACTGCCGTACGGACAGCACATCTGATCCATCTGGCCCTCGTTCAGCGCCAGATAGTGCATGTCGGCGCCCAAATGCGACGGCTGCTGATTGAGCGGGCATCGGCAGCCGGGCAGGCAGCCGGGCAGGCAGCGCACCTGGCAGAGCGCGCGCAGGCTGCACTGCATTTTGCGATTGACGAACCCGAGGTGCGCATAAATGGGATGCTGGGTGGCCGGCGCCACCAGCCAGAAGAGGTAGATGTGATCCAGGCTGGCGTTGCCATTGTCCAGCTGCGCGCACTCCTCGACCAGCGCAGGCCACGTGGTCTTGCGGGCCATCACCAGCACGGGCAGGCAGCTGGCCAGCGCGGATTGGCCGAGTGGCAGACGACGTTGAGGCTGGAACAGCCAGCGCCGGCCGTTGCCCGTCCAGTTGAGCACGCCCAGGCAGTGATCCTGGCCAGCGGGCAGCTGCCGATGCACCAGCAGCAGCAGAGTCCGCTCGCCTGAGTCCACCCTGCGCATGCGCAGCGCAACTGTATTTGGCCTGCGCGGCGTCTCCGTCATGTGCTCGCTGAACAGGTGCGCCAGCAGCTCACTCTCTGCCAGCGGAGCCGCACAGCCGGGCAATGGACAAGCCCTTTGAACTAGCTGGAACTCTTGCTGACATTCACTTGGTTCTCTTGCTCCAGTTGCCTGCAACATTTTGTGAATTATTTATTTAATTTTCTTCCTTTTTTTTAATTTTGTTTCAGTGTTGTAAAATATAAAATGTAAATGAAGTATAAATCTGAATTTACTTTTATTTTTATTTAATTTATAATATTAAGTATTTTATATTTATTTGGTTTAGCTAATGTATTAGGATGATTTATGAATAATAGAAATCTAATCAGAGTATAATATAATATAAGAATCCCTATAAGCAACTGGCTATGCTCACCCTAGCCGAAGTCTGGCGCTGAGATTACACGTTGACCACTGTGCCGAGTACACACGAAGCTTCTAATTGCAATGCAAGACTGGGCACACACATCATTATGGTCAGCACTTGAGCGTGCAGGACCTTGAAAAGGAGAGAGAGGGAGGGAGGGAGAGCGCGGCATAGAGAGCGAGGTAAGGCGGACGGACGTTCATTAAATGTACAAATTGTGCGCGCTGCCAAAAAGATTTTTTAATAAATGGCAAAGGCTTTGGGGAGCGAACGCAAATCAAATATGAGTCCATGCATTTCTAATGTGCAAGTGCAATAGATGCGACTGTGACTGCGAATGGGAATGGGAATGGGAATGCGAATGCGAATGTGTTGCTTAAAGCAGCTCTGATTAAATTTAATGCAAATTTTGAACCCTTGCGCTGCCAAAGAGTGTGCGGGTGGCATTCGTGGCGGCGTCACAGTCTGTTTGCGCAACTTTTTTCCTGCTCTCTGCTGACTTTTTAGACTAAAAGTCAAATATTTCATTTCGAAATTCCAGGCACTAAGACGAGAATGAAATGTGAAAATGTACAAATACATATAGGCATGTGTGTGTGTGTGTGTGTGTTTGGGCGAGTGTGTGTGTGCCACGCCTACAGCAAACAGGCCAACGATAGCGGCAAAACACATTTTTCTAGTTGCGCCCGAACTCGAGCCGGCGGCTGCTTAAAAACTATAAATTAAGTTTACAACTTTTCCGCAAAAAAAAGGAGAGAAAAAAGGAAACAAAAGTTTTTGTTTTTTTTTAGCCTTCATCGTTCCATTTGCTGATGCTGCTACTTCTAATGTTGCCGTTGTTGCGCCACTGTTTTATCACAGTGTGACAAAATAGTAGACAATAAAAAAATGTGTGTCAAGCAGCCGCCGCTCGCAACTTTGACATCCATCATTGCCGACACTTGTTGACCCGAAATCCGAGAGACTAGCTGGCTAGCTGACTAGGCCAGGTGGACGAACGGACGGATGGACGTTACCTGCCTTGCAGCTAGCAAACTGACAGCTAATCAAAATGTCGCACAAAGTTCATTAACAACATTTTCCAGTCAATTGTCTTGTCAGGTTTGGCCAACAGCATATTTCCCTCCCCCTCCCTCTCTCACTCTCTCTCGCTCTCGCTCATTCTCTGTTTGCGTTTTGCATAGACAGCAGTCGGATGGGCGGAGGGGCGGGGCTCGGGCAGCTGGCAGTTAGGTCGTTTAGGTCGTGGCAGCACTTTGTTAACAACTTGGCATCCAAGTTGTTTGTCTTTCACCTTCAGCGTGTCGATGACACAACTCCCACTTATAACAGCCGGAGCTGTGGGCGTGGCCCATTTTATTGCCAGGCAAATCAAGGAAACTTAACGAACTGTTCCCGCTTCACAGTCAGCAGTCGGCAGTCGACAGTCGCCACTTGGCAGTTGGCAGTTGGCCGGCATAACTCTGGCCGAACTCAACGTCTCGGCCACCTTGGTTAGCCAATGAACTTGAAATTGGCAGCAGAAGACAACGCAAACAGACTGTAAATTGTTTATGCCCACATAAATTGTCATGCAGCCCATGCCAAACAGCGTTCAATCAAGATTTCTCCAACCACATGCAGCAGCGGCAGCTCCAAGTTTCTATTTCTGTTTTTATCCATCTCAATTTAGATTTCGCATTGCAAATTTTGATAAATTTGAGCCTGGATTCATTACAAATATTTGCTGAGCTAGAACATTTTAAATATTTGTCAAATATAATGCCAAGTCTTGTGATACCTACCTTGAGGTACTTTAAGGTTTCAGTGCTGTTCAAGTCTATTCTTAGCTTCTATTTAGAGTAAGAATGAAACCTGTAATATATTCCTTTGGCATAGATCTATTGTATATGCCAGACTTATATATCACATGTAAATAGTTTAGGTAAGTTAATATACTTACAAATTCCACAAGTAAGAGTGCTCTAGTCGCCCTGAACCCTACATGATAACTTCTTTCTACACGTTTTTTTTTATTATTTTTTAAATTATCGATTTATATCGATAGTAATTGTTCAAAAGAACTAGAAATTAATTTGATGAATAATTAGCATAGTGACGTACCGCAATAATCTGTTGAATCAGTTGTTCTGTCTCTTATCTTACTGCGAGCTAAATGAATACGTATAGAGAACAATATCAATTCGATGAACAAGTTCCGCCATAAAATCTGTTCCATCGGATTGGGGAACACTGGTTCAGTTAGATGAAGAATTCCCACGGTGAGATCTCTTGATTCAGTTGATCAGATCCTCATGATAGTGAGCTGAAGAGCCAGTGTCATCATATTTGGAAACACTAATTCAATTTGACGAACTAGTTCCATAGTAAAATCTCTTGAAATCCCCTGTAAAGACCGCTCTTAAGATAGCGAGTTTAGGAATCATTTAAATTGCTTTTGGGAACTCTGGTTCATTTTGATGAACAAGTTCCGCTGTAAGATCTTTTAATGAAGTTCTTCAGTTCCTCCCCCACATCTGTAAATCGTAAATAACTAAATTGTATAGCTCACAGTTCAGCGAACTGCTTAGCTCAGTGGCTCATCAGGTCAGTTTCAAGTCTTGCCCAATCGAATCAGTCGTGAGATATATCAAAGAGCTCCACGTGCAGTCGCTGCTAGCTTCATGCTGTTCCATTTGGTTGGGCTTAGATCGGCTTGGGTTTCGGTTCTGTTTGGCTTTGTTGTGATTTGCGTTTTGTATATTCATATATGCATAAATATCCTTGACCTGTTTGCGTGTCTTGCGCTTTTGTGCGTGCCAGGAAGTCAGGCCGGCAGAGGGCTCTGTCCGCCGGCCCAACGGCCCGACGTTCACTCCACCCACCACCCACAGTCGGGCTGTGCGTGCCAGGCAGGCCTCACTCTTCCCACACACACACACACACACACATGTAGAGTATTTTACATAAAGCACACACAGACATGCACACACACGCACTCAGGAAGAGGAACAGGGTCGTATGCCCATTTGATATGCAAGCAATCCATGCAGTTAACGACGTGCACATAAATATGAAGAAATCTTAAAGCTCTCGACTCGAAATAAAACAGAGCCAAGCGAACCCAGGCAAGCACAGCGCACCGAAGCCAAGGATTAAACGGTCTTAAAGTAGCAGCAAAGCAATTTAAGTTCCGACTGGCAAAAGCATCCATAAACTCCGCTCAAATCCAGAAATAAACTTTTGTCTAGTTTAATTAGTACGAAGCACTTGTTTAATTAAATAAATAAGTCGCCTGCCGCAGAGGTGCAAACTACTTTGTCAGACCGCAAGTCCCCAAACAATAATTTTAAGTCAACTATTTGTGGAGCTAAGGAGCTGAAAAGAACTGTTAACTATTGGCTAAGGAATATATTTGTTTGTTTAATATGTTCATATTTTGCTATATTTTGATTATTGCTTATATATTGTTTGTGTATATATGTATATATATTTTTTCCGCAACAATGGTCTTAACTTAGACAATGGTCTGATGCGCATTGTTGCTTATTCATTGTTCATTGCTCATGGCTAATTTCAAGCATTAGCCATTTTCATTGGAGCTCTTTGCTTTTAATATCAGCTTAGCAAAATCTGTTAATTTAACTAGTTGTTGCTGGAAGTTTAGCTGGAGTGAAGTATAATAGTATTAATTATCAAAATTATAATTTCGACAATTACAGAGGCTAATCGGATTATCATGAAATCTATAATAGAAGTAATCAAGTACTTGACTACACTTCAGTGAGGCCATGGCTGAAAGTAGGTCAGATCTGGCCAAAGGAAGTTTTCGGCATATTCAAATGCGTTTCAAATCTCAAAAAAAAAAAAAAAAAAAAAACAAAGAATTAAGTCCACTTTTGGGCCTTGAACCCATTGAGAATAGAACGGTTCTGTTAATAGGTACATAACAGGCAGAAGGAGGCGTAGCGGAGCCCTTAAAGTAATTTTACTCTTGATCAAAACGACGCGTTGAGTCGATCTACGCATGTCCTTGTATCCGTCTTAGTGACAAAATATCTTAGTCTTAGTTAGTTCGTCTATCGGACAGACGTCCGTCCGTCTGTTCATCCCGCTATACGTCCTTCTTTTCGTTAGTATGTACGCAACGATTTCATAAACAATAACATTTCACTCAGCCTGAGCATTGTGAATGAGTGCATAAAAAGTCACATTTCAAAAAGTTCATGGCTGAACTGGTTCAGTAAATTGAACAAAAATTGATAATGCTCGCTGGCAGCCAGCGTGGACAAAGGTTCATCAACTTTAAAGTAGTCGCCTTGTGTGTGTGTTTGTGTGTGTGTGTGTGTATGTGTGAGTACGTGTTTGTGCGTGTGTGCGAGACAAAAGTCGCAAAAATGAACGCGTAATTGTTTGCACATGAATACATTGGGTAAATATGTATTTACCGCACGCCGCTGCTGCTGCTTCTGCTGCAGTTGTCGCCGACGTCGCCGTCGCCTGTTGCCGCATGCAACGCGCATTCATTTGCATGCAACGACTAGATGAGGGAGCGTCTGGATTGCTCCGGATTGCTGCACGTTGCCAAGTCAAAGGCGTTTTAATCTGCTTACCTTGGCAGCATTCTTTCCATCTCTGCTTCGCCTTCGCTTCTAGCTCTTCTTTTGCTTCCTCCTTTTGTTGCTTTGCTGCAAAATTCATTTGCATGATTGCGAGCGACGAATTGGGAGGAGGCTGATGGGGCAAATGGGGGGCAGGATGCAGAGGCCAGCAGCTGGTTAGGCGAACGGTTCGACTCGTTGACTCCGTTGAGCTGCTGAGTTAGCGCTGCAGCAGCTTTGCTTTAATTACGAGCCTCGCTTGACTTTGAGCACATAAACAAATTGAAACTTGTTTATGGCATGCAAATTAATCAAATCTCATTCTCAATTAAGTCACCCACACCGAGCATCGAGATAACGCCAGCCGGAAATTTCCATCTTGCGAATGCATCAACTGTGCCGGCAGGCCTCGAGCACGACTTACAGTCAGGCATTTCGGTCCCAGGACAATAATTATTATAATTAAACACAAAATGCACACGCAAATCTTTTTGCAGCTGCAGTCACAGTTTTTATGCCCTTTGTCAAGGGTATTATCAGCCACATTGAGCAACGGCCTAATGGCTGCTAACAATTTCAGCTTGAGCTTCCTTTGATTTCGGTTTTTAGCCAAGAGTTGAGTATAGAATAAGCCGGTGGTGTATGTGTGAGTGTTGCCTTCAAGGTTGCCTTCAACAGCTTTTAATTTGTTGAAAATAGGAATTGAGGGCATAGGGAATTCATTAAGGTATATATATAATAGGCAGATATGTAAAGCAAGGTCTGCATTAGCATCAAATCTCGGCTTAATCGGATCTCTCTTTAATCCTGCGTATATCTAGCTCATGATAACTATTCGATTGGTCGTAATATAAAACTGTAACTGTAGTTTGTTATATATATTATTTAGTTATCAATAGACTAGGAAAAGCTCTGTAAATAGTAAAAACTAAATAGAAATAAGTTAATATCGTAGAACCTTCTGTCTAGTCAGTTGCAGTTCCAAGTTCAAAGTTCCTATTTCTATTTGTAAGCCATCTATTTGTTAGTTACTTAAGACTTGGAGCTTTATTACATACATATAATCTATATGCACACATACATAGATTATATATACCATGCCATATACTATACAGTCTGTTAATAGTGAAAACTAAGTAGGAATAAGTTAATATCGTAGAATATTTCTCTAGTCAGTTCCAAGCTCCTATTTCTATCTATTAACTGCATAAGACTTGCAGCTTACAATGCAATTGAGCAAAACTTTATATTATGTTTTTTTGCCTCAAATATACTATAAATTTAAATAAAATATTTAATATATCAATAAATATATTAATAATAAACCGAAAATAACTATAAGCTCGAAAGCTATTCAAAGAATGCATTTTCCATGGCGCGAAGTCGAAACAAAAGCGAAACCGCAGCATAAAATGCGCAATCAAAGAGCAGAACTGTAGAGTGTGTGTGTGTGTGTGTGAGTGTGAGTGTATGTGTGTGTGTGTGTGTGTTAAGGCAGCTGCGAAGACTGCTCAAATATTTGCTGCAAGTTGCTGTTCAACTACAGGGTATTCAGAGCAGAGTCGAACTTGTTTGTATGCCGTCCCTGCCCCACTCCAGCTTGCACTTCGAAATTTGTTTAATGCATAATCAAGTGTTGCACGAGACACACACACACACAGACACACTAACACTAACACACGCACACCTACAACAATAATAACAGCTAGTTCACCCGCAGCGTACAAAGCTTGTTGTTGACCAATTAGCAGAAGCAGAAACAGAGTCGAGCAGCTGAAGGAGCTCGCCTCATGCCTCGTGCCTCGTGCCACTTGGCAGCTGCCACATGCAGCTGTTTGTGGAGCAAGTGTCGAATATTCGGTCAGAATGAGTTGGCTCATTAAAAACTAAACTGTAATTATTGTAGAGCAATGAATATAACGACAGCCGAGATCCATTAATCATAGCTAAATCGCTTTTGATAGCTCCGACTGGCTGCGACTGCAGTCCCTCGACTGTCATCCAAATACCTGAGTCACGGCGCCCAACAGATTATGTTAAATTAATGAATATATATATATGGAGATATATATGTATATATATATACATACATAAATATCTTATGGCCATCCCGCTTGACATTCATTTATTGTGGCTTGACGTAGTTTTGCCAGAAGAATAATTGACTTTCGTATTGTTCCATTTGCAGTGTCTTTTAATTTAATTTGTGCGCCGTCTAACTGTAAAGTTATATACACACACATATACATACATATATATTAAGCATATTTGTAAGTAAATAAATATACATATATATTCCATCTAAATATTTCACTTTCAAGTTTTGGCCACAAAATTCTTGGAAAACTTCATGTTCTCAGCCTATTTTGGCTGTTAGCATTTAGCCAAAGCGCTGAAAGAAAGCTAAAGCACACGTTAAAGTGCGAGTAATTGCTATCATTTGATACCCCGTACTAAATTCAGCTGCTCCATATATAACTCTTACTAGAATCTGTTACTTATATTTAATATATATATTTATCTATTTACTATTCATCTATTGAAGCCAAAGGAGTTACAATCTGACTAGGTATTCGCTAGTCTGGTATACCCTATCTTCAGCTACCATTCCCCCTGTAAAGTTATTCCAAGTATTTTGAACTTTTGCTTCAATTCGGATTTCAAATTTCGACTTAAAGTCGTCGCAGAACAAAGTAGTTTAGCTTTTTATCGTTAGAATCTTGGCTTCTTATTAGAATTGCATTGGCATGAAGGTATGAGAGAGTGAGACAGAGAGAGAGAGAGAGGCACCTGGCTTATACGGGCTAAGCCCTTTGATCTTTGTTGGCTACAATGTGACTGCTGTCGCAGCAACAACAGCAGCAGCAGCAGCAGTGGCAACAGCAGCAGCAGTGGCAGCGGCAGCATCGAGAAACCCATTTCCGGTGCCATTTGCAACAGTTGCTTCAAAGCGAATTGGACTGGAGCTGTGCCAGCGACAAGCTGCCAAAAGAAGTGAAAGTGGGGAGCAGAGGGCTGGCTGACACCTGCATATGTGTGTCTGTGTGTGGGCGCAAAGACCACGCGTTACAATTATGAGACAGATTCAATATAACCGCAGCAGCAGCGACAGCATCGACAGCGGCAGCGGCAGCAACTGCGATTAGCGCAGCGCAACGTAAGGACTGCTTGTAAATTAGAAAGCCGTACGAAGAGCACGAGTTCACCAGCTTCGTTCTCTTTGCTCTCGCAGGCTCTCTGGCGCTCAATTCACCACACTGGCACGCAGGCAGGCAAGCCAGCCCAACGGCAAACTCACCACACTGGCTCTGCCGTGCTGCTCGCACCAAGTCGCCGTTCAGTCTAACGTTGAACTCTGCCGCTATTTGTTGCTTCACTTCTCTCAGCAGTGACACACACAGCGCTTAACGGTACGTGCTTTCGACTACGACAACGTTGACAACGACAACGACGACGACGACAACGCCGACATCGACGACGACGACGACGCCGCGTCTAACGGCCGCCCGCTCTCTTAACAATCAAATTGTTGCCTCTGCACGCGACTTAAGTTGTTCTAGTATTTATTTATTTGTGCTCGAAGAAAAGCAGCAAAGAAAAGTAAATAATAAATTCAATTTTTGTGATCATTTTTTTTTCTCGTGCCCTGTCGAAACAGCAAACAGCATCTGAATCGAATTGAAATTTGGATTGTGCCGAAATTGTTGATCTAACAGTGTTAACCGGCACCACAGTGCGTATGCTTGATTAGTTGACAAGTGCCCGAAAATGCAACAAATTCCAAGCGAAATTCCAGACAACAGTCCGTCATACAACTACACACACCCAGACAATCGAGTGTGAACAAAGTGCATAAACTTTTCCGCATTTCCGCAAAAAGGAAACCAGAAAACAGCTGAAAAGTCGAGCTGAAACGGTTAGTAGAAATCCATTTTAGTGTGAAAATTAAAGTCAATGATAATTATCATTAATTATTTAATTGATTTTGCTTAACAAATATGTTTATATTCTAAATTATATAATTTACACATTTTTATAGATTTTAAATATTTATTTATTTTTTTTTTTACTTAATTCTTTCCGTCTGTTTGCTTAAAACAATAATTCCATTTATTTGCGAGCATTTTTTTAGTTTTCCATTTTGTTTTTTTTTTTTATGTTTGAATTTTTCATTTAGCTGCAAACTTTCTGGAAACAATCAAAAGCAGGCCGCAGGCATTTGGCAATTGTAAACAAATGTTTTTTTATTTGCATTTAAGTTTTGCTTTTATTTCAAATATCGTGAAATAAATTTAATGCAGCTGCAAATGCAAATTTAAAGTTAATTCTCATATTAATTCGAATTTAATTACTTTAAATGCTTAACATATTTTTTTTTAAATAGAAACATAAATTGAATTCGCTTTTAATTGGACTTTAATTATTTGATAATACTTCAAAAAGTTGTTTAAATATTAAAAAAAAAAAATAAATAAAAAAATAAAAATTTATTAAAATAATTCAAATATGTCAAATATAATTTATAATTATTTAATGGTTAAAAATAGTTGTTAAAATATTAAAAAAAAAAAATATAAATATTTATTGAAATTTTTAAAATATTTGTAAGTATTATAAAGACCTTTTGTTTATCTATTAATAATGAAAAAACTAATTAGAGTTTTTTCTTAAATTTAAATTTCATTATATTTTTAAACTTTTTAAATACTATAAATATTTTTAAAAATATGTTTTAGTAACAAAAATACTTTAAAATATTTTTAAATATTAAAAATACTAAACAAAAAAAATAATTAAATATAATACAATTTTTTTGTAATTTTTTTAACATTAAATTTTTTTAACATTAATTTTTTAAAAATAACATTTAATTTGTAATATATGAATAATATTTTTAAATAAAATTTTTAAAAATAACATTTATTTTTTAATATATGGATAATATTTTTAAATGTTCAAAATATTTATAATATATTTTTTTTTATTGTTTTAAATATTAAAATATTTAAACAAATTTTTTATTTTTATTTTAAACAATTTTTTAATGCAGTTACTTGAAATAATTTATAGAAAATCGTGTAAAAGCTGGAAATATTTATATTTATTCAATAAAAATTAAATTGGAATTCAATTTCCATTATCTAAAGTCGGAGAGAGCTTAAAGGTGAGCTCCTCAAAGCATTAATATAACATATATTATACAATATATATACGTACATATATACAGCCTTTAATACACATTCGTATACTATAAACAAACGAATCGCACTATTCATATGATTTATATTCATCTTATGGCCGCAACTGCTCGTTTCTACCATTATTTTGACAGGCAAATAGAAACAGCTTAAGGCTGCTTGCGTTCGCCTCTCTAATTTACAGCTATATTAACATAATCCAACAGGTTTTATTGACACATTTAGAAAATGAAAAAGCCAGAAAGCCATGCATATATATATGGTATATATATGTATATATATAAGTCTATAGCAAAGCAGAATAATCCAATATGTTAATTAGTTGGGCTGGAGTAATTGAAGTGCTGGCAGCACGAGGAGCTTAGCTTATCTACTCCGTGCTCTCTGGCTCTTGAGCAGGTTTGTTTTCCATTTGGCATAGTGCAATGTTAGTGTTGGTCAACGCTTCGTTAGCTGTGAGCGCCTGTGGCGAGCAGAGTTAATCAATCTGGAAGTAGTTATCAATATGTGCGAGCAGAGTGAGAGAGAGAGAGAGAGAGGGAGAGGGAGCGCGTCGATAAGAAAACTACTTGAATTTGAAAGGCAGCGCACAAAAACTGTCAGAGAATAAACGAAAGGGAGAAATGGGGAGTGGAGAGTGAGGAATGGAGAGTGGGGCGTCGAGAGTGGGAAATGAGGAATGGGCGCAGCGAGACAGCGGACAGGCGTTAAGCAGCAAAAGGATCTACATGATTTATAAGCTACATTAAATTGAATATTCAACATAATGTAGCCTTTAAATGGGACGATGCGCAGCAGCAGCAACTATCAGAGTATATATGTATATGTATATATATATGTATATGTATATATATACATATATATATACGTACATCTGTATATGCTCTGCCAGCTGAAGGTCATTTGGGCTCGACTTGGGGCTAATGTCCAAGTGACTTTTGGCCGCGCCTGAGAGAGAGAGGGAGAGAGAGAGAGGGAGGGAGTGGGAGAGAGAGGGAGCGTGCCGCAAAATCAAAATACTTGGCCAGCGCCTAATGGCATGCCTTGTTGCGCTTGAGCATACCGAGTGGCCAGCATTGTTATTGTTGTTGTTGTTGTTGTTGTTGTGCCCTTTGTTTTTGTGGCTTTCTGCTGTTCATAAATGCCGAAATAAAATAAAAATCGCTCAACTTTGTGCGTCGAAAAATATGTGATGTTGTTTAAGTTCAACGTGTGCGAAAGTAATTTACGAAAGCGGCAACGTAGCGAGCATTATAAATCACACGTTCAGCCCCACAGCAGAGTGCCAACTATAACTGCAAATGCGCACACACACACACACGCACACACGCACGCACACATAGGTCCTCTCTCTCTTTCTCTCCCCCTTTCCGTGGCAAACGCGTTACGTGTGCAGGTCAAATGTGAAAAGTCAGCCAATTCGGAACACATTTGACAGACAAGACGGCGGCGTGACTTACTCTGTTCCTGAACTACTCTAAGCCTAATGCCACGCCCACATTGCTGACACTTACCAACACTGAACTTTATAGTAGCGGAAAGCAAACACAAACTCGCACACTCCAAGACTTTTGAGAACTACAGAAAGAGGACTTTCAGTTGCCCCTATTTGATGACGAACCTTAAGATTGTATTTTATAAGAAATGTGGAATATCAACCGAAAGTTGATTACTAATTTTTACGGATTTTCAAGAACAAAAGTTGAAATTTGGAAAATATATAAATTCAGAAAATAAATAATTTCTGCAAAATATAAAAATTCAGGGAAGAACTAAGCACTGCAAATATATGAATTGACGAATTACGTTATATAAGAAATTATATAATAAAAAAATATATGAAAAACTATATATATAAATTCAGGAACCATTTAAATTTGGGAAACATATAAATTTAAAAAAATATATATAAATAAAAAATAAGAAATTATATAATTATGAAATATATAAATATATAAAAAACATATATAAATAAGAACTATTTAAATTAGGAAAATATATAAATTTTGTAAATATGCACTATATATTTAAGAGTTTTTTAAATGCAGGTTATATATAACCTTAAAGAAACAATAATTTCTGAAAGTACGTAAATTTAAAAAAAGAAAATTTATAAATTTTTGGCATTAACAAAGTTATGGAAATAAATAAAATCTAGAAAAAATATATATTTTTTATTTTATATATAAATTCAAAAACTATATTAATTCAGGATATATTTACATTTCAAAATAAATAAATTCTATATTTAAAAAACTTTCCGATATTTCGCAAACTTTCTCCGCTATTGAAAAATTTCTTTTGAAAGAATTTTGTTAAACTAAATCTTAGTCTTAATGCATATACGTCGAGTACATATTTAACGAGATATTACGATATTTTAAATCAATTTATTCAAATTCAACAAGTTGAACAAGTGTTAACCCTATTCCAATTCAATGGCAAGTGCAGCCAACTACCTCAACTTATAATACATTATCAATATCATATACTATCCCTCAACTGAAACTATCGCACATAGCCTCACACTTGACAGTGGGTCACCCTGTATTTAGCACCTTCTCCGATTGCCTCCATTTCTCGCTGTCGACAGCACCTGCGGCAGCTTCAGAGTTTAGGCACAGCCTACTATATGGAGAAAATGGAGTGTGGCAGGCGGGCCAGGCAAATGACTGGAGATGAAAAGGAAAACATCAAATACATCAAATTCCGATAGCAATAATCAGAAACTGAACTGAACTGAACTGAACTGAACTGTGCTGAGCTTTGCGATGAATAACAGTGAGGAAAACTTTGAGATGGACTTCTTGAGCTTCTTGGCCAACTCGCAGCGTCTGACCCAGTGGGTGAGTAGTGGTTGTAGTTGTCGGTGGTTGTTGCTGTTGTTATTGAGGAATGCACGGCTAAGCTGCTCGGCACTTACAGCGCCCCAAGGGCGGGGCTGAGCTGATGTTCATAGCGCTGTCGCACGAGAGCTGCGACCTGGACTCGGTGGTCAGCACCCTGGCGATTGCCTATCTGCGCTACCGCAACCCGGGCACGCTGCAGCACAACTACATGCCCATGCTGAACATGATGCGGCGTGACTTTGCCAGCAAGACGGAGGTGCGCTTCCTGCTGGACAAGCAGCAGATAACGGCCGAGCGCCACCTGGTGTTCCGCGACGACATCTCCGAGGATCTGCTGATGCGCAGCCGCTTCATCTTGGTGAATCATCACGTCAGTCCGTTCCACTACTGCACCGAGGAGGTCTACGACTATCGGCCGTACCAGTGCGAGGCGGCCCGGCTGCCCGTCTACTGCCAGCGCATCATGCACCCGATGCGCTCGTGCGCCGCCCTGATCACCGAGCGCTACGACAGCCCCCTTTATAACTATACGAACGTGCGCTGCCTGCGCGTCTTCGAGCTGCTGCATGCCGCGCTGCTGCTGCAGAACGCCAACTTCGCGACGGATCCGCCCGAGCAGCTGCACAATGTGCGCGACTTTCAGCTGCTGATGTTCCTGGAGAAGCACCTGGGCGAGCTGGAGATGCCGCAGCGGACCGTACTCTATGACACGCTGATCAACGCCATGTTCGATCTGAACGAGCTGACGCTGCCGCAGATTCTGCGGCGCGAATTCAAGCTGATGCGTGCCACCAATGGCCTCCACCAGGTGCGCATTGCCCAGTGCTGCTTCCCCATGGCTGTGACGCGCTTCATCTCCTTCGAGTTCGCCCAGCTGGCCGTGCAGCAGTTCTCCTCGGAGCACAACTGCGACTTCCTAATGCTGCTGGGCACCAGCATCCAGCCGAAGGGCGGGCCGGTCGTCAAGGAGCTGGGCCTGATACCGTTGGACTCGCTGCGCCACGTGGAGGACAGACGGCTCTTCGATCACATGATCATCAATCTGAACGCGGCCAGCGAGCCGATCCTGGCGCTGGAGCCGTATCGCGGCCTCAACTTCATGCAGGGCGCCTTCTTCTTCCTCAACGTGTGGAACGTGCAGTTCCAGGACATGCTGCAGCTCGTCCAGTGCATCATATTCAACTGGGTGTCCACGGAGAAGTGTCCACCCGCCTAACCACACACCAGCTTCGACTTCGACTTCCATCTGACGTCTTTCACATTCTTCTTCTTGCTTTTCACTCTGCCACATTTGCTCGTATTACGCATCTAATCCATCAACACGGACTCGACTAAGACCACTTTTCGGATACTTTTACACGGCTGACGACTTCCCTCACTCGAAACTTCCCGCTCATCGGATTTCCACTTGAGCTGAAGCTTCATGAACCCGGGCATGTTTCGCTTACATTTGTTTATCTTAATGTTTGAACTTGAAGCCAAATGAAAGCCAGATGGAAGTTGATTTCATTAAATGCAGAAATTACATAAAATATATATAAAATATATTTATATATATATGCACATATGTTTTTGACTGTGAATTTAAAATACCTTAAAAAAATAGATATATATTTATATATAAACAATTATAGCATTATAATGGCATAAAAAACAGATCTGAAAAAAAGGAATTTTTTATGCAACAGATTTTTTGCCATTTTAAATTTGTAAATATTTTATTTTTTTGAATTGCCCAGCAACAGTATTCGGAGTATTAACTGCTTTATTCGCATTCCATGCAGCAACATTATTAAATAATTTATATTCAATTATTGCGATCAAAATGCATGATAGATGAGCGCACAGTTTGTTCGTGAATGAAGCACGAGTGCTTAGCCCAAGCGTTTGCATTTAAATTATGATTTACGCACACAGGAAGAGAGGGAGAGAGAGAAAGAGAGGGAGAGGGGAGAAGGGATATCAGAAAGAGAGAGAGAGAGAGAGGAAGATTGGAGCTGGGAGCGAAAGCAAAGCAATCAGCGTGAGAGATTGCCTGCTCTGTGTGTAGTTGATGACAGAAGGGTAGACAGCAAGCAAGGGTGGTGCAGAGTGGTGCGAGGTGGTGCGACTGCTGGAACCATTATACAATGCATTAATCTAATCATATGAGCGAGAATATGCCAGTTGCCAAATTCATGAACTCTAAAATGGAGTCTTACGAATGTGACCATGTTTTCATATTAACTTTTTGCGTTGCTGCCACGCACAAAGAGAGAGAGGGAGAGAGAGAGGGAGAGTCCCTCTTGGGGGCAGGCAAAAGTATTTGCAACTTGATTTATAAGCGCGCTGATGTCAGTTACGTGCACGCACTCAATAATGCCAGCGCAAGTTAACAGGTGGGGCAGGTGGGGCAGGTGCTGCGTGGTGGGCGGCGGGTCGCGCCGAGGGTTGTATCTGTTGTTGTCTTGTGACAACAATTGGCAAAAAAAAAAGGACTCGCCGCCATTGCGCAAATTGCTTGCAACACTTTTGCTTTGACGGTCGCCATTTGCCGTTTTGGCTTTTATAAATCGCTTAGACCCCGCGCCCAATTGTAGTGCTGCCACGCCCCCCCCCCCCCGACGCCCAGTCGACTCCACTGATAACGGCGACAAGTCAAAGACGCCAAAAACAGGCAGCGCTGTGACGTCAGCCAGCCGAGAGTCGACATTATTCTCGGGCGCCACTCAAAACACATCCATCAGCAGCGCGTTTGTGTGAAGAGCTTAATGCTCAGCTGCTCAAGCTGAAGGCGGCAGGTGAGCGAGAGAGAGAGAGAGAGAGAAAGGAAGGGAGAGAGAGAGAGAGAGAGAGAGAGAGAGAGACAGTAAGAGCTTGCCTGTCATCCTAATTGTTCGACTGCATGTCTTTTTTTTCTGCGCCTCTCTCTCCACTCGCACTCTTCCCTTCCTCCTCCTCCTCTTCGTCTGCTTCTGCTGCTTTTTCGCTTTCATTTGATATACACTTGCCGCGGGCAATAAAACTTGAACACGTCTTCAGCTTTATGACAGTTCCTAACATTTTTTTTTTTTGGCTCTTATGGAACTATGTATATAAATATGTATATAAATATATACATAAATATATATATGCTGTTCAAGTTTGCTTTAAATATAATAGCTAGATTTCATGTATTTATAGTCAAAGCCAATTCAGATTTCAGTTCTACATTAATGACAATCTGACAATTCAGGCAAATGTAGAGCTGATGTGTTAATTCTTATTTCTAATCTTTTTATATCAAACACAAATATTTTTGATTGATTGTCTGCATTCAATGGACGCCAAAACTGCTGTAGAAATTTTGAAAATAAAAAAAAATTTTACAAATATTTTTTAAAATTCAACATTATTTGTGCAGAAGAAAATAGAATATATGCAATATATGAATATATGCAAAATAATTGAATAAATCATTTTATCGTTTTCTTTAAACTATAACTATGATTTATGTTTAGATAAAATGAACTCTATTCATAATAAATTAACGAGTAAAAAAAACTAACACGAAAAAAGTAGAATTTAACATATCAACTATATACAAATATATATATATAATATAATATGATAAAATAAAATAAAATAAAACAAAAAAAATAAATAAAATACTAAAATATTAATAAATAATAATATATATAAATACAAATAATATATAATATAATCATATAAATAAATATATAATAAAATATAATATTAGAATTTTATACATATTTTTGCAAAATATCCATGCTAATCCAGTTCGAGCAGGTAGTTCATTTACATATATGTATATTTAAATCATAATAAATTTGCTTATCTGCACATTTTGATTTACGCATTCCCGTGTTCAAGTTCTGCTTTCTGCGCATTCAGCTTCGCTTCCTGCGAGGATATCAAATCGTCGTTGGCCTGCTGAGAGCTGAGAGCTGAGAGTTGGGAGCAGGGGGAGCTCCGTGCTCCGTTTGTTGTTTTGTCATTTTCATTGTTTTTTTTCCGTGTTGCTTGTTTACCATTGCATACTTTTGTGCGCTGCGCGCGTAATGAAGATAATTGCTGTTAAGCGCATCTCTAAGCGGATTTCAGAGCCATGCCTCACAGCCGAGCAGAGTGGGGCAGAGTGGAGCAGAGTGGAGCCACCTTGCGCCAGCTACCTGCTGCACGGTATTTACCTGTCTGCGTTGTCAACGAAAGTTTTAGCATTTGACTTTCGTTCGCATGCCCTGCAAACGAATGGGATGGGGGAAGGGAGCATGCGTGCGTTGTGGCTGGGGTATGGCTGATGAGGCGTATACTTGATGAAAGTTATGTATTATATTCATTTAAGTATGAAATATATAAATTATATATAACTATTACATTCATAATTTTTTGATAATTTTATTTGATTAATTATTCAATATTTTTTTCAGTTAGAATATTTAATTATTATATTTTATTTATGTGCACAAATTGCAATTAGATTTTATTAGATTAGATTTTTATTTATTTATTATTATTTAGAAATTGATTATTTGCGAAATGCACTTAATTCCTTTTATTATTTTATACACATTATCTTAGAGTTTTGAATTTTGTTTATTATTTATATTTTCTATATTTATTTTCTATCTGAAAGTTAGAATTTTCTTTAATTATTATTATTTTTTTTACATATATTCCATTTTTATTATTTATTTTGTTTTACATAAATAAAAGCCAGTTAGATTATTTCAGTTCGAGTATTAATATATATATATTTTTTTTTTCTTATATTCAGATATTTTCTATATTCTATTTTAGGTTCTATATTCCAGTTAGAATATTCTAGTTATCATCATACATTATTCTATTTTTTGTTTACTTAAATTCTAGCTAAATTATTTTTATTTTCTTCATCTATCTTAACCTAAGCCATATCAGATTTGAATAACAACTTTATATGCTTTGCTATAGACATGCCTTTGATATATATCTCATTGTATATATATATCATATATATTTAGATTAGGTTTCCCAAAGTTAGCTTGACATTAAACATTATTAAAATACGTACATAAATTCCAATTCGAGTATTTATTTTCTTTTATATAAAGAAAGTTCAGCTCGAGTATTCAAATATTTTGTATTTTCTTTTACATACACGAGCTCCAGTTGAAAAAATTTCCCTTTACGGTATTCAAGTATTTTCTGTTCCATATTCCAGTTGGAAGTTTTTAGCTAAAATTCTTCAATATACTTTTCTTTTTCTTGTATACCTAAATTCCAGCTAGAGTATTTTTATTTTTCTTTCACATACACAAATTCCAGTTAAAGGGAATTCAGCAGTCGTTCAGTTCTGCTCAGCCCTTAACAGTTTTATTTATTAATTTTTTAGTTGCGTCGCTTTTTACGTTTTCCTTTTTAATTTGCACTCGGCGTGGCTATGTGTGTGTGTGTGTGTGTGCGCTGGCTGTCAGTGGGCGTGGCAAGGCGCTTTTATTTCAAAGAGCGCACGAGACTTGCATTAATTAAATTCTTTAGACGGCTATAAAAAGGTGTTGCCTTGTTTTCTACCCCTTGCCGCTGCCGTTGCCTGCTTGCTTGTTCTTATTCTTATTATTCTTCTTATTATTATTATTATTATTATTGCTGCTGCTGCAGCAGCACCTAATTGGCAAACTGCTTAAAGTGGCTGGCAAACGGGGCGTATGCGTGATCCGGCCCTATAAAACAATCAGAGTGTGGCAAAGACTCTCAACACGCTGCAGGTCGAGTGGGTGAATGCGAATGCGAATGCGAATGCGAATGCGAATGCGTCTCCATTGTCCGGCTGCTTCCACTCACTACTCACTACTTGCGCTTGGCTTTGCATATTTCCGGCTTCCGTTTGCGTTTCGTTTCTTTTCCTTAGGCTGCGACATTGTCACGAATTTCCAGCTAACTTTGCTACGTATCGAAATTTCGTTTCGTTTCGGCTCGTTTGTTTGTTTTCCCTCGAAAAACTTGTTTACAGCCAGCAAATTATTGTGACAGACGCAGGAACATTTATGACAAATACAATAATAATAATAACAAGGCGAAGGGGATTGGCTTCGGCTTCGGCTTTGCCATGTAACAGGTAATTGTTTTCGTGCCTGTCGCTCCGCTGCGCTTCATTTGCTTCCTGCTGCTCGTCCTGTTGCCTATTTGCCTTATAAATTCAGTTAGCTACTTCTACTTCATCTGTTTTTCCTCTTTTATTTTGTTCTTTTTTTTTTCTTTATTCCTTTGCTGCTATGGCATAATTTATTGTATTCCTTCGCTCGCATTTGCATAAATATTTTAATTTGCATTTTAACAAAATGGGAATTTTGTTGCGGCCTGCGCAACATAATCTATTATATACATAGACTTAGAGTTTTATCTATACATATATATAAAATATATTATGCAGCTCTCGAGCCATTTTCTAGATGGAAATATATAAATAGATATACATATATATATATATATGAAAATAATAACAAGAAAATGAGCTTGCAGAGAATTGAATTTAGATTCGAATTGTGTCGAGTGGCTTTAAACGCAATTCACTCCACTCAAGCGAATGAGCAAATGCCTTGGCCAAAGCCACAAGCTGCAGCCAGTGCGATGCGATTCGAGGCGCAACAAGTAAATCAATAATATATATATATATATATATATATATATATACTTTATGCAAATGATGCTCAGCACAAAGCAGCCGTTGTGTAAGCTTCATTTGTGATTTCAATTAGCTTTCATGTTATTTTAATTAAAAGTAATTTCGAACAGCATTCAGTTGCATTAATGCTTAATTCTATTCAAATTATGTTTCTATTAAATAACAATGCTGCTGACATGTTGCATTTGTTATTACTGTATATATGTATATATATATCCATATATATAAGTATTTATTTATGTATATTACTTAATATTGCACATACGCCACGTCTGACCAGCTTTCGTTTGTAATGTTAAGCTGGCGCTGCTCTTGCAGTTATTACTTCTACTGTTTTCTGCATTTTGGTTTTGGTTTTGGCTTACACTTCAAATTAAACTCAATTTCTGTTGAAAAAACTCCATAAGAAATGTAATAATATGAATATTTTATATACATAAATTAATTATAAATATAAATTATATATTTACTGCAGTTAAATTTTTCTCTATATTAAATATATAAACTATATATTTTGCCAACTTCTGTAGAGTTATTATTATTAAAATGACTCTTTCTTATTGAATATATAATAATTCTATATTAAATATTAAATTATAAATTAAATATTTAAATTGCATATTTCTCATATAATGAAATATTCTCTATATTAAATATATATGTAAATTATATACACTCCCATCAAATTGCCCTTGCCCCATTTCAATATCTATATCTTCATGCATGTGTTCAATGCTCGATAACCAAAACTTGGCCAACTATCGTCTGTCAATTATCGATTAGTAATTTTTGAACGCAACGCCACAGACATGGGCATTAAATTAGGGAAGATGCGAGCTAAGCAAAACGGAATTTGTGCGGCAGCAAACGCGCATAATTTAATAAAAGTCGAAGGGAACGCTGCCCGCCGGCGCTTGTGACCCAAAGTAGGCAATCACTTTATTATTAAGCCAGACACACACACACATGCACACACACACGCACACACACTCAGACACACACATGCAGACAGAGTTCATAAAAAAGCAAACACAATAATGGCATCAAATTTGAAGATTTGATGCGGGAAAATGCTTTTCACGTTTTCAGCATTTTGGTGGCTTTTGTGCGTGTGTCTAGGCAGCTTATTGATAGATAATATATTTATATTTAAATAACACTTCATCATCCAGTTGTCGATGACGGTTTTTTCTTTATTTTTCCATCTTCATCTTGAGGGGTGTCGTCGCACTGGATTTTGCTGTTCAAACGCACAACGCTGCGTATGCGTAACATTGTTTGCCCTCGTGCAGGGAACTGAAGTGTTGAAGCGGGCGATTGCGGCTGCCTTATAAATAAACTTGATCCATTACACACATACAATTTGACTCGACTGCCGGCTGCCGGGCTGCCGAGTGCCATAAATTTGGGCTTATGATTTTATCCCTTTTATTATTGGGCACGCCCCTAGGGAGGAGGGAGGCGGGCGCAGCACAGTGGCTCAGCGAGTGCCTGTGGCCGGACATTTTCATCGCATTTTCATTTTCATTTGGGGGGCACGGTTCCATTTTCGTACTCGTACTCGTTCTCGTTCTCGTTTTCGCTTTCATTTCCATTTTGTTTTTGGCTTTTGCCTGTCCGCTCAAGCGTGAAACAACGCTCGCCGAGCCGAATCACATATTCGCACACTCGCACACTCAGGCACACACATGAGCAGCGCATTGTCAGCTTTTTGAGGAGCTTAGGGCTCGGCTTGAAAATAAATAAACTAACAATAAGGCAGGCAAGCAAATTAAACACACACAATGCCCACAAGTTTCTCTTTGTTCGCCTTTCTTTTTTTAGTTTTTCCTCTCTGCCAACCACAAAACTGCGCAAAAGTTTTTTAGCCATGTTAGTTGAGGCCTGCAATCAGCCAGCAGCAAATCAAACAAAATTAACACAATATAACAATGGGATACTCGAAACGAATGTCCTTGGCAATGCTAACAGTACGCACACCCAATCACACACTCACACACCCACATATAATAAAATCACATATCAAATGAACCACAAGGCCGTAACGTGAACCAAATTGCTCCAAAGAACTAGAACTTGGGCCATTCGAGCTTTCGCTCCTGATATATAAAACATTTGATATTGTTTGTTATTCGAGTTCGTCTCCAATGCATATAAATAGAAGAGCTTGAACATTTGTTGGAATCTGTATATTTGATTATTGAATGGCGTGAAAGATATCATATAGTTGATAGAAGTGGGCGATAATTTACTTTTGATAATCGATAGTTATCGAAATAAGAAATCACCATTTCTAGGGAGTTGATAAAGAGACAGATAGAGAGATTGATAGATAGATTGACATATAGTGAAAGTGACAGACAGACAGTCAGAGAGGCAGATTCACAACCCGATAGACAGACAGATAGATAGCACGATTGACAGCCAGATCATGTTGCTGCTAGATGTGGGCCATAGTCGACTTTTCATAGTCGAAAATTATCGAATTGAGAGATAATGATAGATAGTTCGAAAAAGAAACAGGTAGGATAGATGGAGAGGTGTGTTGACGAACAGATTGGCAGGCAGACAGATTGATAGACAGATAGATTGACAGATATAATGACAAACAGCTTGACAGACGATAGACAAATTGACAAACAGTTTGACAAACAGATAGACAGTTTGACACATGCATGAAAATAGTTAATTTAATAATCGGATAGAGAAACTGATGTGCAGATCAACAGACCTCCATATTGACAAACGGTTTGGCAGGCAGATTGACAGACAGATATACAAACATATTGAAAAACGGTTTGTCAGACAAATAAACAAACAGACAGATCGACAGGTAGAGAGGCAAACAGATAGATAGACAGATGACAGACAGATAGATAGACTGATATATTGACAAACAGTTTGACAGATAGACAGATTGAACGACAGGTTGATTGACAAACAGTTTAATATGCAGTTATACAGGCAGACAGATAGATTTATAGGCAAATAGAGAAACTGACATTTGAAAATAGACTAAATAGTTCCTGAATATGAGAATAATCAAACAGGTAATTCAGTTACTAATTATTTAATAATTACATTTTTTAAAATTTTATTTAAAGTTTTTTTTCGCACTGCGCCTTTTAGCACTTATCGTTAAAGTTTCTCAAATATCTCAAGCTTATCAACATTTTCGCCAGAATAAAACTTTTTAAACGCACTTTTCGCGCGCGGACATCAGAAAAATTGTATTCGTTGTGCGCGCAATCGCTCGGAAATTAATAGCTCAAGCATAGCTGACAGATGCTTAAAAGTTGCTGTCAGGCAAACAATGATCGGACGGCGAAATGAATTAAGTGACTGTAAAATGTAATTGTATATTTAAATATATGCTCAGCTGTATATAAATACATATATATGTATATATATCTATGTATGAATGTGTGTATGTATAAATGACAAGTATACATATATATAATTACAAGCCTTATAGCTAGTTAAGTCTGTTGCCATCTGTCGATAGCATTTGTGACTGATTTTATGATATATATTTTTTCGTTCTGTTTTTTTTTTTCTTTTCCTTTTTGCGCTGTGTTAACTCAAGAGATTATTTTATTGAACCATTATCTGTATGAATTTCTGTTTGTGCATGCGTGCGTGGTGTGTGAGTGTGGGTGAGTGTGTGTGTGTGGGTGTGAGTGTGCTCATATGGGTACTTGTGCGTGCTCGTAATTATGTGCTACATCATCTTTTATGAGCAGATATGTATATACATATATATTTGTATATACATATATTTATATATATATTTCTTTCGCCTTCATTTTCAAGTGTATCAAACAGGAAATGTTCATACGTCCCATTCGCTGTCGTTGATCCACACGCATACTCCCCCCCCTGCCTCCCTCTCTCTCTCTCTCTCTCTCTCTCTCTCTCTCTCTCCTCTCTCTCTCTGTTGCTCTCGCACTTCCTTCCTTGCTTGCCCAAACCCCGCGCCTCGTTTGTTTGTGTTTAATCTCGTTTTAATGCCGTCGAGCATCATCGTAAAAATTATTACATTAAATGTCAACGCAAAGAGATTGCAAGCAACATCCAAGCAAAACACAACAGAACGTCTCATATAAAGAAATAAAGAAACTGAGAAAAGGAAAGAGAAGGAGAGCGAGAGAAAGAGAGAGAGAGATAGAGAGAATATGGAATGCTTGCGAGTAGAGAGTATAAAGAAAAGCGGGCTGGCTGTTGGTTTAAGAGGGTCGTTATTATTAAATTTTACACACACTCACACACACACATATATATATACACAGTGCACACACACACGTACTCTACACAATAATAAAATGTGCGAATATATGCCCAAAAGACATGCGACTATCTCGCTTGCACTCGGCCATACAGACGAGAACTTTATGCCCCGGCCACTAAAATTCAATTTTTACAAGCATAATATGTTGCAATGGCAACACTGATGACACCCGCCAACAAACACAGACATGCCGAGGCATGCACATGTAAGCAAACAAACACACACACACGCACACACTCGCACACACACGCGTGACTGTGGCGCACCTTTTGCAGCTGGCTTTGGCATTGTCTTTGCCTTTGTCTTTATCTTTTGTTGCTGGCATCTCAGTGGCTGCGCTGCTGCTGCCCCGTCTTCTTCTTCTTCTTCTTCTTCTTCTTCTTCGTCTTGCTGCCGCAATGATTTTGGCAACTGCCAACTGCCAACTGCTTTTTATGTGTCGCACGTTATTAAATGAATTCAAGCGCGGAAAATTGCCAGCCAACCAAGCCGACCCCCCGGCCAGCGCATCAAAGCTACACCTCTACACAAGCCCGCAACACCTTGTGCGACACAGAGAGAGGGAGAAAAAGAGAGAGAGGGAGAGTGTCAGAGAGAGAGAGAGACACGCACGCACAGCTGCCCGCAGCCATTGAGCTTTTAAATTGTTGGCCCTTTTGTCAATAGCCGCCAAGCCCCATAAAAGGCCCATCAGATGCCATTTTTCTGCTTCGCTACAAATTGAAAATTTCAGAAATTCCTGTTTCCGTTTTACAACACTGCCACCCACTGGCACAGCGGCACAGCCTTATCTGGCACTCGGCGACTGCTTAACGCCTCATTAGTTTAATAAATATGGCACAGCAAACAATAGATCTTTTATATTTATCTGTAACTGGGGAGAGCGAAATACATAAAAAAAGAAGAAAGAGAAAGGGAGAACGACACAACCAACAGCAATTGCAGACAGCACAGAAATATTCGCGTGCCAAAAATACAATTTTCAATTGGCCATTAAAGAAAGCTGTTGTTGATACCTCATACACTTTAATCGCTGCACAATTTACCTGACATTTGAAGAGATTAAGGGAGCTTTAAATAATTTGTCAACTGTAAAAAAATTAACAGAAATTTGAATAATTCAATTGAATTAGTAAAGCGCAAAAAAAAATTATAATAATGCATTATTAATGTATATTTAAATAGAATTAGTATTCACTTTTTGTAAATAAAGTATGCCAACAAATGATAGACATTGATATCTGCATTTATATTGATTAAGTTTAAATTATATTCAAGCTTATTAATTATGTATGTTGCGAGAGCTTAAAGTAAAGATGACAATTCTTATGATGTATAAATGAGAGTGTGAATATATTGAATATATTGCCAGATCGTCTCAATTTATAAGCTATAGCACTTATTTCTACATATATATATATATTTTGCATTTTATATTAAGTCATATTTCTGACAATGTTCTGCTTCTCTCTACGAAAGACATCAACAAACAAAAGCAATTTGAGCTAAACATAAAAATACACACACTTCTTGAATATATAAATAGCCAAGTACACACACACACACACACTCACCCACACTCACACACACACACTCAAACAGCTTGACGTGACCGACTCGACTGCTGCTGTTGAGAGCATGTGGAGCTAGCCATTAGCCATTAGGCATGCACTGCTTGAAAAGTCATTGCACTGCTTGGCACTGCTTGCTGGCTGAGTACTTCCGCTGCATGATCAAAAAGTGTAGCATACTTCTGTGCGCCGACTAGTGGAACTGCCTCAAGCTGCTTATTAGCCACACCAGCTCCATCACACACACACACAGAGAGACACACTCCCACACACACACACGTCGAATAAGCTCACATGCATATGTATATGTATGAGATATGTAACTAATGAGGCGTATAATCATTGTTATGTCAACAGTTTTGCTGCCTTTTGACAAACGACTCACGCTCACACGGCAGTTAAGCATCATGCTCTGTGTCTGTCTGTCTGTGTATGTGTTGAAGACACTTTTGGGGCACAAAAAATCTACTTGCACATGTCAATATATATATGTATATATACATATATATATATCAGCAACAAAGCTACACGCCTCACTTGCCCCAGCCCACGCACACGTCCCGCAGCGAGGCATGTGTCGAAACTTTAGAGCATGAGCTGCACAGCGCAAAAAAGAAATGAAGAGGAAGAAGAAGCAGCAAAATAGAAGAAGATAAACTTCATTATTATCATCGTTATTTCCATCACTGTTCTTGTGTCAAGTGACAGCCGCACAGCGCACAGAGCCGGGCCCACACCTACAACAGAAACGCTTACAGAGCCAGAGACAGAGGCAGAGACAGAGAAGTAATTGCTGGCAGCCAGCATTATGTAGGAAATAAGCAATTTGAGAGATCATTAAAAAGTTGAAGCGTTAAAAAAAGCGACCCCAAAAAAGCCAAAATAGGGCGAGCAGATAGAAAAAGGAAGAAGCGAGAGCTGTCTAGATGGAGAAATAAAAACGACATCAACTGCTAAAGCACATTAGATGCCAGGCACACATTCACACTCACACACACACGCACACGCACACATATGCGACGCTTTGAGCATGTGTTAAAGAGCTGAACTTAGAGGCATTTGAAAATGCGTCGGTGGCAATTGATTAGTTGACGAAGCCTGCACACAACTGACAGCAATGTGCACACAGGAAATTGACTCAATTTGGCATACAATGTCTTGAGACAGACACACACACACACACACACACATACACATATATATAGAGAAACTTAGCACAGAACAAAGTGCAAGTCGAGCGAGCTACCGTCTTCTGTTGCAGTTGAATGCACGCATTTTGTGCCTTACAGGCTTTGTGTCAGTAAGTTTTGTGTGTGCTCTACGAACGAACAGCCTTGCGACGACCCCTTTGTGCATGCCCAGCATGCAGCGCGCTTCACGCCCCTGCCCCGCCAGTCGCCCCTGCTGCGCCCCTGACTGACATTTCGAGTTTGCCAAGGCAAAGACTTTGCGTCAACAGCAGCAGCAGCAGCGGCAGCGGCAGCCGAACACACTTGACAAGCGACGGCAACAATGCAAAATTTCGTTAGTGGCTTTTGCCGGCCAGCGAACAGGTCGAGACTGAAGGAATACACTTGAAGAAAAAACTGAAAACAACTACTCGAGCTCGAAACTGATCGAGTGAATCAAAATAGTTTCAATATGTATAAATCAAATAGCATGTTATTTTAATATGAGAGCAGCAAAGGTATCATTTCACTTTGATATGCAACTGCCCTTCTATGCGACTCTCATTAATTACAAATTCTATATTCAATATGATGGAATATTTAATTGAAAGAAATGTTTTCAAAATAAATATAATTATATTTTTTATGCAATTTGGTGAAAATTAGATCATTTTCATTTATCAATGCCTTTCTATGCGATTCTCATTCTATATAAAATATTTCATATTTCACTTTATATTTAAATCAATGAATTGCCTACATCATTTTAAGATTCACAATGCAAACAGCTGAGAAATCAACTCACATTTATCAGTGAGCCAGCCTTTCTATGCGATTCTTGCTTTCTACAAATTCTATATTCAATAACATTGACATTATAATTAATAAAAGAAATGCATTTAAAATAAAGATGATTATGTTTAAGTATGCTGTTTAAGTCAGCTGGGAAATCAGAATATTTTTTTCTATCACTGCCTTTCTACGCGATTCTCATTAGCTATTAACTATTATATACAATAAATATAATATATTTAATTATGGAATCAGCTGAGAGATCAGCTCACTCTTATCTGTAACTGCCTTGCTATGCGATTCTCATCACTTTAAATATGTTTAATCCGTTTGGGATTATAACTAACCAAAAATCTTGCAAAAAAACTGCTTTATAGTTACTTACATTTAATTCCCAAAGATTTAATAATATTATCAAATTTAATTTATTTATATTTATATTTTAATTACAAGTCCCAAATTTCGTTCAGTGCAGCTGGAGGCCTGTGCTGAGGCTGGTCGCTGCATTGTTCTGTACTTATGCCGCTTTGTAAATAGTATTTGCATTTCATTTCTGGCTGTCGTCGCTGTTTTCGGCCAGTTGTGCGCTGCATTTCTCTGCTCGGCTGTGCTAGTTAGCGACTTTTCGCTGCACTTTAAATGTCATTTGCTGAGTTTTGTCCGCGGCTGCCTTTAAGCAAATTAGTGTTACGTACCAGGGGGCAGTCGAGCAGGCGAGGCGGTCGTGGCAGTCGAGGCAGTCAGCATCTAAGGACCTGCCATTGTGTTTACCCATGCGCATTTCTTTTTGTGCAGCGAGACATTCTGTGGCTGCCCTCGCCCCATCCCTGGGCCACGTCGGCGTCTCGGGCGGCCGCCTTTGTTCCACTTGGTCGCATAGTAGCTGAAATTTGTCGTAACAAGATTTGTTTTTGATTTGGATTTTCTGTTGCCGTCGCCGTCGCCGTCGCCATCAACGTCTGCCTCCTCCTGCCACTTGAGGAGGAGAGTGTAGCGGACGCAACGCGCAACATTTTTGCGTAAACAACTTTCTTTGTGCAACGCAATGCAAAACGAGAGAACAAAAATAAAACAAAAACAAAAAAAAAAAGAAGGAAAGCAAGAAATCAGCAACAACTACATTGAGTGCCCTGCAGGGCGGCCAAGCTGTAGTTTTAGGCAGCCCGGGCAGCCACTTGGGCCAATTAGGGCTCCGCCGGCATGCCACAGCGCAGTCGACGCCTGCTGCGGCTGCCGACGCCTGCTGTGGCTGCAGTTTGCTGCTGGGCTTGCGCTTTGTGTCTGCGATGTCATCAGGCGAATAAAATATTATGACGCTCGGACATCATTGGCAATGTCAGACGGACAGATGCACAAGGCTATCAGCATTTGTGTTTGCCTTCTAACTGACGCGAACTACAGCATTCGGCACCTGACTGCAGCTTTAACAAATATTTTGAATCAGTTAGTGCTGCTCGGTACTCGCCATTGCTTGAGGGCAGTTTGCTTGAACTGTAATAGTTTTTATTCCTTATATACATATACATATATGTACATATTTAAGTGTTCTCTTATATCATATCTCATAGCAATCCAGGCTTAACTCTGATCCTTGAAGAAGTGAACTTTTTTTGTGAATATCTTAACACTGCTGAGGGATATGCAGAAGGGTTCCAAGAACTAGATCACTTCAACAACTTTTGATGAACTCAGATTGGAGTTAATTATAATAATTTGCTGTCATATATTTTGCATTTTAAATATGCAACTACAAATATCAACTACTGCACTACTTTACAACTTCCACCCCAATTGATTAGGATTAAAGTTTATGAATTCTTTAACTTCATAAATTTGTAGACTCGTGAATTCGAGCCTACTTACGGCGCCTATAGCTAAAAAGTTTAGTACGAAAGCTCGCTATGGGGCAGCTCCGCCTCGTCGAGCGCTCTTCCTTTCTAACTTAATTGTGTGAACGGAGCATTTCACGATTTAATTAGTGAAGAAAGTTGACCTTTTCGGGCAAGTGGTATTTTAATTATGAGCGCATGCTAACAGCCTGACGGACAACTGAGTGACAGCAGCTAATTAAAATATGCTGGGCTTCAACAAGCTCCCACGGGCTCCAATGGGCGCCAACGAGCTCCAACCGTGTTGATTCCACATAATTATAGAAAACCGAATTGGTACTCGTTAATTATTTGTGTTGAATGCGAAAGGCTTTAAATATAAATCTTGCGGAAACTCAGACAGACAGAGGAATTTCCAATTAACATAATCTTCAATGATAATGTAGTTGCATAACATTTGTTAAGCAAAAACGAGCGAAACTCTTTCTCTGCGCGTAAATTATTCAATGAATGCAAATGGCATTCGTTCGAGGAGGAGGAGGAGAAGAAGTGAAAGAGCTCAGCATTGATATCTCATTCGAATCAATTATCCCAGCGCCTTCTAGGCAGCGTCATTATAAATCATGTTAACCCCACTCGCTCACTATTCGAAATTGCAATCATATATTCAGCATAAATAGATGGAGCGGATGGAGCCTCTGCTCTGGAGTGGAGACTCATTTTATTCGCATAAATCCAAGGAAATGTTCTATTTTTTACGCAGCTTTTTGCTTTCTTTGCTGCTCGTTGTTTTTATTATTGTTTGCCATTGTTGTTGTTGTTGTTGTTGTTTGCTTATCTACGATGCTGCATGCGGCTGAGCCGTGCAACGGAGCTGCTGCCGGCCGGCCGAGGGTCCACAGCTCGCGGCTGGCAGCCCTTTTTACAGTGGAGCTACTTTATTATGCTAAAAACTCTGGGCTAAAGTGTGTTATATGGCATAATCCACTAACGAAAATTGAGCAGGAATTTATTATGTTTTATATGCCTAAACAGGCGTCAGTTGGAGATGGCAACATGCGCGCGTTTGCCGCTTGGCAACGGCTGGGCGTGGCCGGCAGTCAACAGCGCGGCTCGCTTGGGCGTGGCGGGCGTGGGGGGGCGTGGGTTACGTGGACGCAGAAATACATAATGAATTATGCAAGGCACTCACAACTCGAATCCTCGCAGTCCACTAAGCACACACACGCACAGAGCGAAAGAGAGAGAGAGGGAGGGAGAGGGAGGGAGAGGGAGCAGAGCAGACATATCAATAATTCAACAGTCCCAACGAAAAAGCCAAAACAAAATATACGAATCAAGTCAAAGGACTCAAAGTGCTTTGCACGACTCAAAGATACCGAAGAGCAGCAAATCGAACACGCTGCACGCCATCAATAGGCAGCTAGGTAGCGTGCATATACCCGACGGTCGGCATCCATGGCCAGGGTATCGGCATGCAGAGGGACAAAGCAAATAGTAGGCGCTGTCGAGTTGATGAATTATAGAAGTTAATCTGAATTGAAATATAAGTGAACTTTATATATATTTCCATTATATGTAAGTATGTCAATACACACACACACACACACACACACACACACACACACACACACACACACACACACATATTTATGCATAGGTGGCTTAGTCTGCTTTGGCCAATTCATTCAGTCCAACTGAATTTATCACAATTTTTGTTTTGGGCGCTTCTTTATTTTTTTTAGTTATTATGGCCAAATGAAATGCACAACATGTGAAGGGTAATATTTCATCACAGTTAGCCAAAAACAGACAGCCGCACAGACAGACAATTGTGGGAGCGTACAGGTAAATGTTGTATATACATATATATAACAAGATTTATTGTTACATTTCGTTTCGTTCCGTGTTTCTGTGGAGCGTAATTTATGCAGCCAAATATTGAATTAATTCAGTCGGCTTTATCAATACAAGCGTAGATTACTTAAGGCCAATGCAGAGCTCGGCTAGCCCAGTTAATAAGCTGCATCTGATAACTGATTTAGCCCAAGAGAGAAGCCAAAATGCAAATGGAAAGTTTGTGAGATGAACTTACGTTTTCTGATTGGATTTTATATGTTAGTTATATGAGTTAATGGAAGGAATTTAAGGTGTTAGTGTTATGGATAGGTGCGATAGAATACGTTTTTATTATTGCTAAGCAAGTAAGAGAGTAGGAAGTGAGCGACTTGGAAATAGAGTAAGCCCTGCTTAGAGCTGCTATTCCTATTATCCTACACGTCTTTTCTATATTCTATCCATGCAAACCTATTGCTTGTGCTTGCCCTCGCTACTTGCATCACTTATATATAGGACTGTATATACTATAAGGTCATCCATATTTGACTACTATGACATAGGATAAGTATCACGAATACCATCAATAGAATAAGAAGCAGATTCAGTCTGTTATACGAAGCGAAGACAAGCAGCAGCCCATTTATGTAGATCCTTTAGACAAAAGTTAATAATAATAATAAAATCCAAAGGTTCTGCCACGCCTTTTGCTTAGTCTTATTATTATTATTATTATTATTATATTATTATTGCAAAAAAAATTTACCATTTACCCATTGTAAAAACATATTAAGATACAGTTTATGTTTTATTAACTAGAAAATCATAAATAAGTCCAGCATAAATACTTTGAACATACTTTTTGTATTTGTTTTTTTTTTCTTTTTATATATTTTTTTTTTTTTTTTTTTTTTTATTGTATTATATATTGTAGTCTTATATATCCATTAAGAGCTCCTTGTAGATTCATATGTACTTTTTTAGCAAAAAAAAAAAAAAAAATTCCTACTACTAACACATTTTCAAACACTTGATTCAATTCATACCTTGTCTTAATTGTATTTTATTGAAATAAATGCAGCGTGTATAAGAAAAAGAAAAAATATTTATATATGTATATACATTTAAACGTATTTGCACAATTAAAATGCTTGAAATATTTATATGCATTCACATGAAAAACAAAAGCAGCTGCCAAAATAATCATGAAAAATATTTTGATATTTGTATAGTTTTCAAAATATGATTTATATTCAGCTCTAATAATTTTATGACCACCGATAAAGATAGTCATGGATTGTTTTTACAACAGCAAAGTCGACTTTCATGGGGCCACTGAGCCGGACAGTGGCTGGGAGAAGGCGGACGAGGCGTGGGCACGTGAGCCGGGCTAAGACTCTAATAGCTAAGTGGTTGCAGTTTTTCGTTGTGCTCGCAGTGCTTTTAGCCAACAAAAAGCTGAGCCAAGTTGGCCTCAGATCACGAGCCGCTGCGAGGCGCACTCGTGAGTGTTAAAAGTACTCGTACTTAAAGTGCATTTGTTTCTCGAGAGCGCCATGCATTTGAAGTGGGCCCTGTGAGATGGCTCAAGAGACTTTGTGGACAAACAAAAGGCCAACAAAAAATACGCCAAGAACCAACTTTTCAATACTTTAAAATTGTTCGCTGAGCGAGAGAGAAGAAAACAAAAAAAAAAGATATGGCCAAGAGTTTTTAAGCCAAAAGGAAACTTTAAGGTGCATGATATGTGCTTAAGAAAGAACCGAGAAAGAACAGCATGAGAATTGTAAATAGAATGAAGTTAAATCAAACAGAGAGAGAGAGAGGGAGAGAGAGTGAAGAGACAGAATTGTTTAAGTTTTCTTCTGGCATCTTTTTGCCATTTAAAGCTCTTGGCACTTGGCACACATCGCATGGACTCAATTCGGATCCAATTACAAATTTTTTACGTTACTAATTCAATTACGAATAGCCAGCGGCTGCCGTACGCCAGCCGAATTAAGCTACTTACACAATAATTGACTTCAACAAACTGCATTTGTTGCGCATTTATCTTTGGTTCCCCGTCTCCGGCCAACCACCCAACCACCCAACCACTGAGCTCAAGTGGCACAAAAGATAAAAAGTAAACTTTCGCAAAGCCGGCAGCAAGCGAAACAAAGACAGAGACAACAAACAGAGAGCGACAGGGAGGGAGAGAGAGGGAGGGCAGAAACTGGGCGAGCGAGCTTTTTGGGCATGGCGTAAGCCAGCGCTCAAGTGTCTTAGGCTTTGTTTACTCACCAGACGGCACTTCCGCTTCCTCTGGCTTGCTGCGGTTTGTGCTCGCTCCCAGCTCCCAGCTGGCTGCAGCTCCATCAAATTGCAATATCCGCGACAGCGACAGCGACATCGACATCGAGCGTCCGCCATCGATATTCCAGGCGTGCGACTGCAGCCCCTACCCTATCCCGCCTTACCCCCTACCCCCGTAAGCCCTACCCTTGCCATCCCCTTGCTGTTTGTGCGGGTGTAAGATTAATGCATTTTAGCCAAGTGGAGGATGGTTTGAGCGTCTTAATACTTTGGTTTCACTTAAAATGAACAGCGAAGTGCTGAGCCCCAACCACACACACACACACACACCCTCACCCACCCACGCACACATACAGTATACACACAGTATAGAGAACTCCATCCGCGTGCACTTTATCAAGCAGTCGGGCGAGACCATTCGCCACCAGCTCTTTGCATATCGATAGCTCTTAAGCCAGTGACTTGTTACTGTTTAAAGAGCAGTTACTAGTGATGAGCTCTTGTGCGTTGATTGATGGCCTCGCACACATACTTTGGACCCTAAATAGTTGGCACTTTTATGTGCTCGAGCATAAGCAGCAAGTTAAACAGCTTCATTCATAGCATTGACAATAAACTGAGCTGCGCGACGCGACGCGACGCGGCTTATTGACACGCCATAGACTTGGGCAATTTGCTTCAGATGTAATGTAAATACATGGTAGCACTTGAAGCCAGCTATCAATTGCTGTGCCAATAGTAAGTTTTCATTTAGATCGAGCTAATTGTCAATGAATACGTAAATAAGGATGTTTAATAAGAGTGTCTGACTATGAGATGACTGAACTGAATTTAATTACCAGTTATAGTTCCTAGATGTTTTATAGTCAATGCTGATAGCCTTAAATGCCGGGACGGGAGTACTTGACTGGAATATACCTGAACTGTAAATGAGATAACAGCTGTGGCTAACTGAAAGGGCAATCTAAATTATCTCTGGCCTCTTAGACGGGAATATTCGACTAGAAGATACCTGAACTGTATTTCAGTTATCAGCTCTGACTTCCGGATAACTTTTAGTCAGATATTCCCTACTAGTTAACTCTTAATATGTGTATATATTTCTTTTAGAATTCATTACGATAAGACAAAAGGCAATAATTAATAATAACTTTGTCTTTTCGTTAGGTATTCAGCCATAGGAAAACTTGATATCTTAATGACCTAATATTAAATGCAAGTCTTTACCAATCTGCTTGAAAAGGAGAGGGTCTATGAGAAAGATCAGTAATTCACATCAAAATTCGTATATTCATAACTATTACCACATCTTTACTTTTACTGCAAGTTTGTATTATCTCTAGATATGATCTCTTAGATTTTGTTCTATAATAGAAATTGAACTCGATATTGATTACAAATAAGAGACTTTTTACATGGCTTCTGAGTATCACAACTTTAGTTGTCATCGATAGTTGTCCCATGCTTTTAATTCTCTACAATATGTTATAAAATATAAATAAATTGAAAATTTTTGCCAGCTGTATTTTGTTTCATGCATTATTAAATTTGAAAACAATATATAAAGAATTGAGCAAGGGCTAAACATGACATGAAAATCAAATTAACAACGCTATATCTGCCAATTAACATTGTAAATTAGCATGATAGGCAGCTGAAATGAATAGCGTTAATAATTAATTAATGAGCCATTGATGTGGCTGATGCCACAATGAAAGCAGCGCAGACAGCAACAGCAAACAAATAATCAAAAACATCAACAACAAAAATCAACAACAATAAACGGCAACAACAACAACAACAACAACAACAACAATGTTCGCCGCACAAAGTCGCAATTAATTTAACAACCGCGTATCTATAAATACAGAATGTGCAAAGCAAACAACAACAACAACAACAAGCAACAGCAACAAAACAACAAGAAGCAGGTGCTAAATAAAAAAAAAGGTAGCAAAAACAAAAAACACAAAAATAAACATTTAACACACGTGAAAAAACTTTCAAATGTAGTTCATGAATAGCAGTTGTTTGTGTTACTTCAACTGCAACAATTGCGAGGGTTGCCCCATAAATCAGCAAACAAAGCGGGATGTCTAAATGTATGGCTGTATTTAGTAAATATTATAAAGTTTAAGTTTATAAACTTGCTATCAAGAGAAAGAGTTGCAGCTAGGCTACATACACATATTAGGTATTCTCTCTGCCTCTCTCATATATCTCTATGTATCTCTCTACCTTGTGGTTTCTTCCATTGTTCTGCTCCTTGTTTTCCTCTATATTACCATCTCTTACTTTCTCACGCTGTCTCTCTCTCTCTCTCTCTATTCAAGTTGATTTATAACTCTGCAATATAAATATCTCTCTCTTTCTCTTTCATCCTCTCTTTCTATCTATCTCTCTCTTTCTTTCATTCTCTCTGGCTCTCTCTCTAATTTTGTGGCCTTCTTCCTGTGACTTTCTCTTTCTCTTTTCACTGCTCTCTTTCTATTTCTGTATCTCCTTCGAATCGCTTTCTATTCAGTTTCGCATGATCTTGATCTTTCATTTTCTCTTTTTTTTCTCTCTCTCTCTTTCTCTTTGCCTCTCTTTCTCTTAGCCTCCCACTCTCTCTCTCTGTTTCTTTCTTTCTGGCGCACGCTCTCTCGTACTATCTTTCTCCTTCGCACTCTATCTCCCTCTCTTTTTCTCTTTTTCCCTTCTTTTCCCTCGCTCATTCATAATGTTTCCTGTATCCCTCACTCTGTATTTCTCTCACTATCTTTTAAATAAAGTGTCCCCTCTCTCTCATTTTCTCTCTCTCTCTCTCTCTCTCTATCTTTATTTTCATTTCTGTTTCTTTCTATCTCTCTTTCAATCAACCTCTTTCATTATTACTCTCCATCTCTCTATTCAGCCTCCCTTTCTCTCGCCTCTCCCTCCACTTCGCTGTGAGCTATCTTCTCCTGTCTCCATGCACGAAAAATAAAATTAAATAAAGTTAATTTACTTATGGCAACAAAGAGATTGCAAGTCGTGCATAAAGTTGCCGTCAGATGGCGCCAGCAACAGCAGCAGCAGCAGCAGCAGCAGCTCCAAAAGGACATTAAACTTGGAAAAGATTTCGGTCATATATACATATATATATTTTTTTGTATTCTCGTTCATGCGTGTGTAATATTTTGTATGATGCGAGAGCAAAACTAACAGAGCACGTGGATAGTTTTAATTTGATGTACTATACTTTCTGTTGCCGACGCACGGGCCAAACTTTTCAAAATTGCTTTAAGCCAAAACAAACAACAACAGCAACAACAACAACAACAGCAGCAGCAGCAGCAGCAGAAGCCAGCAGTAGTCGCTGCTATAAATCTTAGCATACCGCAGGGCGCAGAGCAATTTTTGCGGCGCTTACGCTCTACCAGCCGCAGTCTCGCCAAGTGCAACAATGTGGCTTGAGCAATTTGCGCAACAGCAACAACTGCAACTGGAACAACAGTCAGTGCGGAAAGTATGTGCACACACGTATTCATACACATGCCGCATTAGTTTTAGTTTCCACATCACAGGACGACGCTGTGTGGGTGTCATATTGGAAAAAAATTGCTTTCAAATTGGGGCAAGCCAAAACAAAAAAAAAAAAAAGGAAAACTAAAAAACTGACAGTAAAAAACGCAAACAAAGTGCAAAAGCTGAAACAAAATGACCGCCAGCCACTGACAAAAAAATTTTGTTGCAAAATTAATTGCAGTAGTTGAAAAAAAAAAGAAAAAACTAGAAAAAAACTAAACAAAAAACAAACCGAAATCCAATAAATCGAGCAATGTGTGCGCACCTTAGGCAAGAGTCACAAATTGTTGTCCCCAAAGTAACTCCGAGCAAAAGGAAAAAAGAAAAAACTTACTGCAAAAAAAAAAACTAAAAATTAATTAATTTCGAAAATACAAACCTTTGACTCATGTTCATGGTAAAGTTCAGGGCAAATCAAGCAGCTAACTGAGCACGGACTGGCGTGAACTGCGCCAAGTGGATAACAAGCTTATGTCCTGGATATCATAGATATATAATCAATATATAACAGTTGAGTACTTAAAGGGTGCATTGCAAGTGTACCAGGTACCTTGCAAGCAGCTCTAGATAAGAAGCGAGCATAGGCAGAGCGACAAACCGTTTTTCTATTCCCTTTCCAAATTCACATGCTGCTCCCATAAAATTGATTACCTACAACAATATAAAATTCACATAAGTTAACAATTACCTTTATTCACTTTAAAGTCAATGTTAAATTTACCATCAACCAAAGCAAAATGTTCATGTGCAGCAGCTGAGTTTGACGACTGATTACAAATTGATTGCCCAGTCTAAAATTTATTATAAAATATGATATGCCTTCTACTTTTTTTCCAGTCAGTTGGCCAGCAGCTTTGTTTATGTACTAAAAATTTATGGGATAATACATATATGCAAATATTTTACAATTTTAAATATTACGCTTATTGATTTCGCCGCATGTTTAATGAATTGTAAATACAGAACGAGTCGGACCAGGGACACCAAGGTTCTCTCTTTCTCTCTCTCTCTCTCTCTCTCTCTCTCTTTCTCTCTGTGTGTAGATTTTAATATGCATTGGTGGGCAAATTAAAGCCGAAAATGAAAATATTTGGGCAACAGTTGCAAAAATTGTAATTTTAGAAAATAATTGAATATTTTATGTGTGGCCGGGCGGGCCAGTCTGTTGTAGCAACGCATATCAATTTCATTTCCGCTCTTCCGATTCCATACAATGTCTGTGATTTATGCTCTTTATGGCAAATACATTTTTATTCACGCCAACAAATGTCTGGAACTTTGTAACAATATCTTTATTTGGCACTTCATGTTTATTTATCTTGTTAGCCGCATTGCCAAACACATCAGCCAGCCACGCCCCCAGCCGCCCGTTGAATCATATAAATTAATCAATTGCAGATCCACACACACACACACGCACACACACACACACACAGAGTACACTCGCCCTCTGGCAAATATTTGTCACATCTGTATAAACTTCGTACAAAATGCTGAATGTTCGAGTATGTGGTCCGGCTATGACCCCGAAACGAGTCAGTTGGCCATCAAAGCTGCAGCTCAGCTGTCAATATAAGTCGTCCGTCCCTGTCACCGCCATGACAGACAACATCGCAAATATACCAACACACACACACACACACACACACACACACATAGTACGCACACCACATACGTGTTCTGTGGCCCGCTTGACTGACTGATGCTCGCTGTTGGCTGTCTGTTGTGTGCTCGTCTATAAATCATGTTAATTACGTTATAGCAAATAATTTGCCTGCATTTCCACAAAGCACACAGACACACACCCATATACAGTTGCGGAACTAACATGGCCAACTCAGGCGTCATCCATCGTCGGCAGTTGCCAGTTGGCTCACATCGGTAATGCATCGCTTATTTGCTTGTTGTCATGCGGCTCAGCAATATTTGCGGTTGGTCTGAATCAGCAAACGAGCCAGCTAGCGAATGAATGCGCGCTGTTGCCAGTGTTGGTTAACTCGGTGCCGGAACTAAAAACATTTTTCACCCAATATCCCGGTTGGTTGACTAATATATTTGCATAGGTTTCACAATTACTCACGCAGCAAATACGTGCGAGCCTCTGTTTGGCTGAGACTAGCAAATCAGTGTTGTACAACGTCAAAAGTCAAGTGCTTACAGCGTATGGTTGCTAGCTTTCATTATTCCATGCTTTTATGGATTGTAATGAGTGCAATGTGCACGGATATACAACGTACATTCCTGCATTTAATCCTCATTTTACAACACTGTCGACTCAAATAAAAGTTTTATGACTTTTATTATCAGTTTTGACTTATAACAAGTAAACTAATTTACACCAAATTACACCAAAACTTAAGATTTAAGCAGCTAATTACATCTCTAACTGCAGCACTTTATGCAGCACTCAATCTTCCCATTTCATTATCTAACACTGCAAATGAATTTTATACAAATTACACTTTTATCACACATGGCATTCAAAGAGAACTCATTGAAATTTACCAAAATTCTGCATTTTTTTGGCATGCAAGGGACAGCAACTTGTGACGTTTTACAACACTATATACAGAGTTTGTACACTGTGTAGTCAAGCAGTAAACAAGAGAACTCTCATTACAACTTTTTGCCAACGTTTTTATCTTTACTTGCTGTAAATGAAAACAGTGTGGAAATTGTAGCAGGCGTTTTACAACACTGCACACAATACACTGATTTCAGGGCACGTTAGACACTATGACAATCAGCTGAAGTGTACAGCAATTGTCAGCTCGGAACTTTGTTTGCGCTCACTTAACTCTTAATGTGGGGCCTCCGTTGGCTGCCTGGCCGCTGGCAGACCCATGGGACATGGTCTAGAACTAGGATGATGATGTATATGTACAGTGGGAGAGCGGAGAGAGTGGTGAGGGAGGAGGCAGGCGGAGTGAGCGTGAAAGAGTGCGCACTGTGCCCTGGTTTAATTGAGTTTGCCGCAAGCAAATAGCTCGACTGACAGTTGAAGTTGCAACTTTAAGCACTTGCCCGCAACCAACGAGGAGCAACACCGAGTACTCGACCAAGTCCTGTCGGCTATTGTACACACTTGTCTACCCTGTAAATTAATGTATGCAGGCACTTATGAAGTTACGTTGGGGACATAATTGAATTGTATATCTAAGTTGATTTGACAGGCTTGAAGATAGTGTAGTAGAATGGCAGTAGAGTATAAATTAGTATAGACTATTGTTTATTTTCTTGAAAATTACAAATTATGTAAATGAAAGCATATGAGCTGTAGCATAGGGCTCTTATGTAGGTATATTTATGGCATATTAATTTGTATATATAATTAAATTTGATTGGATAACTCGGTATAATGCTTGTAGATCATAAACTATTATTTACTTTTCTGGGAACTACGAATTTTATTCGAAAAAACTTCGTTGAGAGTATAAGGTACGACATAAAGACGATTAACACTGAAAAAAAAATCATACAACTAGCTCTATTTGTCTTGAAATATACATACAAGACAGGTCTTTAGAAACTCGTTTTAGTATCAGGTTTTAGTATCAGGTACTAAAACAAGTTTCTAAAGACATCATATAATAATATATATGTATGTATATACATGTAGATTAGTATATGAGTTGATTCTCAAAATATTCGAGATATATACGATTTAATATAGATGCTCTAACCAGAAAACTAATTTTGTGCAACCTTTCTGTAGACTTTTTATCGATATATTTTTTTTTTATTTTATATTTTGTCTTTAAATATTTCTTAAAATGCTGTAGGGCGCATTTTGATTTTTTTTAAGAAGAATAAAACAGAGTCCAGTAAAAAAAAATACAGTTCTATAGCTCAAATGATATATATATAATATTCAACATTAGGAGAAATCATGAAGGGTGTATTATTCGAATGACACGAAGTGTAGACTGTCTACAATAAAAATAGTTAAAAACATATATCTAACATATCAATATGCTATATATATTACATTTTAAATTTGTTAGTACTACTTACAGGGTATTTGCTTGGCGACTACCCCTTAAGGCCCACTTGTACTAGTTTTTTTTTTCTTTTTTCTTATTTGTTAAACAGACAAGTGGCTGTCATAAAGCGGGGCCACATAGAAAATGGCCTCACGTCCAGATTTCCACACTCTAACAAAAAGCGCCTAGCCAAGACAATGGCGATAGGCCATCATCATTTGGAACATCGACACTGGCTGTCCACTTATTTGGTGGCCTACATATTTAACTATGTCGCCCCATTCACACACACACGCACACACACATACTCACACAAACACACTCATCTCGTGTCTATATCTGTTTTGTATGGTCGGTGGGCATCGTTTAATGCAGTGGAAAACTGATTTGACTGGACTGCTTCCGCTGCCCAATTTGCGGTCGAGTTTCTTTAGAAACTCTGTGCCCACTTAGGAGCATGTGAGTTGGCTGGCTTTAGCTTTGGCTTTGGCTTTGGCTTTGGGTTTTTAGCTGCAACAGCCAGATCACGTCTTTGTTGTCTGTGTACGTATCTGTGTGTGCTTTAAATTTATGATTTGCCATATGACTTTGAAAAGCGAAAAGTTCGTTCGCTTCGGCTGCGTCTTTGGGGTCGCGCTGTTTGCCTTTGCCGTTTTACTATGCCACCACGTCTTTCAGATTCATCTTTGTGTTTGCCTTCGTTTCGCTTGACATTTCACTTTTAGCATTTTCACAATATTTTTCTTGTTGTTTTTTTTTTCTTTTTTCTCTTTACATTTTTCTTTTCTTTCTTTTTTTTCTGTTGCCCCATTTGCTAACAAACATATTCTCTTTTTTTTCTTTCTTTCTTTTTATATATATATATATATATATATATATATATATATTTATTCTTGCTTTTGTGGCCTGTGGTTTGCTTGTTGAGCAAAGGAGTTGTTTGTCATGCATGCACAAGACGAGACGGTCCTGGTGCTGGCACATTGAGTTATCAGCAGCAACCTCAACAGTAATCGTGCAGTGCAGTCTGCCATCGGATGGCTCGCAGAAATAATATGCTTACATTTAAATATTTAATGAGCTGAGCTTGGGCTTTAAGCAACAAAAAACTTAAGGATTTACAATTTCTATGTGTCTATGTGTGGTATTTAATTAAGTTGGTATCATAATTGAAAACTTAAATAATAATAACAAATAATTTGAAAATGCAAAGCAAAATAAGTGCATTTTAAATAATAATAATATTAAATAATAATTTGAAAACAAAATTAATAATTTTAAATAAATATGTATTTATATTTAGTTTTTTAAAAGGAATTATAACAACAAAAAATTAAATTAAATATTCTTAATTAAATAAATTTTTATTTATATTTTCTAATTTCAATTGTTAATTAGCTTAAACTATAAAATTATATTTTTAAAATTTATTCTATAAGCATACATATATTTTTTAGTAAATTTATTAAATGTCTTATGCCAAACAAAATATTTTTTTTATTAAGACATAATATTAAAATTCTAAACAAAAATAAAACATAAATAAAAAATGTATACAAAAATATTTTATAGGTATTTTTGTATAAAATATTTTGTTATTCTTTATTTATTTTTTTTTTATTTTATTTTTTTTTTTATTATTATTGAGATTCTTTATAATTAGCTTACATAGGTTAAACAATTTTACATTTATTTTATTTTAAATAGAATCTTTGAAATATAATAAGTTTAGACATTGATTTGAAAGAAAATTAATATAATATATATATATATATATATATATATTTTTATTTTTTTTTTATTTATTTTATTTTTTTTTTTAATTTACATAATATTAATAAAACATGTTTTTTTCTTTTTTTAACAATTTATTAAATTTGTCTTTATTTTTTATTATTATTTTTTTTTTTAAATTTACATAATATAAATAAAACATGTATTTTGTATTTTTTAACAATTTACTATATAATTTTTTTAATTAGCTATTTTTAAATTTTAAACATTTCTTGTATTCATTTTAAAATATATTTTTGTAAATCACAACAAACAATTTTAAACTGTTAATATTTGTTTCTAAGTTTTATTGTTTCTCAATAAATTAATTTCGATTTAGTTTCCAGAATCATTAATGTTTTCTTTCACTTTGCTGTAATTGAATATGCTCTGCTTTCCTTATAGGGCATGCCGTAGATGGGTCTGAGCTGTTGCTATCAGTTGCTTTTATGTTTTTAATTATTTTCTTATGCCTCACTTGAATAACTTCCGCTGCTCGCTCGCTCGCCTGCTGCTGCTCGAGCGCCGCCCCCGTTGGCCTCTTTTTGGTCTTGAATGCTTTGTAATTTTTGCGGCTTTTAAGCCTTTGTGGGTGGCTGGCTGGCTGGCTGGTCGTCGGGCCGTTTTCTGGCCTTGGTCATAGCCCCCTATATCAATAATGTGGATTTTTCGGGCTTGCCAGTTGCCGGCTGTCAGCCTTTTGTTGTTCCAGTTGCACTCTATTGTTGTTCTTCTTGCTGTTGTTGCCGTTGTTGTTGTTGTCACGATTTAATCTTTGGCTGCTGTGGATAATTGCGGGCTTAAGCATGCGCATAAAAGTCATTACGCTGACTGCCGCAAAACGAGCAATTTAGATTTATTCTAATTAGTGGCCCAGTAGAGGCAACAGCAGCAGCAACATTTCAAAAGCTAATCAAAGCTTTGAATACAAACGGAAGCGTGTCTTGAAAAATGTCGCATCTTAAGCGATGTAGTTGCCTGGAAAATCTCATTGAAATCGACAGCAGCTGTTCGCATTTAGGTTTTTCTGCTCTTTCTGCTTTCTGGTTTCTGCTTTCTCTTTTTATTTTCCTTCATTTCTGCTTTTTCTTTTATACACTTAGACAAGGTATTTTAAAATTGTCATAAACTGCGTAGTTACTGGAGAAAAATATGTTTCCTTTGGCTGTGAGTTGTCTAAAGGTTAGTGAATTGAGTCAACTATGGGACAGTTAGGTGTTTGAGTTGTTTATATGGATTGAATAAGTGGGAAGTAATATTTCGGTTATATGATATAATGTGATGGCTAGACAATACATTAACATATTGCTATCACACCTATTATTGTACGTCATTGAAATTCTAATTGAAAAACGTTTATGACAATTTAAAGTCTAATAAATATTCCCATCAGAACTACATTTCCTTATCTATAGCTTTAGTCTGTTCTATATCTGATATGAATACAATGTCATACATACAGAGGCAAACAAATGAATAGGTTTGAAAAATCTGAAAATCTGACTTAAATTAAATATATATTATATAATATAATAGGGTATATAATGTTCGACTGATGACTGTCTAAACATCGTCTACTTTATTTCATTGCCATTCATGCCTCATAGCTGTGCACTCCGAGAATTCACACATTTTTCTTTTCATTTGTTTTTTTTTTTCTGTTTTAAATCTCCACACATTTCCGTTCGCGCATAAATTGTCTTCATGGAATTTGTACGCCACTTGAGCCTGGGCAATTCATATAAATGTTCAACAAATTAACCAACTATAATTTAAAACGAAAAGCTCTCGTAATGCGGCCCAACAGGCTCTAATAGCTGTCAATAAATAACATATATATTTGGGTATATCTATATATGTGTGTATATTTGAATGTATATAACTCATTCTTGACTTAATAAATATACATATATATGTTTTGTTGTTAATTTAAATACATGCATGTGCGACACAATCTGTTAAATATATATATTTATATACATATATACGTACTATATATGATATGCCTTATCTGTGCTTAAGCGGCTTTATACCTTGAAATACAGTTTTCGCTCTGTCTTTATATTGAGTGGCGTTTCGTGGCTTGGCTTGGCTTGGCTTGGCTTGGCTAATGATTGCGCTGCCATGGCAGGGTTTAATTTTTCGTTCCGCCTCTGTGTCGGCCACGCTGCGTATACGCAATGGGAGTCACTTTGTTTCAATATGCATGCCACGCCTCGCCGCGCCCACACATGCCGGCTAGGGGCTCAAAGTCACTTAACCAAATAAATTTTCAAAAAAAAAAAAGAAAATAAAATAAAAATATAAAAAAAAAGAATAACAAGAAAACGAAGCAAAAAGAGAGCAGCGCGCCGCCTGTGGTTGTTGTTGTTGTTGTCGCTCAAGTATTTATTTTGCCTGAGTGCGCTACAGTTTTTAAGTTTGTTTGCGCTGTGTTTGCAGCGAGACTCAAGGCACAACTTGCAAATATTCATTACAAACAAACACACACATGCACACACACACACGCACACACACACTTGACTGAGGAGCGAGGTTAGCGTAATGCCATCTCACTCACACAGACAGCTATCTACTGGGTGAACTTAATGTGATTAAAATTGTATGGCTGCTGCTTGCTGCTCGCTGCTGCTGCTGCTGCCTGACTGGCAGCTCGCTGAAGTTTGTATTGCCACCGCGCCGCTCTGCACTTTCACCTATGCCAGGCGCCCAGCGCCCAGCGCGCACTGGCATCTTATAAGAACATGAAGTTCACGTTAATGTTAAGAGCAAGCAGCAGCAGCAGCAGCAGCAGCAGGAGCAGCAGCAGCAGTGGCCTGCAATAAAAGCAAAGTATAGCGACAGACCACGCCCCCCCCCTCTCGCCTGCCGCCCCTGGCATAACTAGCGCCAGTTGCCAAACAGCAGCCGCAGCTTAAAGTAGCGAATTTATTTTTGGCATTTCTTGATTTTATGTTGCGTTTATTTTGCGATTGCGCATACGCCGCATTGTCCCAGACAGAACGCCCCAACGCCCCAACAGCCCAGCATTGTTAAGGCTCCGCTTAATGGATGCTTAAATAAAATTTTAAAGCATTTCAAATTTAGTGTCGAGCTTTAGTGTTTGTCATTAGTGTTTTGGCAGGCGTTAAATATTTAATGCTCGCAGAGAACCTGGACACGCAGCGAGCAACATGTTACGAGCAGCTCTTTGGCAACTTTGCAACAAAGTGTTTGTGTTGCGTATAATTAATATGGCCAAGCGGGCCATGGCTGCCATTCCCTTTGGCTCTGGCTGCCAGCGAAATTGACGGAAATGTTTCGCGATACTTTTGATCTGGCCAGCTGAACGTTGCAGAACGAACACGCATATTATATAACAGCTAACATCAAGCTTTCTCCATTTTCTTGGAATTATGGCAGCTCCAACGTCAATAATGCGCCCAGCTAGCGTCTTAGCTTTGGGGCTTCCACAACAACAACTTGCTTGATATACAGTTTGACTTCAGTTGAGTTGAGTTTAGTTTAGCTGAGTTGAGTTGAGCTGAGTTGAGCTGAGCGGAGTTGAGCTGACTGGGCTAATGATGTGCTGCCATGGCATGGCCTCATTTCTAGCTAACTTCAACCTTTCGACGTTCACTCTGCGTATACGCAATGTGAATCAGTTTGAGTTTCAATATGCGATGCGCTGATACGCCTGTTGAAAGTTGTAAGATTTGATGTGGAATTTGGAGCACAAATTTATTTTGAAGTCAATTCTAATTGCCGAAATGGCTGAAGCTGAGACAGCTGTCAGGCAAATCTTATCCAGCTTGACTCATGAATTATCGCTAATAATCTTAAAGAATATATTATCTTTGTTTTAATATATAAATTGTTAGCCTGCAGCAGCTGCTGCAGAGTAAGAACAACTAAGTTTTTCAGCAGAGCGCTACATATCATTCAGTTTATCGGTCCATTTTATGGCTGATCAGTTAGACAAGATTCTGTTTATAGCTACGAACTCAAGTACTTGACTCGATTGACTAGTGTGAGCTTTTAAAAAGTTATAATTTACTTTTTTAAAACTCAAATATGAAAACAAATTCAAATAAAATATAAAAAGGGTTTAAAATTTATTTGTTTGTTTTTTTTTTTTTCAATATTTCCAATCATTGGTCTTGCGAAAGTCTATCCATAATAAGATTTCAAGCTAAGCTCCACAAAAAATGGCTATCAGCTGTTTATTTGTAAGCCTCTCTTCTCACTCTTAAACAAATAACTGAACCTTCTGCTATAAAAACCACCCACTAACAGTAAAAATTACCTAAGCTCTCGCAAAGACTTTATGAAAAACTGAATAAAAAACTAGCTGAAAGTTCGTGCTATGACAATTTGAGCATAATATTTATAATTGGAAAGTAAAATAAAGCGGAGGCCAAGTTTTGGAGCCAAGCACGACACACACTCGAGCACAGATGTGTACAATGAAAGCTACACTCAATTGGCAATGGGATGTGAGAAAAGGCAATGCGAAGAGCAAGAGCAAGAGCAGAGAGCGAGAAACGTAACTAGAAATAGAACCGAAAACCAGATGCAAATGCCGAGATACAAATGCAAAATGCAGATGTGGATATAGAAGTGGGATGGGTTCAAGCGGCGGCGATGACTATGGCTGAATGGCTATTAAATACACGAGGGAAGCTACTTTTAACCCAAATCTGCGGGCATAAAAGCCGGCGACGGCGATGGCAACGGCGATGGCGGCCAAAGGAGCAGCCAGGCCACACATGAGCACAAATAATGCAGTGATGCAGCGGCCATGATGGCCATGTGGAGCACTGCCAAAGCCGGCAAAGAAACGAGAGAGGGATAGAGGGGAAGAGTGGGAGAGAGAGGGAGAGGTAGCTGGCGACAGCGACACTTGTCTGACAGTGGCAGCAGCCTGGCAGGCGTCATCCGGGCGCAGATACAGCTAAGCGTACACAGCTACAGCTGAATTCCAGCTGCAGTTGAAGGCACTTTGGCAGCAGCAGCAGCAGCGGCGCATTCAGATGCACACATGTTTGGGCGTGATTAAGCTGCAATTTTTATACAATATTTACACAGTGTGTGGGCGCATTAAGAACTGCATGTGTGTGGCGCGTGGGTGGTGCCGGCAGTCGGCAGTCGGCAGCCGGCTACAATTCTAGCTGTCCCGTGCCACATAATGCCATTCATATGCACACAAGTTGCAAATGCCGCAGCGCAGCACAGCGCGTCGCGTCGCATTGGCGGCTTCTCCCTATATAATACAGATATTACAATATGCGGATTATTAGGCATTATGCATGTGTATATCTATATCTCGCTTACATACACGTCTTCCGTGTGAATGTGAATGTGTGTGTGTGTGTTATTGTACTAACAATTTCTATTCATAAACGATTGTGTGTGTGTGTCGGTGTGTGTGTGTGCGTGGCATGCAAATTTATTGTATACTTCGCAGCCAAGCAGCGAAATTTTCATTTTGATTTTGCTTTTGCTTTTGCTTTTACTTTGGCTTTCTGATAGGGATTTACATTTTGCATTGGCACGTGGAGTGTTGAAAGCCGTGTGGATTTTGGGTATTGGGATTTGGGTGCCAAGGTTGTGTGTGTGTGTGTGTGTGTGTGTGTGCGTGTATGTGGGTGGGTGGATGTGGCTTTAATGCCTGGCTGTCATTAGCATTGCATTTGTTATGCCTGCTCTATGAAGACACATTATCAGCACGCCCAAAATCCATGCAGGGTGGATTAAACACGGCTTGCCAAGCTCAACGAAGTGGCACAAATTGAATGAAAGCGATTTAGTTTCTCATATGAAGCTGGGTCCTAATACAACTGTTAATTAATATGGCTCTGGATATCTTGGTAATGCTGGAAGTATATAAAAAGATATAAAAATTATCTGAATTTTATCTATAAATATGTTGCTTCTGGTTGGCTAAAGTCTTTTATTTACTGTGTTCTAGCTTCAAGTCGATTTAAACAAATCAAAAACTATATATATTCAGTTTATTATAGCAAGTAAATTGTCTGTCATGCTGTCCGATACTTGAGCTAAGGTTTCTCATTCTGCTCCAGCTATGAGCATCGACTTGGTATAATCAAAGGCTGTGAAAAAGAATGAGTATGGGAGAAAGAGAGAGATAATTGCACATATGACTGTAATCTCTTTCTGAGAGATATTTATGCTTAACCTCTATTCTATTAAAGCTACAATATTGGATATCTGAACTGAACCCACAAAGATACCTTCTGTAGGAGACTAATGGTGTTGAGAGAAAGATTAACTATAGTTAACTATAATGATATATACATATGATATGTGATATATAGCTAGAATGTCATTGCTAGAACAAGAAGGAGATTCAGTGTGTAATACAACTATAATGCCATCGATATGCTACAAGAATGTCATTCATAGAATAAGAAGAAGATTCAGTCTGTAATATAACTACAATACCATCGATATATAAATAAAATGTCATAAAAAGAACATGAAGAAGATTCAGTTAGTAATATGAAGCGAGAACGAACAGCAGCAGATCAGTTAAATAAAATATATGTTAGGCATACTTTAATTCATCTTTGCTTTAATCAATATCTGCCAAGTTTTTTTTATTTCTCAAAAAATTCCACTTTCAGACTTCATCTTCTATCTATTAAAGATAGAAGTGGTTTATGAACAAAAATGCTCTATTTATTTTTCGCTTCTTGCCAACAGTGCGCGAGGGCGCACAAAAGTAGGCAACACTTTTAAATCTTTGGCATTAAGCTCTTTGCGGTCCGTTAATGTGCGTTACGCACACGCACGCACACACACTCACAAAATTATATATATATATATTGGTCTACTTATTTATTAATTTCACCACTTAAGACTTTAAGTGCCAACAAATGGCAAATAAATTACAATTACATAGCAAATAAATAAAACAAGCCAGAGAATTACGCTCAGAAATGATATCATTAAACAAATGAAAAGTGTCACAGCAAATAAAAGAGCTAAATTGTTGTTATTAATTAAGTGGCATTAACTGCCGCCCATTTCAAATCCGATGTGGACAAACTGAAAACCCGCAATCTGACACCAAACACCAATCAAAAGCAAAGCAGCAGCAGCAGCAGCAGCAGCAGCAGCAGCAGCAGCAGCAGCAGCGACAGCAGCAGCAGCAGCGACAGCAATACAAATACCAACGCCAGCAATTTCAATTCCAATGACATTTTATTCCATTTAATTGACATTTTTTTCCACACATTTTTCAGCAGTAATAAAGCTGGGCGTGGTCAGTGTCAGTTAGTAAAATATTTGTGCTCTCTAAATATTTATTCTGCCTATCTAATTCTTTATCTCTCTCAGTCACTCTCCCTCTCTCTCTCTCTCCCTCTCTCTTCCTGCTGCTAACCACATGGCTGTTAGCAAAATGTATCCATGCCACAAAAATTTGATTTTAATTTGAATTTGATATTCGAATCAGCTTTTGTAATTGAACATTTTTCGTTAAATTTTATTAAAAATAATTTTTATTTCATTTCTGTGGTCTGACGTCTTTTTTACTTTGAATGAAGCATAGCCTTAAACCAAACAAATTTCTCTATTTATAGATTTCTATGTAGCTCAGCTCAGCTTAAATATATGTATATAAATATATATCTGTGAATTTCTACATAAAATCAAGCAGATTTGCGCTGATAGAAATTAATGCAAAATAAATAATTTAATAATTAAAGTTTATGCATTAAAAATATATAACAAAATAGTAAATAAAAAAAAATTTAATAAATAAGACTAACAAAATTTAACTCAAACTCAAATTACAATTAAAAAATTTAAAAAAATAACATATATATTATTTATTCCAAAAAAAATATAAGGGTAAAAAAGGGAAAATTTTAATTAAAAAAAAAAAAAAAAAAAAAATTAAAGAAAAATAAATAAATAAATACAAAAAAAATAATTACAGTTAATAAAAAATGTCTCGGAAATAAAATTTAAATAAAATGATAAATAAAATAAATCAAAAAAATAAAAGTATAAGATAAATTAAAAAAAAAAATATAACAAAAAAAAATAAAATGTGGAAAATAAAAAATAACAACAAAAAAATAAAGAAAAATAAATAAATAAATACAAAAAAATAATTACAATTAATAAAAAATGTCTCGGAAATAAAAATTAAGCAAAATTATAAAAAAAAAAAATTAAAAAAAAATAAAAGTATAAAATATATTAAAAAAAAATAACATAAAAAATAAAAAATGAAAAATAAAAAATAAAAAAAAATTTAAGAAAAATAAATAAATAAATAAAAAAAATTAATTACAATTAATAAAAATTGTCTCGGAAATAAAATTTAAATAAAATGATAAATTAAATAAATCAAAAAAATAAAAGTATGAAATATATTTAAAAAAAAATAACAAAAAAAATAAAATGTGAAAAATAAAAAATAACAAAAAAAATAAAGAAAAATAAATAAATAAATAAAAAAAAATAATTACAATTAATAAAAACTGTCTCGGAAATTATATTTAAATAAAATGATAAATTAAATAAATAAAAATAAATAAAAGTGTAAATATAGGAAATAAATTTGTAAAAACAAAAAAAAAATATGAACAAAATTAATCAAATAAATAAAACCATAAAAAAATATAATAATATAAATGATATAAATATAATTTGAAAAAAAAAAAAACAAATAAAAAATAAATAATAATAATAAAATAAATCAATTATATAAAATAAATAAACCCTGTAATTAAATATATAACTTATTTACTTGTAATAAAATTTTAAAATAAATGAGACAAAATTAATTGATATTGGAATTTTAGCAGCAAAAAAAAAAAGTGTTAAATATTCAATGATGAAATAATTCAAATAATTCAATAAACAATCTGACACATGCTCAGGAATCAGCTGATATTGATTAGCCGCAAGTTCAGACTGAGTAAAGAAAAGTTTGCAATTCGTAATTTTGTAATTGCGATTTGCATGTCAAACGATTTAGTTATTTGCATTGGACAATCATTTTGGCTATCCCAATTGTAGATGCATTTGTCATATATGTAATTATGATGACTAATTCATATCGAAGCCAATTTAATTTGTGCACTCACTTTGTCTACTTTTTGCATCCAATTTGTAAATTGGTAATGGGCCAAATATCGTTGCCCGAACATCAATCTATTTGCAATTGCAACGCAATTTGCACTTATCATTCGTCTCTATGTGTGTGTGTGTGTGTGTGTGTGTGTGTGTGTGTATGTTTATGTTATTCATAAAGCAATGCCTCTGATAGTTAGTCTGCCTCTGCAAGCTTTGCACAAACATTTGTAATTTGAAACAGGCTCGTAAATAAAACAGACGCAAATGCATTGGCAGCTGGCTAATTAGCCAGCAAAGCCAACAATTGAGCAGCCAAACAACTGCCATGGATCGTAATGCTACAGTATCACAGTATCAGATGGCTTTACAGCCAGCCGAGAGTCAAATGATTTAACACCCATGCTGTGAGAAGCATAAGTAGATGATTGTCGGCAGAGCACACATGACAACTGAAATGAAAGTGAGAGAATGAGAGAGAAAGAGACAGAGAAAAAGAAAGAGACAGGGACAGAAAGGAGACAGAGATATAAACAGAGAAGGAGACAGGGATAGAAATAGAGAAAGAGACAGATAAAGAGACAGAGAAAGAGACAGAAAAAGAGACAGAGAAAAATACAGAGAATGAGACAGAGGAAAAGAAAGAGACAGGGACTGAAAGGAGTCAGAGATATAAACAGAGAAGGAGACAGGGATAGAAATAGAGAAAGAGACAGAGAAAGAGAAAGATACAGAAAAAAAGACAGAAAAAGAGACAGAGAAAAACACAGAGAATGAGACAGAGAAAAAGAAAGAGACAGGGACAGAAAGGAGACAGAGATATAAACAGAGAAGGAGACAGGGATAGAAATAGAGAAAGAGACAGATAAAGAGACAGAGAAAGAGACAAAGAAAGAGACAGACGAAGAGACAAAGAAATGAACAGAGAAAGAGACAGAGAAAAAAAAAAGAGACAGGGACAGAAAGGAGACAGAGATATAAACAGAGAAGGAGACAGGGATAGAAATAGAGATAGAGACAGATAAAGAGACAGAGAAAGAGACAGAGAAAAAGACAGAGAAAGAGACAAAGAAAGAGACAGAAAAAGCGACAAAGAAATGAACAGAGAAAGAGACAGAGAAAAAAAAAGAGTAAGAGATAAATAAACAGATAGATAATAAGACAAAGAAAAAAGGGAGAAAGATACAGAGGAAAAGACAGAGAAAGAGGCAGATACACAGAAAAAAAAAGAGATAGATAGAGAAACCAGAGAAAGAATCAAATGAATAAGAGAAGAAATAATATGAAGAAGACAGAAAAAAAATGATAAAAAGAGAGAAAGGGAATAAGAGAGTGAGAACAGAGAAAAAGAAAAATAGATAAAACAAGAGAAACAATAAGAACATAAGTAGAAAGAGAAGGAGAAAGAGAAATAGAAGACAAGTGAGATTGGAGTGACACTGGGAGACATTCAGAGAGAGAGAGAAGCTGAAGAAACAAAAGAGAGGTGAGAAACACTGGAGATGTAAGGAATACACGACAGAAAAAATAAGAACAGAGAGAACAGAGAAAGTAAACTTATTTTACTAATGTAGCATATATATATATATTATATATATGTATATTCTATATTCTGCCCGAATATATGTACTCTCCATGCAAACATTGCCATTTACAGGGTATCATAAAGGCAAACATTCGCAATTACACAGTGCAAAATTTTAATTGATGTCCATGCACAGATAGATTTTCGTGCAATGTTCCATCAAATAATTTCAAATCCACAAGCATATTGATATGGTCATCTGACTAAGTGCGGGCCAATATGTATGTGTGTATGCATGTGTGTGTGTGTGTGTGTGCCTGTGCATTGATGCCACATTCATTATATGGAATGCCTGCCAGCTGGCAGGCCATTGTCGATGCAGCCGCCAGGCGGATTGGCAGCCCGCAACTGTTATTAAACATTAATTTATGCATTACTAGACCGCTTAAATTAATCAGTAAATTGCATGCACACACACACACACACACACACATAGACATCGACGTCCTTAGGGACAATGGCAATCAATACTGAATACTTAAAACAAATTAAATTGCCACAAAAGCTGTTTGCTATTTGACAGTCCCTTTATTTATGAAATATATTTCTGCCTTTGTTCGCTCATTATTGGTCATCAGCGAAATCAGGTTAAATCTGACTCCATTTGAAATGGCTGAATTAAAGCCGAATCGCTTGATATAAAATGCATTAAAAGTGATTACACATAAAAGTGTTTTCAACTGGCCATTTCGGTTGGCTGTTTTATGGGCCACTTTAAGCCACAGACTTGATTATTTTTTTACGTCTTCTTGCAGAGGCCGCCAGACACTCTAGCTGCACATTCCATTTGGCTTTAAGCAGCAATGCGTTCTTCTTCTTTTTTTCTGTTACAACTGCAAAGGATTATCAACAATTTCTTTGTTGCAATCAGCAGCTCAAAGCTCTCCGTAACTAACTGCAATGCCCCAAGGTTCACGAGGCGCTGGCCTCAATATTCCAGCAGCTCAAAAAAAGAAGAAGCAGAAGAGCAAAAAAAAGTGTTACAGCTATTTGGTAGAAGCACAATGTTGCCAAAGTCTGCATTTCCATAGCACTCTCGAAGTATCTCGAATGCATAGAAATTCGATCTAGCAATAGCCAAATGGACTTTGGCTTAGATAGTGTTTGAAGTAAAAGCCAACTTGGTGCTTGCTGCTGCACTCCACACGTTTCATAGACCTCAAGCATTCTTAAGCTATACCTTTTTATGATATAGCTAGAGCTGTGAGCGATAAAGAACTGAAGCTAAAGTCAGCACAGTCACGGAAGCACTTGGATGTTGTCCTGGCCAAAGGAGTTACCTTTAGCACATCTCTTCATATCTCAGGCCCACATTAGCAGAAATCTCTGGGTTTCTTAAAGTAAACTATCGCAAGATCATCTAGAGCATGACTTCTGATATGCCATACACTTGTATGGAGCAACAGCTACACTAGAACTAGGAGAATACTTAAAACTAACACTATCAAGATCTACTCTGCCGAATCATGACTTGAAATCTATCTTTTAATAATATCTGTTAATAATTTTTATTATAAAAAAAAATACATATAGAATACAATAGAGAATCGTTTATCTGTTTATCTATTAACAATTTTTATTATAAAAAAGAAAAATAAATACATATAAAAGTTTATTTGTTTATCTGTTGTAAAAAGATATAGAATTATCGTTTATATGTTTATCTATTAATCTAATTTATGCCTTTCTCATCTCACTTTCATATAACAAACAACTAATTGCATTTGTTCTACTTTAATCTGGACTCTTTTCAGCCAAACATTCGAAGACAGCGTACAAATCGTATTCTCGCTTTAGGTAAGTGCTCCGCCGTAGTCATGCAAATGCGCCCACAAGTATGCAATTTATAAGGGCGGGCGAAAATAATCAAAGGCAGCAACAACAACAACAACAACAGCAAAAAGCAAAAAGCAAAAACAAAATTGTTATTCGTTCTGCTAAGCAATTTGATTTACCTGCCCAGAGCATAGATCAGGCTTAATCGTATTCCATGCGCCACGGCTCTGATGCAGTTCCGTAAGGTCAATTTAGTTCTTTTTTACGGTCAGGCAACTGCCTCCATGGCATTTTATTGTACGGCTTCTGTCAGTCTGTCGCGCGTCAGTCATTCAGTTCAGTTCAGTCCCTCTGTCCGAGCGTCTCTCTATCTATCTGTCTGTCTATCTGTCTGTCTGTCTCTCTGTCTGTCCCTCTGTCCGCTCGTCAACCGCTGCTGCCTTGGCCTTTCGCCCGCTTCGGCTCGGCTGAATGATAAATGGCCTGGCATTGCGGTTGTAGGCAACATTAAGCGTTGTTCAAGCGCCACAGATTGCAATTGTTGCCTCCCACGGCACACCCCCTGCCGCTCTCCCCATCTCTCTTTCTGCAGCTGTCTCTGTACCGCCTTTCTAGCCAGCATCCATCCATCCATTTACTAGCTGATTTTTTATGCGCTCCTCTAGCACTCGTCAAAGTTTTGCGGGCTGCTTTTTGTGCTGCTCCGGGAGCTGCGATTCTCTGACAGACAGCAACTTGTAATTTGTAATGCTCCGAGTACCGAGCTCTGTTTGTTGTTTGTTGTTTGCTGCTATTGCTGTTGTTGCTGCTGTTGCATCTACCGGTTAACAGTTACCATCTCGCAGCTACCATTTACTGCTGGCCAGGCCATGATTTTGAAATGAAATGCATTTGTAAAGTTTTGCGCTGATTTAATGATGTTTCATAGCAGCGCCTCAATGCGCCTTGAATGCAGCCACACTTCAACAGAGTACAGAGCATCTCTGTCTATCTCCATTTCTCTATAGCTGCCAAAGATGTTGGCCTTACAGCATAATAGCCGCACAAATCTATCCTCTTCCATTACTCCAAATTAAATTTTTGGTGAAATTATGGGATGCTGTTTCACATTTATTACGAGCATTTTCATTTTTCTCTTGGAAAAATATTTATATATACCATAGTAGTACAATATTTTCTAAAATTATGAGTTAAGAGTGTAATACTTATAGATAATACTTAGCTTTAAGACATGAATTACTTGCTGTAAATACAAATAGTATCTGGAGTTATTCACAGTTAATTTGGGTTCTATATCATAAAAGCTTCTGCTTGAGTATTCCACTATTTTACTGTGATCCTATCGTATGAATGAAAATTTAGAGAGTTCTAGCTTGAAGTGAGTGAGCTAAATAGGGGAAGTAATATCTAGATTAGTTGATCAACGAATAATGTACCAAAGCTGGAATTGAAAGCGGATTTCATGGAGAGAACTTATGAGTGGTATGCATGCCGGCAGCGAAAGAATTGTAGACAACATATAAAATAAAATTGTAAAGACGGGCTAGCCCATTCACAGTCCCCCCTTTCCACTTCTATTGTTGTTGCTGTATCTTTCTTTATCTCACAGTCACACTCTCAGTTGCTCCCTTAAGCATTGATCTCCCTAACTCTCTCTCTTTCTCTCTCTCTCTCACTCTCTCTCTCTCTCTCTCTCTCTCTCTCTCTCTCTCTCTCTCTCTCTCTCTCTCTCTCTCTCTCTCTCTCTCTCTCTCTCTCTCTCTCTCTCTGAATCCTTTTCTCTCTGTGAATGTCTCGTTCAAAAACTCCTCTATTACTCATGCTCTATTTTTTTTCTCTATTCCTATTTTGCCTCTCACTTTCTTTCGTCTTATATCTCCTCTCTTCCTCCTCCTCCTCCTCTCTTGCTCTCTTCCTCATTCCCAGCCTTTGTCTTTCTTCTTATTTATTATGCCTCCTCTCCTCCTCATTGTTTCACTCATGCACAATCTCTAGCTGTCTATATTATATCATTCTCTTTCCCATTGTCAGCTACTGTCTCTCTCACTATCTTTCTTTTTATGCCTCACTTCTTTCACTCTCCTTCTCATTCTCAGCCCCTCGCTCCCACTCTCTACTATATTAATTATAATTTGTCATATTTACAGTAATTACCGTATACCTCCCCAACTCGTAGGGCTCACACATATTTCTAAATATTTCCAGCTGCTTTAGGCGCCCATCATTCATGCAATAATTGTCAATGACAATTGTCAGTGAATGCGTCCAATAAAATGTGTAATCAAATTCCAATTGACGTGTTGCATACACTCGTTGATTTTCATTTAATTTATTTCTTTTTCCAGCTCGCTTTTGTTGTTGTTGTTGTTGTTGTATTTTATTTCATGAAATTTGTTCAATTTGCGCACATTCATTTAATTTGCGCATCTAATTAGGGCCAATTATGTAATTAAAAACAGCCTAAAAAGAAATATTTGCATCTATTCGCATCAGCGTACACAAGTGCAAATTGTTATTAGTTAATTTTTTTTTTTGGCCTTTTTGTTTTTTTTTTTTGCTTTTTTGTGAACATGGCCATAATAATTTATGCAGGAACCGGACGCATTCTGCGCCGCATAATAAACGCCAATTAATTATGATATCAGCAGCAACAACAACAACAAAACATAAACAGCTAGAAAGCGAAAGTTTTAAGTGTTAGACTGAGAAGTACCCTGGGTTAATTGAAGGTTTATTTGATGACATTTATTATCTTCCTATGCCATAAATTGATAAGTAATTAAAATACTTTCTTTTCTTATATATAACATTAGCTATGCTAAATCACAGTCTTACCAATACACTTTTCTCATTTAGCACATCATGCCCTATACACGCACATTGTGCAGGGTATGCAAATTATAAAATCAGCGCTAAAGAAAAGCAACAACAAAATCTGTAAATTGCCCAATGAGATATGCAGTAAAAATAAACATGTTAAATGGTTTGCCATATGTAGATAAAGTATATACAGATGTTAAACCAAAAACAAGCCTTGCATGAAATATATATAATATATGTATATACACATAAGTATAGCAGATATATATATATATATATATATATATTTTGAAATAATGACAGCAGAAATATTGTGATGACTTTTTAATTAAAGGCAACAACAAAACGCATGTTGTCAATGCGTCGAAAGCTGAATGCTGAATCTTATCAAAATTGCGGTCGAATTATGGTCAGCAATGTGTCAGCATCGCACCTGGGCCAACTGGCCAAAAATACCATGTGACCAAACTGTTAGAACATGTTTTCAATTGGGCTTTGTGGTAAGCGAAATTTATCAATGCCAAATGTCGCCAGGGATTAGGTTAGCTACCTCATTGATAGATAATACTATAGAATAGGCTTTAAAGTCCAATCATTTTAAACTGTCAAACATGTCGAATCTATGCCTAATGGCTTTCAATTAGCTCCTATAAAAGTCTCTGGATATTTAATAATAATTTTTCCACCTCAACTTTGCTGCAATATTCCTCAATCCTAAAGCTCACTTATTGCACAAATTCCCAAAAATTGAAATTGTCTATTAGCCAGGCACAAATTTGACATGTTACAAAATCTTTTTTGCCACTTCGCGCATTTGCATGCGCACACACACACACATTCCGAATTTATGTTGACAAATTACTCATACGCAGCGTTGACAGTCGCTGGCTGATTGGCAAACATGTTGACAACGTGCCGCTGTCACGGCCATTGCCCAGTTATTAGCTGACTTTGAATTTGGTTTGGCGCTTCTTCTACACACACACACACACACACACACACACACGTTTTCATTTCGGCTTGGCCAAAAACAAATCGACGTTTTATGGCCAGCCCATCAAGCAGCCACAAACTATGCTGGCCTAGGGGCCAAATACATACACACACACACACATGCACTCTGTGTGTGCTTGTGTGTGAGACTTGGGTGCTTGCCATGTGCTCGCCATCGTTTTGCTGTTTGCTGCTGGCTGCTGGCTGTTGGCAAGAGTTCTAATTTTTCAAACCACAAAATAAAAAACACATTTCTTATTACAAATCGAGCGACCGAGCGTGCCAAAAAAATATGCTACAATTCTCTGTTCGACTCACAGCGAAAACAGTGAACCAAACACGCCCACCGCACGCCCATGCCACTCGCACTCACACTCACACTCACACTCACACTCACACTCGCATTCACATTCACATGCCTTACTATTACCCCTTTAACTTGCGATTTGTCAGACTTGTTATGCATGCGGCGCATACCTTATCCCATTGAGGTATATTCGATTTGTCATTGTGTTTGCTTGAAAGTAATTTGTGAGCTCTGAGTAAAAGAAGTTGAAATATTTGTTTACTTTTCAAACAGTTTTTGTGTTATTTATGCTAAAGTCTTATACGAATAAATAAATATTTATAATTATGTGTTAATTGAAATATATAAAATTAAATAAAACATATACATTTTGAACTTTGCAATAAGTCTGAAATTTTGTTCAGGCTTTTCAGCTTTAAAGCTGTTTTTTTTAGTGTTGTATAAAAATAAATTAAAAAATAAAAAATATAATACATTTTATTCAAATCTTACACAATATATTTTTATAAATATTTCCAAAAGATATTTATTAAAATAATTATTTTCAAATATATTTTATTTTTATTCACATAAATTGTTTGTTGTTGTTTATTTAATAAAAATTTGCATATCAGATATTTAATTATTGCTATTAATTTTTTATGTTATAATTTTTTTTATTTTTATTCTTTTAATTATAATTTAATTTTTTTTTTTATTGATATCAAAATTAATTTAAAAATAAATGTATTTGGTATGATTATAAATTTATTTATATTTATATACATATTTTAGTTTTCAACAAATGTCTCTGTACTTTTTGTTAGAGTATTCGACAGTCGTCTTAAATCATTATGTTTTTTTTTCTGTTTTTGGCTTGTGATTCTTTTTATTTTGTTTTTGATTTCCTTTCGCTGTTTGTTCGTTTTTTCATTTCATAAGTGAAGCGAGCGAGCGGGCAACAACAACAACAACAACAACAACAAACCAACTGACGCACTTATTTTGCGCTTTGAATCCAATCACGTACCAATTTCCAAATTTAACCTTTTTGAGCCTGGGCCGCCGTTCGTGCAGCAATTGGTGGCAATTGAACTTGGCGCTCTGTGGCCGGGCCAGCCGCTGCCCAGTGCCACAGTGCCCTGTGCTGGCGCTCGCTGCTGCCAATAAAAACCATTTGCCAGAGTGAAATTTATATGGGCGCGTCAATAAAAAAAACAAAATACAAAAACAAAAGCAAAAAGGACAAAAAAAAATAATAAAGGCGTTGGCAAATGATACGTGGCAGGGGCAAATTGCTGCCGGGGCAAATACACTTTGAACCGTTTCAATTGACCAACGGCCTATTGCTGTGCCGCAGTTCATCTGATCGGCACACCTGCTAGCCCTCTCTCTCTCTCTCTGTCCCTCACTCTCCCTCTCTCTCTCTCTCTCTCTCTCTCTCTCTCTGTCTTTCTCCTTTGATTACACTATGAGCCGCGCTGCTGCTCTTTTGTAGACCGAATTCAGAACGAATTCTATGGCTGCACTTTGTTGCGGCCCTTTTGCTATATTAATTTCGAAAGCTGCGTTATTTGAGCGGCCGCACGAATTTGGCCTCAGCTAACGACCCAGCCCCAGCTCTGGCCCCGGACTCGATTCCTGTCCCACTCTCTGATGCTGTGCGCCTTGGAGGCACAGTTCTTTGGCTGTCTGTTTGGCCATTCGATGCCTGTAAGCGACACCATAAAATATTGAACGTGTTGAGCACGCACACACTTACACTCACACACTCACTGCACTCCCTGACTCAGTGACCTCGCCGAAACTTTGACCCCTTCGATAGGCCCGCTGTTTGTCTCCTTTGCACACACATTGTGCATCTCGCTCGCTCTTTGCACAAATATTTTTTTCTTACTCTACTCAAAGAGGCACTTTTAGCTTTTGTTGCCAATGTTGCTTTTGCCAGACCAGACCTCCGCCCCACCCCTCCTGTTGCCTCTACCGGCCTGGTCCAGGCTGACGCTTCGTTTTCTTCATTTTTAGCTGGCAGCACGCGCATTACATTACATTACATTACATGGCGACCAGAGCAGGTCGCCTCGGGTCTGCAGCCCATGTCCTGCCATGTCCAATGCCAATGTCTGCCTTTAAGGACCATCGCAACGTCCCGTGCCCGTCCGGCGTGTTCCTATAACACTTCATTCGCATTGTGTTCCTGTTCCGCCGTTCGCCGTTTGTTGTCCAATGAATGTAATGTACGCGCGCAAATGTGAGTGTTGAACTCATTGCAGTGATTGATGGCGCTACTTATTTGAGTGTAAGTGAATGCAAGTGTTAATGCTCTCTACTTAAGTTTCATTTTGTATTCCTTTCCCTCTTGCGATGGCAGTAAATCGACAACATCTTTGGTCATCTGCCAACTATGTTTGCGACCTGTGACCTGCGACTCGGCGACCATTTAAATAGTTAATAATGACAGAAAGATAATCAGTTTGATATTTAATGGTCAGATTATCGGAATTTGAACACACAATTGATCAAAACTATCTTTAAGTAAACTATAATCGATTGTTGTAATAATGAGTTTAATTTATAACTAAACTACAATCTATAACTCATAATCAGACAGATTTTAGTTCTCATTTGTTTAGACTATCGGAATTTGAACATATCATAATTGTTTAAATTATCGATAATTAAACAAACATCAATAATTTGTTAATAAACAGTAAAACTTAATAGGAAAATGTACTAGATTATCAAAATTTGAACAAATATCAATTCATTTGCTCGACAACTGCACCAAAATCCATCAAAACCATATTTATCGATATATCGATACATCATTATCGATAAATAATTATATGAAGAGCTAAGCACCGTATAGTCCAATTGAACAATAATTACTATGTCAATTAATCGTTATCGATAGCTTTGGAGTTCTCAATAAATCGCCACTCATAATATCAATATTGTCTTATTTTTTTTTAGTTTTTTTACATGAATATCGCCAAAGAAATTACCGATTATATAAACGATAATAAAGGAAATTTCGATAATTGCAAGAATAAAATATGTATAAAGTCGACTTTCACTTAATGCAAGCTCGATTTTATTGTCCCACGCTTGTTTATCGATGTATCAATATATTAAGAACTATCTACGACAATACTATTGCTGAGCACAATAGCTGTGTGGCAGTAAAATACTTGTATTTATTTGCAAAGTTCTCCTATATGGGTATATTCAGAATAATCTATTAATGTCTGAAGTGCTTATCACAGCTGCTAAGCCAACCACAAAGTCCTCTAAATGGGCGCTCGCATTACAAAAGGATTTGCTGCCGCGCCCACTGTCTCCCACACCCCCCTCCCCCCCCCTACGAAAAAGTATTTTGCCGCTCTAAAAGTATTCATGTGTTCTTTATGGATACTCATTTCGATTGCTATCCGGTCGCTGCTGAACGCTAGGCGCGTCTGGCACAGCTTCAGTTTCATTTCGGGTAAAAATTGATGCCATCTGTTCGACATTTAATGCCTTTGGCCAGTGTTGGGCAGCGCTTGAGTTGGGTTACTCCGTCTTGCCAGCACATACATATATATGTATATACATATCTATATATATGTATGTCTATAGCTATAGCTGTGTGTGTGCTGCGCTTTTTTAATGCAGTGGCTGCATAATTTGAGCACACGTAAGTCGCCTGCATTATCCGGGGCTATAAATCGGACATGGCTTTCCACGGCATGCAGTGGCCGGAGCAGTTAATTTTGCCCCTGGCAGCTCAATTTGCACACGATTTGCCATACGGCTGACCACTGGCCACGCTGGCCAAGCTCGCCACGCTGGCCATTCGCACCTGCAGCAGGTAAAACTGCATCTGTAGCCGATGCCCGGGCCACTTGAGTGGCATTCAAATTACGTTTCATTACGTTTATTGGTAGTACGTAACCCGGTGCGGCTTGCTGGCAACCATTTGTACGCTAAAAAGTTCGTCTAACCTTATTTTGGTGTCTGCGGGCCGGGAGAAGTTTTGAATTCAATTTGTTTGCCAGCGGGCAGGCTGCCAAACCGAGACCCCGGCTCAATTCGGCTGCCCGTTTAGCATTTTGCCTTGCCTGTCGCTCGGCCCAAAAAAAAAAAAAAAAGTTATTGATTTAATTCGTATCTGGGGAATGCTTAATCAAAAAATATACCCGCTGCCAATTTGTTAGACACCAAATATAGTCGGCATGTGTGTATGTGTGTGTGCGTTCTCCTATATTTCCGCATAGTTTTCTACATTTTCCTATCATTTTCTTTTTTTTTTGGAAATTTATTGATTGGCTCATAATTTCCCCATGGCTAGTTGGCGTTGCCTCGCCTGTCAATTGCCCGTCAGTCAGTCGACCAATAGTTCTTTTTTTTTTTCTTTATATGTGCTCGTTTTTTATTTTGCTGTGAAATATGATGCGCCATAGGACTCGACTTTTTATATAAATCATAGGGAAACAACATTTATGTATATTGCAAACTAATTTTTAAACGATTTTCAGATTAAATTCTTGACTTGAGGGCCTTCGCTTCAGGCACTTAATACTAAATAGTAATATGATAAAAAAAAATAGATTCGATTTCTGACAAATTTTTAACTACTTTAACTAACTTCAGGCACTTCATACTAAATAGTAAAATGATAAAAATACATAGATTCGATTTCTAATGAATTTTTAACTATATATAATTATGGCAAATTTTATATCAACTTAAGTTAGCTGCAAAACTATTTATGGACAACACTTTGCCGGGGCAGAGTTGGGTCCATTTTATTGAGGCTCGTTTTGGACTTGGGACACTCCATTAAAAACGTACGCTGCAGTGGCCCAGCGCTAACCCGAGTGTCATAAAACTGGCCTTAAAGCCGCAAAACTCTGCATCGTGCCACTCACAGCGCATTTAACACTTTTGCCAAACAGCTTCACTTCACTAAACTTCAATTTTTTGCGCTCCTCTCCCTCTCTTTCTCTCTCTCACTCTCTCTTTCGCTCTGTTCTAAAACATTTTAAATCTGAATCTATAAATTTTAAATTACTTGCATGTGGTAAAATCTTTGCAGAGCTGAGTAAAACCGCAACGGCATTTTCGTTTTGTCACCCAAACTCCAACAACGAACGACGACCTAACCACTGCTGTCTGACCAGTCTGGCCAGTGTCCAGGGCTCAGCCCAGTGTCCCATCCGAACCCAGCCCAGCGGCCCAACTAGACACAGCTTGCATGGGCTATATAACTGCTGCCGCTGACCATTTTCACACTCATTCTCTATGGCACTTGAAACGGAACTAGGTTTATATATATACATACATATATATATATATGTATATGTATAACATATATGTAGCTCGCTTTAAGTTCGCTCTTGCAGTGGACACTCACTACAAATGTGCTATACGACTTGTGTGGCGAATGGGTCAGCCATTAGAATCGTATAAAAAGTGATAGCCTCTAAATATATAAAACTATGTCAAGCACAGCCATAAAAACACTCTCCATGTGTGACTTTTGTTGCTAATTATAATTTATGGCCAAAAGTTAGTTTTACGTTTGCCCAGAATTGAAGAAAACATTTAGAAATCTGTATTTATCGGCTTTTAAACGGCTGAAATATGTGGCTAAACGGTTTTGGGTAAGGTTAACTTGACTATTTTATCATATTTGAGCTTAAATATAGAAGATTTTCTAAATAACATAAGCAGCTCTCTCTATCTCTAGACTTCATATAGCACTTTGACTCTATTTATATTATATGGAAAGTGAGAACCTTGTTGTAAACAATTTGGCATTACCTGAATTGAAGATACCCTGTACTTGGCAAAAAGCTGACATTCTAATCATTCCACGCTTCATTGTCTGCATTCATAACAAAGCACACACACACACATACACAGGCAGACATAAGACAGTGCTCTGCTAACTGCGCAGTTTATGCAGCGACTGCGCTTGAGCTATGCTAAGGCTGCGCTTCGGCTGCGCTTGAGCAGCGCTCGGACTGCGCTTGGGCTACACTTTAGCTATACTAGGGCTGCGCTAGGGCTGCGTTTTGACTGCGCTTGGGCTACGGTTGAGCTATGCTAAGGCTGCGCTAGTGCTGCGTTTAAGCTGCGCTTCAGCTGTGCTTGGGCTGCGCTTGGGCAGCACTCGGTCTGCGCTAGGACTGCGGTCGGGCTGCATTCGGGCTGCGCTTCGGCTGTGCTTCAGCTCTGCTTGAGCTGCGCTTGAGCTACACTTTAGCTATGCTTGAGCTATGCTAGGGCTGCGCTAGGGCTGCGTTTGGGCTGCGCTTCGGCTGCGCTTCAGCTGTGCTAAGACAAATAATTATTCAATAACTTTCGTTTTATATGCACTTCTTTTTGAGCAATATTGACATTAAGATATGTATATTTTCCAATAGGCAATTCTCTAGTACTCTAATACATTTTCTGACAAATTTTTGGATTTTTTCAAAATCAAAAATATATAAATCTTAATACAGGGACATACGTACACATTAAATCTAAAAGTATTTACAGTGTTGTAGGTTATACTTAAAAATCAAAATCAAATTTTTTTCGATTTTTATCGATTATAAGAAAAAGAACTCATTTATCGCGCAAACATTATAAACTACAATAGTATGATATACACGAGTACAAATATATAACTTTCAATTATATAGTTTCTGTTGCTTCGCTGCATGCTAGACATGCTAGATGCAAGACACGCAGTATAGCATGCCTAGATCAATGCAGTTTATTGTCCTTATAAAGAATATACATACTTTATGGAATCTCCCCTACAACCTGTTACATAAATTTGCACAAAACCAGTACACCCTGATTTCCCACATTAGGGCAGAAAAACAGCAATAAACAGCTTCAACTTGGGTTAACGAACATAAAACATATAACATAAAACTTCCGCCTGCCTTACTTTATTTCTCATTATAATATTTCTAGCGTAGGCAGATCTAAGGCATAGCAACCAAAAGCTACAACTGCTAGTTAAAGATATTGTTAAATGTTACAGGTAGCTGTCGTATCAAACGGCCAACTGCTTTAAGACAGTTGTGCACTTTTGCTATCGGAGCTTGTCTTTGCACTTGCCAGTTCTTAAGACATTTTGAATACTTGCAATTGTTCCGTTTGGCTAACAAAACAAAAAACTGCAAAAGATCTCGTCCGGCAGCAGCCACTTGAAACGGGCTGCGAATTGAGCGAGCGAGTAAAGAATAGGGCTAAACCAGCTAACAATGGAACGCGACTGCGATGGCCAGGTTGTGGACAGGATGACGACACTTCAGCCTTCAGCGAACTTTCAACGCAAAAGGTGCAAAATAAGAATGGAGCAGCAGCAAGAAACGGCGATAAAAGAGAACGAGAAACTATGCAACAACATGAGCAACAACAGCAACAACAATGGACAAACAAAACTGTGGCAGTGGCAAACTTTTGAATAATTTATCTGGCGCTGAAAGGACGTTTTCATTAAAATTCGCCAACGTATTTAAAGTGCGAGATAACTCCCAGAGAGACGATTATTCAACTGAGTTCATTTGCCTGCGACGAATGCTAAATTCAATGATATGTATATATGTATGTATATATGTATGTATATATGTACATATATGTATACAAATATATGTGTGTATATAGAGTAGAGAATTACATTGCCCTAAAAAGTTTATGCCAACCACTTTATAAGTACATGATTATTCCATCTGAAGAAAACGTAAGACAGAATCGAGTATATCAGGCTGCATACTACTTTATGACTATATATAATTACATCATTTGGAGGATCTTATATCTAAATCTTGGCAAAATTTTGATTAGCTTTTAAATGAAGTTGAATGGTTGGGTTTTGTTGACTACACAATACTCATTCTATCCATCTATCTATCTATATGAAAGTATTAAAAAGTATGTCCCCTCTACTTCCTCTGTAAAGAGCTGATAAGTATCTGTTGATTCTCTGTCATCTGATTTTCCTGCTGCTCTATACCTTACTTTTATAGTAGCCTCACTCAATAACTTACTATATATATGATAAAATTTAAAAAAAAAAACCTCTATTTTAAATAAATTTTTTAATATTTTTCAACACTGCGTAACTGATAATATATTATACAAATCTAAAGTTTTTTGTTATATTTTTCATAGGATGTTTTACAGCACACACTTGTACAGTGTATCAAATAGTCAGTGCACTTCTCTTTATGGTATTGTATGGTATGGCTGTATGTTTTTGCTGCTCTGCCTTTGCATTTGGGTCTTGTTTAATATTTACCAGTGGCCACAAAATGCCAACGAGCTGCTCTGGGCTGTGGCCATGGCAAGAAAATAGTTTACTTTTTAAAGGCAGCAAATACACTGCCGAAAATGGTTTTACATTTTAATTTAATTCAATTCTTTTTGCTGGCAGAAATACCTGCCCCTGCGCCACGCCTTGTTTGACAATTTCGTGTGTCGCTGGGGGAGTTTCGAATGGCGACTCGACAACGCGAATTATTTGTATATGGCACATGTTTGTTATTGTTACGCCTCTTTATATGCAGCATTTATATATTTTTGTTCACTTTTAATGCGCTTGTTGTGTTCTCAGTCATCCACACACATACACACAGTCACACACACACACGCACTTCATTTTTTCCTGCCTTCGTTTGTTCATTTGTTTTTGCTACAATGAACAACTTTTATATAAGCGCTTGTTCGTTAATTATTGGCAAAACAAAAAAATACGAAAAAAAAAAACAAAAAAGCGAACGGAATGAAAAATGAACAAATAAGTCCCGCTAAGAGCTGCAAGCGCTTCACAACTTCACAGATCAAAAAATTTACCAATTTGTGCGCTGCGAGCAACATATTTATATACGAAAAGCTATAGGTAGAAACATATATATTTATATATACTATATATATCAATTCATTTTTAATTAATCTACTGAAATAAAAAAAAAACGAATTTCGATTACAGCTTTTTATATTTATTCAATGTACAACTTGATTGTTAATTGAAAATGTGTTGACTTCGACTTTTTAAATCATGCACAGATCATGATTTCATTATAGTCAACTTTGTGGCGATAGCTAAAAAATCGATCACTTTTTTTGATTGGTCAAAGAAACTTTTGAAAATTAAGTTGAATTTTTTTTAAAATTTTTTTTTTATTTTTTATAGTTTAAATTATAATTATTTTTTGATTATGCCCTGAAGCTAATGAAAATTGGAATTCTGAATATATTTATTTTAGTGAAAATATATTTAATTGACAGAAGTTGAATTGGTATATTGCTTGAAACTTATCTATCACGTCGACAAGCTAGACACACTTATGCATCTTCTTTCCTTCTTTTCATACAACATTTGGCAAGTAATTGAATATATGGAGTATTTTCTAGACCTATACTTCCTTAACTGTCAGTTTTACTTCTCTATTTTGTAATTTTAGCAATTGATTGAATATAGCAAAAATTGCCGAGTATTTTCTAGTCGTATACTTCCCACTTGCTCACTCTTATGGAACTTCTACTTTCTTTTACTTGTTAGCATATTCTTTGGTCTGCTTTTAAGGTTCTATTCAAAGTACTCCATTTACTTGAATACAAAAGTAAAGTGCTCAACTTCAACTTCAACTTCAACAATTATATATGACATATATTTATAAGCAAATGCGCTTGTGCGCTCAAAGGGAGCTCAACTTGAAGTTTAAGACTTGCATATGACATAAATATGTCTATATATAAACATATTTACGTTTTAATTGGATTTTAAACATACATACACACACACACACACACACACACATATTGTTAGCTTGATCTCGTTGCAGTCAAGATAATCTGTTATTTAGACTGCATGGCAAAGTCAGCCAATACGAGGCAAATGCATATCGCAAGGGTTTGACTTTCTCTTGCCATTTGCCAGCTGCCAGTTGCCATTTGCATAGTAATTGCATATTTATCTGGTGTGGTTAATGTTTATCGCTCTCATTGCTTACAGCCTAACTGTAATACTCGGCGGGGCCAATCACTGGGCTTTCCACTTGTCGACGTTACATAAATTTAAGGCGTGCGAGCGTCCACTTTAAGTGCAAGATGCATAATTTAGTTAATTCTTTTTATGCTTATTTTGCTTTTCGCTAGTTTGTTGCTGTTGTTTTTGTTGCTTTGTTTTCAGCTTGTTTCAAGCTGAATTATGGCGCATTTGCAGCGCAGCCATTTGCTGCGTATCTCTCGTAAATATCGCGTATACGCCCCGTGCAGCAGCAGCCCACCCAACGCTGGAGTGGCTCCCGCCTGCCTCGCCGGGCTGCCTGCCTCGCTGTCTGTCCTGGCTGAAACGTGGGGGTTTAGCCGTACTGTTGTGTTACCGTTTGGCTACAAAAATGCATATCCATGGCGCTGTAAGCCATTTCTTTGCTGTAGCTTTTGCCGTCGAGTCGTTTCATCGCGCAATTTCCGCACAAGTGTTGGCAATATAAAAATAGCGACAAAATATAAAAGTAATTTATGTGCGCTTTTTCCATATCATTTCTATACATATACATGAACACACACACACACATACACATACACATTTACATACATGTCTGTAAGCTGGTTGTTTGCTGCTTGGGGTAGTTTATGAAACTGCATTCAAAAATATGAAAAATGCATGCTGATGCGCTCGTTTATATGCACAAACTGCATTTAATTTATTAAAATAAATATTTTTACTAGCAGCATGCGGCATACGATGCTGCACCACGACACGACACGCCACGTCAGCCCAAGCCACAGCTCTCTCTCTCTCTCTACCTCACTCTCTCTCTCTCTCTCTCTCTCTCTCTCTCTCTCTCCGTTGAGCCCACAAATTTGGTCACAGCGCATCAATTATGCATCTATTGAAAATATTGGCCCCATACAAAACTGAGCGTTTAATATGCCATTGGCTCGCCTCGTGTTTATCGGCAAACAATGGCCCGGCCGAAGACTGAAGACTGACAGCTTTTAGCGAAAGGCAAAACTTCCGTCACGCCCATAAATGTTTAATTGATCCACTTGGCGGCAATTTGGAATTTTAATTAACCAATTTTGCGTGGCGATGGGCATGCAATTTGCATGGAATGTCCGTCAAACAAAGCAGCCAAATTGAATAACGACTTCAATCTAGTTTCAATAATACACGACAATCAGCGCACGCAGCGCAATCATGCGGTTGACCACACGCACATGAATGCGCACACACTCACACTCAAATACTCATACACACATTCATTCACACAGTCACACTCAACGACAAGGTCAAAGTGACTTGCTAGACAATTGGATAAGCACCTTAGCGGCAAAGATAATCATAAGCTTGAGTTGCGCTGAATGACGGTGCAAACAGCATCTTAACTTATAGATAAAAGAAAAATGTAGCCCAAGTGTCCGACACTGCCCACTGGCCGTGGTAGAGTGCCAATGGCTTTCAAGCGTGTCGAACAACATCTTAATTTAGATAAATATAAATCCAGCTCAAGCCTACAGTGTTCAAAAGGTCGGTAGAGGCGGACGGTAGAGGCAGGTGAGAGGGGGAATGGCTTTCAATTGTGTCAATCGTTGCTTAAGGAGATTTTAGAACATATCTGTTCATTTCTTATAAAGAGTATAATATGAACTTTACTGAGAGTCCCCAAATATCTTTGGTACTTCTATAAATCTATATAGGCAATAAATTGTAACTCCCTCTACTCGTTAGACACTTACACCACACCAAGTCCTAATGCTCTGCTTACTCATTTTAATTGCCCTAAAGACATATATATATATATACTTACACATCGCCTCACTCACATTCACGCACACACACAACTCTTTAACAATAGTTGCAAAATCTTGAAGTCAAATATTTTACAGTTTTACAGTTCTCTGTGTAGTGTTGCTAAATGCTTTAGAAGTTTCGTGCAGTCAGTAACAAACTACAAAGTTCGTTTCCTTTTAGACATCATTGGCCTACGGCGCAGACAAAGCGAAGGCAAAAGAACAACAATTAAGCTGAAGCTCGAAATCGCAGTCTGTTGGCCAACTTCATAAACATTTTAAAAAGTCGTTTCATTTCGTATGTCCTGAGAATGAGTGAGTGTTTAAAAGTATTTAAGAGGCAGACAGAGATGGAATTAAGTCCACATAAGTTTTAAATCAATATGAGCAGCCATTTATACAATACTCATATGAAATTATACAATACGTATTGAAATTATGGAATGGGAGGAGTAAAGGTTTTGATATTTTATAAGTGGAATCTTCCAAAAAGTCGAAAACATTAGGTAGTCATTAAATAAGCCGCAGCTAAACATTTCCATTAAGATGTAGATAATTAGAAATATATTTATATATATATCTAAAGTAATATCTATATATTTAACTATACTTCAGTAACTTGCCAGCAATTCACACGTTTTAACAGTTCTAATAGAATCCAAAAATACCAAATACCTATGTGAATAGCTCCCATTCTCTCAATACACCACAACACTCTAATTACAATTCCCAGACTCGTCCAACATATTATCTCCCAATTCCACACTCTCAACTAAGCCACTTTTACTTAAGCATTATTCACTTTATATTACATATTAAACACATACAATTTACTAGCTTAAACTATGCAGAACTAGTTATTATGATATTTTACTGGAAACGCTTACCGCCAACAACTAACAACTTTTCTGCTAACTCGCTCGCACTTAAGTATTCCCAAATATTTTATTTAGTCAACAAATTTGCCGGAAAGCAACTGCAACTGCAACGGCAGCTGCAAACAATTGAAATCAAACAAAAGTTGAAAAGCTGAAAATGAATTTTTAATATGTTCAAACTCTACAATAAATTTAAGTCCGATTGAAAAATCAAATGAATTTTAAATGGCAAAGAAAACAATGCCAATGCAGAATTGTATATGCATAGATATATAATAGAAATATATGTTCATCTTAGTATTCGCTTTAAATTGTTTTCAATTTATGTTGAGCTAAATGGAACTAGCTATATTGAATTGCAATAAAATTCAAGTCAAGTATTATTATTAACACTGAAAAGTGTTGTGTGCCAGCACGTATTTGTATAACTCCTTCGGCAAGCCGAGTACGAGGACGAGTACGAGCGGCGGCAACAATTTAAAAGTGAACAAATAAAATTATGCAAAACGCTAAAAAGGTGCAGAACAAATTTCGCAACACAACGACTACAAAACGAGGCGAAACTGTGGAGCAAAGTGAAAAACATGACTCCATAATGTATGAAAACTGTTGTCAGAGTGTAAAAATGTCTATTTACATAGTCATGCATCATGAACACAGGCAGAGAATGGCAGAGAGATGCCGAGAGAGAGAGGGAGAGAGAGAGACGGGGGAGGTGAGATAAATGGAGAGAGAAGGAGTGAGCAAAAGAGCGTTATGGGTGAGCGGTGAAAACGTTTAGATTTGCGCACACGTGTAGAAAAATTAAAATATATATATATATATATATATGTATAAATACCTACACAAAGTATGTGTGTGTGTGTGTTCTGTTTGTGTTTGTGTGTGTAAAAGTTCATAAATTTTAAATGCGACACTCGCTGGCCAGAACGAGACACAGATTGCGGCAAACTATTTGCAAAATAAACTGCACAACACGAATGGAACAGCGGCAGCTGGAGCTGTAGCTGGAGCCAGAGCCGGAGCTGGAGCGTACCAGGAGGCCAGTGTAAATGCAAATAAATCCCAAAAGCAAAGCCCAAAAAGTATGCAACACTAAATAACAGCAACAACTGGCACAGTTTGAGGCACGTCAGCAGACGTCGACGCTGCCTCTAGCAGCGCTCGCTTCATGGCTCGTTTGCTTGTTAAAAGATAACTGTAACTGCACACACCCACACACACACACATACACACATACACCCACATGCACGCACACACACGCCATATGCAAAATATGCCCACAACTGGACAGGTGCCACGCCCCGAAACAAAAATACAGAGCACAAAGAATGCACGAATATGGCGCTGAAATCTCGGCAAAATATTCCTTCAAAAATATGCATTGCCACATAAAAAGATAAATGATTATTTACTGACATTTGTCGACTGTATTTTATATAAAAAATAAAATGGAAAAAAATGAAAAATATATAAAATTCCTGCTGTTGCTGCTGCTGCTGCTGCTGCTGGGCAAAACATTCGAATATCAGCAAAATATGTCGACTCCAAGCCAACAGAATGCACTTCACTTTATGCGATTTGCTGTCACATATTCCATGCACCATGCACCATTTGCCTTGCATTCCCTGGGCGACAGAACTGAACCGGAAGTGCCAGATGAAAACAGAGAAATAAATATGCCACAATGCTTTAATATAGAGAGTGGGAGACGGGGAATGGAGCTGGGAATGTTGTTCAGCATAAAAACATATTGCCAATGGGATATTCAATTTAGATAAATAGATAGAAATATGTATATACAATATATAAATTTATTTATTTTTTTTTTTTATTTTTTCCAACACTTCTCAGAGTAGATGAAAGAAATATATATACATTTATTTACATTTTTTTAATTTTTTCCCAAACTTCTCAGAGTAGATGAACGATGAAAAAATACATTTTAATCCTATAATATTTATTTATACTATATATTTATTTATACTATATATACTATATCTAGAGTTCTTACTCTTGCTTAAGTCTATAAGTCCTACAGATTAGTTTAAGACTATTTCTGTACCTATATATAATTATATATATAAATTATATTAAAGCTAGCCTGATGACATATTCACTACAGATCTCCAAACAAGTTTTCAACTATAACAATGATGAAACATATATATATATAGAACTTTAACTACAACAATAACTATCCTCTACAGATTTTAAAAACCTGTATTTAGCTTAAACTACATTAACTATGCTCGCTAGATAACTCTCCTCTATAGATACTACAATAACTATTTTCTACAGATCCTAAAAGCCTGATAACTATCGATAACTATCGATAATTTCTATAGATCTCAAACTCCTCCATACAACGCCAACTACAATATCTCAGCATAAATATTAAAAAATTTCCATTATAGACAATCCAATGGAATATCCACTACAGATTCCAAAAACTACTATACTACAACAACTCTAACTACATTAACTTTCCTCTACAGATCTTAAAAATCTGTATTTAACTTTAACTAAAATAACAATCCTCGATAGATAGCTATCCTCTACAAATACTAAAATACCTATCCTTTATAGATCTGAAAACCTGTATTTAACTTCAACTATAATAACTATCCTCGATCGATAACTATCGATAATCTCTATAGATCTCAAACTCCTCCATACAACGCCAACTACAATATCTCAGCATAAATATTAAAAAATTTCCATTATAGACAATCCAATGGAATATCCACTACAGATTCCAAAAACTACTATACTACAACAACTCTAACTACATTAACTTTCCTCTACAGATCTTAAAAATCTGTATTTAACTTTAACTAAAATAACAATCCTCGATAGATAGCTATCCTCTACAAATACTAAAATACCTATCCTTTATAGATCTGAAAACCTGTATTTAACTTCAACTACAATAACTATCCTCGATAGATAACTATTCTCTACAGCTCTCCAACCCCTTCATACAACGCCTACTACAACATCTCTTGCCCAGCCCAATTATCCAAAATTTCCATTAAATCCCCTACAGATACTTCACTTCAAGCACAACAACCCCAGCTACAACAACTATCCACTACAAATCCCAAACACAAACAAAAACCCTTCTCAAGCCCAAAGAAAATTCGCTTAAAAGGAATATCATGTATATACATAGTTCTCTTACCTTTAGACTTGTCTTCATTAACGTACTTCGCACCTTTTGCTCTTGACTCGCCGTCCACACACCTGTATTGGGCATACCCGGCCAGGTGCAATAGCTGACTGTGGTATGTGGCGCCCTTCGTCCACCGGAAGTGGCATAATTCAACAGCGGAAATGTCTGATTTGATTGTATTTAGCACCAATGGCAGCCGAGCGGCGACCGCCTAATGAGCAACTTTTAGCTCGCAATTAGCTGTCCGAGAATTAGGCGCGGTCAGCCCAGCCAGCTGTATTGTCCTTGGGTTGTCCGGCCCGGTCCGGCCTGGCTCGGCATGCGGTTTTTCGCATTCCATTTCACTTTTATTATTCATTCAGCAGAATGATAAAAAAAGTGAGCAAACTTTTTAATGCCCAGCAAATGGTTAAAAGCCGTTGCCAGGCTGCAAATGTTAATCAGGTCCAGGGCGACAGTCGTATGCTCTATTTGAAGTGCTGAAAGGATGTGCTAATGAAATTAATTTGAATAAATTTCAATTTCTATTAACTTGACCTAATTTGCTGTTGCTAGAAATGCTTTCAAATTGCATTTACTATGATCTTACTATAAGCTTAAAATAAACTAGAATAATAAACCAACAAGCTGAGTGAACTTATAATTGTTTTAAACAAATTGGCCAACTCGTTTGACTTTTAAATTCAATTTAAATTTTGCTTGGAAACATAAAAACACATTTAAAGATGCAGCTGTTGGCTGCCTTTTGTGAAATCTCAAACAGTTTTTTTATAAATCTAAAATTTTATTTTTTATCTTTTACAGCATTCAAATTTACTTTAATGTAAGTAGTATTTTCATTCAATATAAATTAAATTAAAAAAAAAGGTTTTGATATAAAAAAAAAAGTTTTTTATGACAACAACTTGTATATCTATATATATATATATATATATAAACTATTTATTTAATACTAAAATTCATGTAGTTATTTAAATAAATTTATATCCTTTTTGTAACCTTTATTATTTATAATTATTTATTTAATTTTATTTATATACTTTTTGTAACCTTTATTTTATTTAAAAAGTTTAAGCTTTTGCACAACTAAAAATCCAATTTTTTCTTTAAATTTTTTAACGGCTTTGGAATATTATTTTATTTATTTTATTAGCTTTCAAACTACCTCAAACAGCTCTCGTTTTTTTCTCGTATTTTTAGCCCATTTTCTAAAGTTACTTTCGACTCGCCCCGAGCAGCGTATCTTTTTAATGAGCTCTATTTGCAAAGTATTAGTGTGGACAGACTTCTGTTGGCATTCTGAAACATATGTATATATACAAGCATATATATATATATAGACATTAATATGTATAAAAATATATATAATATATATTTATGCGTGTGTGCGTGGCCTATCTACACAGATTTTCACTTTATGTCCTGCTTGTGACTAACTGAAGTTAATGTAAAATCGCAGAAAGTTTTTCGAGCATTTTATGGGCGCAGGATGCAAACCTTTGACAAGCATGGCAGTCATAACTTTTAATGCTCTTGTTGGCTGTCATGTGGCACGCCCACAACAGCAGCGAGCAGCGAGCTGCGAGGGCCGCCTCTTGAAAGACATTTACAGCTTTACAGCTTGCCGCAATGAAAGTTTTGTTTCCGTTTTGGCCGTTGTTTTTGCTTGATGCTTTTCAATGGCAGATTTCCTGCTTCCTGTTCGCGAACGTCGACCCAAAGTGGTTCCTTTTTTTCTGTTTTTGTTGTGTTGAGCGCCGCCCCCGCTCGCTTTCTATGCAGATATTAAAATGGTATAAAACTGGACAAAACGGGCACCCGAAAACCAAACAACAACAGCAGGAACAGCAGCAACAACAACAATGGCGAGCTAATTAAAATCATTTCATAAATTTGCCATTCCTTTGGGTACAGCAGCAGCAACAGCAGCAGCAGCAGCAGCAGCAGCAGCAAAGTGGCCCAAAAAGTGGCCAACAAACAACTCGCAAGTCTCTGCCCGGCGCCCAAGGACACAAACAACTGGTCAAAGGCGGAAGAGCGCCTCCACTGGCCGGATGGACGTGGGAGCCTGCGGCTGGGACGCGACACGTGCAATGGGCGCGTCAAATAGGAATTCATTAACAAAACGTTACGCAAAATTTTAATTAAATATTAAAGCCCAAAAGTTGTGCGCAATTTATTTTTATTTTTATTTTTCTTTTTGTTGTTGTTGCTGTTGCTGTTGTTGCCGTTATTATTGTTATGCGACAGTTTCTGCACGTTCTCCATTCATAATAGAAATTTGTGCTCTATTTATGCCCGGCAGGCACTTTTGCGCCTTCCAGCTCTGCCATCATAACCAAGCAACGCCCGCTGACATTCAGCTCGACTCTCGAAACTCAAGTATTCGCCCATTGTCTGACGCTGTTTATGCCAATTGTCATTAGATTAATTAGTGGAAGCGAGCCAAAAGACGTCAAAGCTTAGACAAATAAATTGCCGTTGAGTGCAGTAAAAAAAAAGCAAGATAAATAAATAAGTAAATAAAGTATACGACCTGTCTGCCTGCGCCGCCAAAGTCAACAGCATTAAAAGCCTGAACGCAAGTGCATGACTAGCGAGTCAGCCAAAAATATAAAGCCCAAGCACACACACACACACACAGAAATATATATATATACACATATACATATATACATATATATTTATATAGTTATATATATACAGCAGTTGGCATCTGCATGTTCCGTTTGCCAGCGGCATTTAATGTATCTTTAATTTCCCCAGAGGTTAATGTCGCACACAATCAGAGAGGTGGCAAACCTCTATGCGAAAATATCACAAGTTTCTACTTACAATGCGGATTAGTTTAATAGCAACAGATAACATGAAGCTAAACCAGCGGCTGTAGCTATTTTGCAAATGTGCTGAGTGTAGACGAATGATGGAGGATGGATATTGAGGTTTAGGCATGGGTGGACGGGTCTATTGATTTAGGGATATTGTGTATATGTGTATATATCATATATATATATTTTTATTTTCTGTCTCATTTTACTTATTGTATGTTATTTTAATTTTAATTTGTTTTTTTCATTTTATAATTTAATTATTTTTTTTTTTATATTATTCCTATTACTTCTTATGTTATGTTAATATTTTTTTCTCTTTTAATTACTATTTTTTTATATTTCATATTTTTTGTATATTGTTCCTATTAGTACTTATATTATCTAACTATTTTTTTCTCTTGTTATTTTAATTTTTTGTTTTTTAGATTTTTTTTATTATTCGTATTACTACTTAAGTTATCTAACTATTTTTTTATTATTTATTTATTTATTTTTATTTTATTTATTTTTTTTTTTTACTTTTAGTTTTTAATTACTAATTTTAGTTTTCAGATTTTAAAGCTTCTATTCACTTCACTATAATTCTTATCATGTGCATTGCTCTTAATGTCAAGGACAGATCATATAATTGATCATATGTGGCTGTGAATTGGTATAGATCTTGTATATTATTATATATTATTAGATATTGATCACACATTTTAAATATTTTCCTAATGCCATAAAATATGCTTGCTCAGCTTAACTTTATGTTAATACTCATTAAATTACAGATTAGAATTAATTTATATATATATTGATATATGGACAATATATGTGAACAGTATTAATATATAGTAATAAATTATAATCTATTGTTACCTAAGGCTACTTTTGTATGTAGAAATGAATGACTATTTTATTGTTTATTTCATATTAATATTTAAGTCTTAAGCTGAGCTGCTACTAAAGTATTTACCTAAAATAACTCACTAAGCAGTCAGTTAACAGACAAAACTGTAGCTAAACTAATGTGCAGCACTGTAAGAAACACTCATGTGAATGGCTACGCGTGAGCATCAATGTGTGTGCGTGTGAGTGTGCCTGTGAGTGTGCCTGTGTGTGTGAGTGTGTGTGTGGCTGTGTCATGTACACTCCCATTTACTGAGAAACAATCACACATGAGTGCACCCGTGCAGCCTCGTGTGTGTGAGCGCGTGTGTCCCTGTGTGTGTGTGTGCGTATACGTATTAACGCCAGTCCCATATCCGAAATACAAATTGGAATTGGAATTGGAAATGGAATTGAGAGAAAGAGAGACAGGGAGACAGAGAGAGCCAGCTGTCTTTGGAGTATAGTTTGGCTGCAGCTCTTTCGGTTTTCCCTTTTTTTTTTTTGTTTCTGCTGGCCCCGAATGCCCCTGACGATAATAATGACTTGTAGTTAATGCCGCTAAGCGTCAATACTGGCCGAAAATGGAACGAAACGAAACGAAACGGAACGGCACGGAACGGAACGAAACGTGGTATAAAATTAAATGATGGGCATGGTCATGATCGATGCGATTGCCCAAAAAGAAAAACCCTTTGGCTCTTGGTCTAATGATGCCGCTGGGAGCGGAAATGCGATGCAATGCAACTAATTAACTTTGGCCAAAACTTTTGGCCTGCCACAGCGCAGGCTGGCTAAGTTCGTGCGGTGTTTCTCTTTTACAGTATTTGTTTTTGTTGTTATATTGGCTGTCGACAGGTCGCTGTTTAATAAAGCTGCCAAACATGCAAATGAACTACGAGGCGAGAGCTGTGGCTGTGGCTGCTGCTGCTGCTGCTGCTCTTGAACCTGGCCCACAATTTCAATGGGAATGCCATGGATTTTGCATTGGGCAATTCATGAGCAACGCTCGGTATGCCAATAATTTATAACGGAAGCAGTGTCCGTGTCCGTGTCCGTGTCCGTGCAAGTGTTGCTGTGTGAATGAGTTGTGTGTTTTGCTCGACAGGCGTTGCCATAATTGCCAGAGCAACTTGTTAATGGCTCGACAGGCTCCTTCACATTGCTGCTGCTGCTGCTCCTTGTTGTTGTTGTCGCTGTGGCCTTTGTTTATTGGCAAAGTGCAGCAGGGTAAACAAATTCGACCAGATTGTTCCAAATTTGATTGAACTGAACAGCGCCATAAATAATGTCAACTCAACTGGGTCAAAAAGTGTTCGCAACAACCAATTAGCAGCTGCAGAACGAGCTCAAGAATTCTGTGGCCACTTCAATGGTTCGAAAGAAAATTACGAATGAAATTCTTATTCCTTTTCTTGTTAAAGGCTTTTTTAAATTAAATTTAATTTTTTTTCATATCAAAAGTACATATTGATGTGGTATAGGGCAACTCTTAGTCTTGCAATGTTAGTTTGGGGCATGGCCTCCAAAATCTAAAGATCACGTATTCTCCGTATGCATTACACGAAACTTCGCTATGTAAATAGCCTTTTATTATAGTTAGTTAATGTATACAAATTATATACCTAACAATAAATTACTAAAAACACAACTATATTTAAACAACTCAGTGTTAGAGGGGAAGTCGAAGTGCTAGTCGGGGTTGCCTGACTAAAAAATAGCCTTAACGCAGATACGGACTGCTAAATGACCGTTGTCTTAATGATCGTTAAATAATTAATAATATTTAAATTTAACATATATTATATTTACATTAAACAAACATTAAAAGTATAAGTTTTACATTTCCGCTTAATATATGTATACTCAATTATTTTAATACTTACCAAAACCCAGAAGAAGAGGAGAAGCACCGCGCTGAACTGGAAACCTGACCACCAGAAGATGAGAATTGCGACTGAAGCTACGCTGCAGCAGGCTTGCCTTTATACAGGGCAGCGATAGCTCCATTCAAGTCAAGCTCAACTCTTGAGTCTCTTACTGAGTCAGTCTTCACACTCGATAATTAGGCGGCCAATCAGAGCACACTCTGCTGCTGCTGCTGCTGCTGCAAGAACCAGCTCTTCTGATCTTCAACTGCCTTTATATAGGGCAGCGATAGCTCCACTCTGAGTCAGTCTTCACGCTCGGTCATTAGGCGACCAATCAGAGCACTTTCTCAGCAGCTCCACTCGAAGTCGAGCTCAACTGTTAAGCCTCTCTCTGCGTTAGCGTAAGCTAAACTCTCTATCAGTTAGCGACCAATCAGAGTATTTTTTGCTGCCTCTGCTGCACACATATGCAAACTAACATCTCCTCTTCAGAACCTTAACTCTTTTTCAGCTCTTCTTCTTTCTGGTCTATTGATTAAATTTGAAATCTCAATCGACGCGTTCAAACATACGGACAGACGGACAGTCGGACGGACGGACGAACGGACGGACAGACATACAGACATGGCTAAATCGACTCAGCTTGTCGCCCTGATCAAGAATATATATACCTTGTGGGGTCTGACACGCCTCCTTCTGCCTGTTACATACATTTAACAAAATCATTATACCCTGATTTCCCATTTTCAATGGGCTCAAAGTATAACTAGTTAACAATTAAAACGATTCAGGAAGTGAAACAAGTTCGCAACTAAGTCGAATTAACAAATATAACTAGTTCACAAGTGAGCCGATTCAGCAAATGTAACTAGTTCGCAAGTAAGCCAATTCAGCATATGTAACTGGTTCACAATAGAAACAATTCCTAGTTATATAGCGAATTCTTACTTTAACTTACCTTTAAATTTATATTGTGAATCATTTGCATACCTTCTAAACTAACTTAAGGCAAAATTTCATTTCTTAGAGCTGTCTATCTCTTAGTAGATTAGTTAACAGAAATTTGCAGCTCAGCCTTGACGAAAGCCATTTTTTTTTCTTAATTTTTTTTAATTTCCTAATGATGTTGCTGAAAATTCAAGTGTAGCTGTGGGAAACTCGACTGCAGAGCAGTGAGTAAAAAAAAAAGAACAAGAGAGAGAAACCTAAATGTCATGACGTTGCACTTTTGCTTAACTGCTGACGCGCTCAGCTCGGCTCGACTCGACTCGGCAGCTGGCACCTGACCTTAAAATTTGTGGCTTAGTTAACATTTGAGCCAAAACTCAGCTCAGCTCAGCTCAGCTCAGTTCAACTCAACTCAACTCAGCTTCGCCAAGCGGCTTGGCTCTAATGAATTTGCATTTTTTATAAATCCCCATTGATGTGCTCCACTTTTGCGGGTCCTCGCCGCCCCCAAACAGTCAAGTGATTGCACATTTCTTGTATGCACAATGCTGTTGCGAGTTGTTGTTGTAGTTGTTGCTGTTGCGCTGTTCCGGACATTGGCATGCCCACAGCAGTGTTAGGAGCGTGTAAGCGGATACGGAAGTGGACACGGGAGCTTGGCACAACTGAAGAATTGATAGACACGCTTGTTGCATTTGACGTGACTTCTATGTCAATGCGTGCAGGTGTGTGAGTGTAACTGTGAATGTGAGTGTGAGTGTGCGTGTGAGTGCGTGTGATCAATGGTCGATTAGAGGCGTGGCTAGCAAGCCGAATATGCAAGTGCTGTAAATCAAGTTCGCTGAAAATTTTACAGCTAACATGTTGTTCAATTTGTTTTCTGATCGCCCTGTTTCACTCCAGCATTCCTATGACTTTTGTTTGCATACAAGTGCGAATATAACTGTTTGATACAACTTTTTTTTAATATTTTATAAGTATTTCATGTATCTCATACTATAACCAAATATATATATTGCCTATCGATAATAGCCATCGATATTATCTATAAATTTAAGTATGTCATCAAAGTATTGTTATATTAAACTAACCCATATATGAAGACTGTCTGTAATTGCTTTTCTATTCGATTTTCTAGACTGGTCAAGTAACCTGGCCAGACTCTGAATGACACTCGGATAAGTCATCTGCTTTTGATTCCATTATCGATAACCTACTTTTCTCTTTTTACTTTTAAGAGCACTCATTGTTCGAGTGTAGGGCATTGTGCAGTCTGGCATGCACTGCGCGCTGCATGAGTGTGTTTAGTTGGCTTTCTTCCATCTATGCTAAAACGGCCGTTCAATATGGCAGATTGGCCCAGTTGCTGGCTGTTGTCGTTTTTACGAGCTGACTACTTTATGCTGTTTTTGTGCCGTGTTTTGTTGTGCTTGTCTTTGTACACACACACACGTACAGACACACACATGCACACACACACGTCGACAGTTCGACGATGGCATCGACTGCTCCTCAATGGGGACTTGAACTGCATTTTGCACTCTGCACTTGCCATAAATCTCAGTCAGCACTTGGGGGCACACACACACACATACACACACAAAGAGGGAGAAAGAAAAAGAAGAAGAGAAGGAAAAGCAAACTCTTTCGTGTTACTGAAATTTAAAATTTTCTTTTTATTCAGCAACCTTTTGCAGCTGATTAAGTTAAGAGCCAATTGGTATGACCGCTAATGTGGCTACGAATCAGTGCTGTCATAATTTTTCGAGCAAATAGAGCCAGATTTGCAAAAAAAAGAAGCTAAAAAAAGCTAAATTTAAGAAAAATTAAGCCAAAATAAAAGCTAGGCTTAAAAACATAATTTTCTTAGTTAAATTAATTTATTTTTATTCATTTGTTTTAAATTGATATTCAATGACTTGACAATGATAATACAAGATCTCTAAGATCCTCTCGAAAATGAGGAGCCAACGCATTTTTTATAATATATGTACATTTCGTACGGTGCAGCTTTATGCGAGACGCAGTAATACTGTCGCAAAATTTTTGTTGGCAGAGACTGCCCAGGTGGTTTATTGGAGGAACTGAACTGTGCTTTGCCACAAAGAGGCAAAGTGCTACCTCTTGCTCCGTGGTTTTCGATGGAGTTTGCCTAAAATCAATTTTTTCTTTTTGTGTAAATCCACTTAGTGCACCTTTGTGTTTTTTTATTGAGGCGTGGGCACGCAAGTCGCACAGCTTTGCAGTAAGACCGCACTTGCAGTAGCTGCAGTACGCCCTGGTGGAATCTGTTAGGTCTTTCCGTAGCCAATCTTTAAACTCGTCAGCCTGTAGCCACACATCGCGAACACTTTGCTTGTATATCTTCGACATTTCTCAACTAGTATTCTCAACGCAGTAAAACTTAAAACACAAACAGCTGTTACTCAAACCACGAAAAGATTTCGATAGATTGTATGATACAAAATCATGTATCGATACTTGTATTCATGATTTTTAGTGTTGAGAAAGATAAAAAGCAAAATAAATCGTGAAAATTAAATAAAGCTAAAATAGAGCTAAATTAATTTTTTTAAAGCCAGAATTCCCGCAACCCGCCGTTTTCAAATTTTTCCCGCATTGGGACTTCAAATAAAGCCAGATCTGACGGGAAAAAAGCTAAAATGACACCCCTGCTACGAATCAGCAGTCGTGGGTTCAATCACCATCCGATTTAATTGAAATACTAAAAGCATGCAAAGCAGTCAAAGCAACACACCAAAAGCCAAAGCCCAGAAGCGCAAAAGATAGCCAAGGGCTGCCAGGCACATTAGAACGGAAATAATTGGGGTCCGAGCAGCCAGAGAGAGAGAGAGGGGATTGGCAGTCTGACAATGGCAATAGCAATAGCAATAGCAATAGGAACCACAACAGCTGTGGGCGGTTGAAACAGTGGCAACACTTTTCCATCCACTGGCCAAGTTGGAGCACTCACAGATCGGACGTGCACTTGGCAATATTAAATACAAATCAATTGAGGCACAATCCAGTGCGAGAGCTCCAAATGCAACTCTCTTTGGCAGCTGATTCATTTCAAAAATCAATAAGTCCATTTTAATTACGAAATCTTTGTAATACACCACATGACTTATTTGAAAGTCAATGCGGAATGTATTATGATGCTGAGGATTCATTGGATAGCCGCTGACGGTGATAACTATATCCATGTGATGCCTGTATTTTCAGTAATTGTAAAGTAATGTGCTTGAAAGTGCAAAAAGCACAATTTACGATATTCGATATACGATATTCAGTATACGATATTCGACATATAATATTCGACATACAAAATTCTATATATGATATCCTATATTCAATTATATACAATATACGATATAATATTTAAGATGTGTGGAATGCGAGTATGGTATTCGATATACGATTTACGATCTGATTTAATAAACGATACTCTATACATCTATCATATACATACATAAAAAACGCGCTTATCGATATACAAAATACGATAAAAAATATACAACGATATGATATGATATATAAAAGAAGCAATGATAAACGATATATGATAGTTGATATACGATATACATATATAGCCGTCTATTATTAATATTATCATAATTTATCATCATTTAGGGAGTTGAATAGCTAAACTATTTTTTTTTAATTTAACTTTCGTTAAATCCTTTAACAATTCAAATCATATCTAAACATTGAGAGAGCAAACCCTAATGCTGTTGAGACTCGCTGGATTTTCTGGTTGGAGCAAAGTACTACATAATGCATATTTAAGAACTAGTTAAAAGAGTGTATGCAGTAAGGCAACATTTAGCTTAATGTTATCATTAACAACAGCAGAAGCACCGGGAGCAGCAGTCGAAGCAGCAACAGACAAAAAGTAACTTTAACAAAATTTACTAAAACACAATTATAAACACATTTCTCTCAGCACTCTAGCGCTATATAGCCCTTGGCAGCAGCTATTTACAGATGGGGCAGAAAAAAAGTTGGGATAGCTGCAACTTTTTGTAGCATGTTCACTTTCAATTTGGCTTTCATGTCAGCTGCAACAATAGAAAAGCGTAATTGTTTTTATTTTCTAATGAGAGTGAGAGAGAGAGAGCGAGAGAGAGAGAGAAGAGAGACAGCGAATGTGGCAACTTTTGCCGCTTTGCAACACTTAGACAAATGCTAGCTAAATTAAACAGCTAGCGGCCAAAGCTTACCACCTGCAAATGCACATATGAGTGTGTGTGTATGTCTCTCTCTCTCTCTCTCTCTCTATGTCTGTCTCTCTCTCTCTCTCTCTGTCTCTCTCCTTCCCTTTCCTTTTGTGTGTGTGTGCAACTAATTTAAAAAGTAATTTTTACTTCCGGCATGTACACAGCTGCAGCAACTGCAGCTCGAGCTCGAGTACGCCAGCCACGCCTCAACGTTTCACGGAATCTGGCTTCAAAATTGCGCAAACACAATAGCGCAAGCTTGTTTGCGCAACCGGCCAAATCAGAGTAAATAATAATAAAAGCGCCCACAGCCACAAAGCAGCAGCAGCAGCGGCAACAGCAGCTGTTGCAACACAAATACGTGGAACAAGCCACAAAACGTTGCAAGGCTGCGTATTTAGAGGTGTGTTTGACTATCTCGACTGCGTGTCTCGCACTCAAATGCTTTGCTTTTGTGTTAAACACCTGCCTCATCAATGCGTTCGCTCGCTCGCTCGCTCGCTCGCTGCCTCCTCATCCTGTCGGGGTTAATTTGCTGAACATTCAGCGCATTTCATTAAATTTATTGCCAACTTGCAATTGAATTATGGTAAATCCAATTAATTGCCATTTCGCGTCCAATAAATTGTAATCAATTTCAATTGTGCGGCGCTTGCCACAGAGTCGACTTTGAATATATACATAAATATATATATATAGTGTACACATATACATCAATATATTTATATATATTTACCAAATTGCGTTGCTTACTTTCATCACATTTCGTGTTGTTAATCTAGGCTTGTCGGTTTTCCTTTTTGGTTTCACTGTAATACTACTTAATGTCAGCGCATTAAATCAACTCGCAATGATTACATTTACATTATTATCATTTACCATAATCACTTTTATTGACTGAACTCCTTAGCTCTGAGCCTTGATGCTCAAGGGCAAATGCTAGAGTCGGAGAACTAGCAAAGCAATAACAGGCAGAATTAAAAGAGGAGTAGATAATGAAATTTTACTCGTAATATTATTAATATTATATTAATATTTGTTAATATTAGTATCAGAAAATTCAATTTAGTTCATAATATTAATATCAATAATTATTAATATTAAAATTAAAATTAGATTCGAATTTCTATTCTATGCAGCTGTATTCATAATATTCATAGATAATAGAATAGAATAATAGAAATATTAAATAATAATATATATTTTTTATTTGTGTAAAAAAGGCTTCGTCAGCTCGACATTAAAGCTAAAAAAAGCCTGCTCTTTCTTAAACTGCCTTTCACCTGTCACTCCCCATTAACCTTCGTGGCGCAGCTCTTCTATGTGCTCTTGACATCCGCGTCCGTGTGCCCAGGGCCTACCTTTTCTGCCGTAAAACCTTTTCGGGACAGTCACAGTATCTTTGTCAAGCATCTTTGCTATTGAACATCTGCTCTAATATAGTCCCTATTTTGACTTTAGCGACAGTTTCTGACAAGTCCTTCCCTTCTTTTCTCCATCCTTCGCAGTTAAGACGGCCAAATATGATGTCCTCAATGAATGGTGTAGATAAGCCTACATGAAATGGAGTAAATATTCAAATTCCGCTGCATTTACTAGCTGAAGTCCTACGTTGGCATTTTCTAGCTAGATTTTGACAGCTTTCCTCAGTTTTCATATTATGCCTACTCTATCGTTTATTTATCTAAGCAATTAACACGTTTCAAATATATTTTATACTTTTTACTGATTTATGAACAGTTTTGTATTCAGCTACATAGGATTTCAGGAAGGAAATGCAAGGCTGTCAGATACTCTAACTAACTCTAACTAGCATCTATAGAAAACCTATAGTCATACAACTCTTCCAGATTCCATCCCTATGGATGGTATTGGTATTATTACGAATTTGCAACTATCACATCCCGTTACCTGATGTAATCAATAACTCACCTTAAGTTCGTCAGCTTTAAGCTCATAGCTCTAACAAGCACAGGAGCCAAGTGTGACTAAAATTTCCAAATTTGAAGCCCACAAAGGTAACCATAGAGAGAAAGCAGCTGTTGCTTAGCTAAGCTGACTACAAACGAGATAAGAGCCGAGGTAATTGCCGTGAAATAACCATAAAAGAAGAGGCAAAGCAAACACTAGATATAAATACAATAATAATGATATAATGGAAAGCAGGTTAAACAGGTTATGTGATATGGCAAATAGTAAATAATTTAAGCACTTGCAAAGGGATAAAAGTATAAAGCAATAAAATAAATGAATAAATATATGAGTTATATATAAATTTAACATATGAATAAATATAAGAATATCTTATAATAACACATATGTATATAAATTTAACATATTTATCTACCATTATTTTCGAATGCACAAGTTCAGTAACTCAGATCTTATCTCGACTTGATATATGCACATACTTTCGTAGAAATTATGATGCGTGTAAAGACAAAAGATTAGCAACCTGTTTGTGCAGCCATATCAGCCGGCACTCAAATGCCAGAGGTTAAGCAGACTTAATGTAATAACGGGAATCATCTGAAGACATTCGCAAAGCGAGCGCCGTCTATCGCATCATTTACTAATTCATAAGCCTTGGCTTACAGCGACGCCGGAGAGTGAGTGGCATGGCAAGCCTTAAATGTAAGACATTTAAATATGCAGCTAATCATAAAATAAAATAAAATGCAAAACAAAAAAAAAACAAAAACACAACAAAACAAACAAAGGGCAAAAACAAAAACACAAAAGAAAAAAGAAAACAAACACTTGAAAATAAGTACGTAAATGCCATATAAGGCATATAAGCAAAAATGCGCCATAAAAGCCAAAAACTGAACGTAAACACTCGGCGCGCGCAAATGGGCTGAAAAAAAAGCAAGAAGTGGATGGAGAGGGAGACGGAAGGATGTGGCGGAGCAACTGTAGCAGCAGCAGCAGCAGCAGCGGCAGCGGCAGCAGCCGAAGAGTAACATTTCTTTTCATAAGCTCAGGCATCTTAATCTCAGGGAAATAAACTCGTTGCCAGCGCCGCCTCCGCACAGCACATACCATACTTAGGCAATACACAATGCCCCTTTTCCCGCCCTCCTCCTCTCGCTCTCTCCTCTCTCGCCCTCCCCTTGACCCCCTCCTTATGCCAGGAGCTGTGGGCTATGCGCCATGTTTGAAATTAATTTCATTCACACAAAAATTTTCTCGCGCGCATACAATTTCATTAAGCAAATATTTTCGTCGCCTCACAGAGCAACTGTCCCTGTCCCTTACTCTCCTCTCCTCGCCCCTGCCAATGTTCCACTTCCACTGTTTCGTCTATTTGCTTCTTTTTTTCTCTTTCTGGCAGTTAACGATGCGCAGCATTTATGCCGTTTTAATGCCGCGAGCGTCGCTCAAATGAGTCGCTCATAAAACGTCGCCAGGACAATGATAGTCGCTGTCCGCCACGCCCATACGCCCATACGCCCACGGGCGCAGCAGCAGTTGAACAATTAATGCATTAAAAACGCAATGCCAAACATTTGCATGGCCAATAAACGTGGCATTTAATGACAGCTGCAAATTTGCAGTCTCAAATAATCAGCATAGAACAGAGCAGAAAAAAAGTGTAAGAAAACTAAAATCGAACGCAACTGACTGCAGAATACTCGCTCAAGGATGAGTGGAACTAGTTTAATTATTGGAAGAAATCTCTAAAATTGATAGAGGTCCACTCAAAAAGAATCGCATGATTAGATTGTTTGTGTCGTATTCATTATTTATTCATGAATATATATTTAATGTCCCTCAAGTAATCCCCATTAGATATAACACTGTCTTCAACATTTCTCCCCATTTGAAGATCTGCTCCTTTAGAGATGATGCTCCATCGATGACATCTTAATCTGCTGAAATGTAGCATTGCGTTATGCTTTCAAGGAATTCTTCAGTTTTTCAGTATCCTTATTTGATATATTTCAGCGGTTTTTAGCCGTTTTCGTCTATGTTTACTACCTATATATTTCTTTTCAACATGGATCTGAAAAGAATACTGATCTATACAAACAAAATAAAATTTCATATTTTACATATAGTAACAATTACAAAAAAAAAGCTAAATTGAAAAAAAATTTTAAAGCCAAATGACAGAAGAAGAGTAAAAAGAATAATAAACAGGGGTAAGCGGCAGCGCAGACAGCACACAATAAATATACATAATGGAATATGGAATGAAATATGCCTGACATACAGTAAAAACTACATATAACGAACCGACCGAAAAGACAAGCAAAAAAAGAAAAAAGTAAAACACACAAATAAATGCATTTCAATTGATGAAAACTACGAGTTTCGTTTTCAATAGCTCTCTTAATCGTATCTCTTATTTCATTTTTGTTTAAATGAAAATTTGCCATGCAAATCGATTATGAAACAAATGGCAAGTGGAACACACATACGCACATACTCGTACTAGCATGGGTCAGCATGCATGGAAATAAAATGCAAATGGCTCGAAAGTGAAACAGTTGTGAGGCTAAGGAAACGGACATGAGCTGAAATGCGTACGATATGAAGAGAAATCGAATTGAAATGCAGCTGGAGTAAATTAAATGGAATGAAATGGTTGAAAATACGATAGAGTTGAAAGTTGAGTGAAAGACTGAAACAAGGACAAAATTATTAAGTAACAGCTATGCAAACGTAACCAAAAACAATAGGATGCATAAGTAAAACAAATCTAATTGAAGCGGAATAAATTTGAAACATCTGGATTCGAGGCAAGCGCAAATGAGTTCCAATAAATGTGAAACCTATGAAATTGATTGAAATGCATGTGAAGCAAAAGTGAAATGTATGCAATGAATTTTTATGCATATGAAACATGTGAAATTTATGAAATTCTATCAATATGAGACATAAAGCATTAATTTGAGGGCACATGAGGCTGAATAAATGAGAAACAAGTGAAATTGAAGTGAACGAATATAAATTTAAATATTTACTTATATGAAACACATGGGATTGAAACAAGAGCATATTAAGTTGAACATGTGGAATGGAATCAATGTCATGCAATTAGTTACATATTCAACTACCATTGTTATCATTATTTTTATATTTGTCTAACCTTCAATAGTTCTGCCAACAAAGCTCTTCGAAGTTCTCTGTCTGCTTAAAGCTATATAATGCCCCAAAATATCCGGTTCTTTGCTCTCAACCAAAGCCCTGCGCTGGCTGCGATGGTCCCTTGAAAATACCTTCCCTATTATCACAGTCCTACATATTCGAGAAACTTGTATGAAAGCTCTTGAATCGATACGTCACATATATTTCTATAGAGAAAAAATAACATATATATACATATATACTCATAGACGTATGTTTATTTATGGACGTGGCTGTGGACTTGGACGTATTCATATGCCAACGGACGCTGGTCGCTGAGAGTGGCGAAGCGAATGCACTACGCATCGAAATGAATCAAAACTTTTAAAGTGCATGCGCCGCAGCAGCAGCAGCAGCAGCAACCGCCACAGCAGCAGCAACCGCCACAGCAGCAGCAACGGCAGCAACCGCCCCAGCAGTAACTACAAAACAAAACAAAAAAATCAACAAAGTTGCGATCTTTAATTGCTGTTTGCTCCAAAATTGAACGCAACAGTTTCAACAGAACGAAATAAGAACGGTGCCATGAGACAGAACTGACTGCATAATGCCCGTTTCTAGGTGAAGAACTGCGAAATTTCTTGAAAAATATTGAAATCTCATATATCATCCCCCAATGAACGATTTATTTAAGATTATAGATCATTCTCCTGAGATGATCATAGAAAATTCAATAGCAAGAATTGATCATCGTATATACAAATTGTAAAGATCATATCTATAAAACTATACCTTTATATTTATTATACACATAGATATTAGCCGATTTGCTATAAGCTCACACTGTCTATATGAACCTATCATAATTTTCCACGCCCCAGAATCCCAATTTATTAGTCGAAAATAACCCTCAAGTTAATATTTCAACATATCCAGCCTCACGCTTCAATTTGCTAAAGCCAATATACTCTCTTCAGTGCTTGAGCAGACATAAAAAGTTAAATAAAAAGTGTGGCCAGGCAACGTTCGCTCAAATGAGCTGAAATGAACGGATGTCAACGGGGCGGAGCAGCGACTGGAGGGCGTGGCGTTTGGCGTTTGCCGCTGAAATGATTACGCGCACAGCAGCCGCTCGCAGTTGAATCTGGCAAAACAATACACAGACAGATATACACACTCAGACACACTCACACACACACACACGCAGACAGACACAAATGGAGGCGGCAACCGCAGAGCTACACGGCCGCACGGCCGCAGAGACTTTGGCCAATATTTCAAACACGCGTCGAACGCATTTCCGTGCGGAAAACGGTTACAGCGGAAATGCAACTTTGGCCGTTGTTCAAGCATAACTGTTGTTTATGTTTGCACACACACACACACACCGACAGACAGGCAGCCAAACATGGCATTGGGCATCGCTGGCTGGTTATCAACAAAAGTGCGACCCGTCCTGAGACACACAAACGCAGCTGCGCACCAAAAGCATTTAAGCATTGCCTGCTCGCATGCCCAATGGCATGTCAGTTCTGTCAGGCAGCATGTAACGGCAGATGCAGCAGATGTGGCCAGGATCTTGATCTTTATATACCCTTTGAACTCTTTAAAAAGTAGTTAATATACAATATATAGTGGCTATCCTATAGGTAAATATAGCTAAAGATTTAACTTGTTTTCGACTTTTTCTATTGAAAGCGAAATTTTTTATTTTATCTGGATTGAACTTTTAATAGTTGACGTTAGTACTAGCAGTAGAAGGAAGACTTTATAAGGATGCTCTTCTTGAAAAGTGTTCATTAAAGTCCCGCAGCCTCATCTGATAGATATTTTTAATAACCTATATATATCTTGAAGGTTAGGAGACATTAGCCAACTTGAACTGCTTGCATTAAGCTAGCTTATGACTATGGTAGAATATAGACGATACTTTCGCAACAGTTTCGTTCAGCTGCAGATGAAAATTTTCATAGGGAAACCTAGGTAACTTTCTCTCATATATATTTTGACTCCAGATATAAATACATATAAACCATGTACATATAACAGAGTATTTCAGATTCGTTCAATCTAGAGCTGTTGTTTTCTTTTTTTTTACAGTTACAGTTATAAAGCCGGTTGCAGGCCCGCTTACTGTGACAGTTGGCCATTACGTTTACCAGTTAGTTTTGCCCCATTGCTAGCCAGACGAGACGGCTTATATGTATTTGTATGTAGCTTCGTCTTCTGCTTCTTCCTTTTCGCTTTGTTTGTTTGTTTGGCCCTCTTTTGGGATTGCAATTTTTGACAGCAATTTTCTTGCCGTTGACAAAAGCCTTACGCAGTAAATTGAGATGGATGAAAGCCAACAGGCAGGCAGACAGACAGACAGACAGTCAGAAAGACAGACAGACATACAGATTGACAGACAGTTAGACAGCCAACTAGACGGAAAGAGTGGAATTGCGCTCGTCGCCAACTGAGCCAATAAGCGCACTTGGTTTAAAGCAACAGCGACCCTCGGCAAAACTAAAAAAAAAAATACATAAAAGAAAAAACAAAAACAAAAATAGAGGAAAATGGTCAAGAAAAACGAAAGCCATTGCTGTTGGCCTCGTATCCGCTGGGTTGCCTAATTGGTTTGCTCCAGCAGAGACTACAAAATAAATAAAAGGAAGAAACCCGAAAAAGATGGAACTTCAAATCCTGAATACGGCTAGCCAGCTGCTCCCATTTCGGCTCTAGCCCGAACCAGCAGTGCGTGAAAACCAGCCAAGAGATTGCCGACTGAGAGGGCATTGTCAAGCATATTCAAATAATACGAGGTGATCAAACGATCAGTTTGCTGGCATACTTTTTTTTTAATTTTGTAAAATGTCAAAAATTAAAAATTAAAAATAAAAAAAAAATATTGTTAAAAATAAATTATTTATAAAATGAAATAGAATTTTAGGAACATAATAATAAAAAAAAAAATTATAAATAAATAAAAAATATTAAAAAATATTTTTTTGTTTAAAAAAAAAATAATGAAATAAATAGTAAAAAAAAAAATAATAAAATAATAAAATACACAATAAATAAAAATTTTTAAATATAATAAATAATAAAAAATTAATAAAAAATAATAAAAATAAATAATAAAAAAAAACTAAAAAATAATTAAATAAATTATAAATAAATATGTTTATTTTCTAGTTAATGTATACAAATTATATACCTAACAATAAATTACTAAAAACACAACTATGTTTAAACAACTCAGTGTTAGAGGGGAAGTCGAAGTGCTAGTCGGGGTTGCCTGACTAAAAAATAAAGTCCTTAATATTTGCACATATAAAGACTTGCTTTGCATTTGCTAAATTATCGTTAAATAATTAATAATATTTAATTTTAAAATATATTATATTTACATTAAATAAACATTAAAAGTATAAGTTTTACATTTTCGCTTAACATACTTAATTTTAATACTTACCAACAGACAGAAGAAGAGGAGAAGCACCGCGCTGCACTGGACAAGAGATGAAAAATGCAACTGAAGCTACGCTGCAGCAGGCTTGCCTTTATATAGGGCAGCGACAGCTGCACTCAAGCTGAAGTCAAGCTCAACTCTTGAGCCTCTTTCTGAGACAGTCTTCACACTCGATGATTAGGCGGCCAATCAGAGCACTTTCTGCTGCTGCTGCTGCAAGAAGCAGCTCTTCTGATCTTCGGCTGTCTTTATAAAGGGTAGCGACAGCTCCACTCTGAGTCAGTCTTCACTCTCGGTTATTGGGCGACCAATCAGAGCACTTTCTCAGCAGCTCTTCTGATCTTCGGCTGCCTTTATATAGGGTAGCGAGACTTCCACTCGAAGTCGAGCTCAACTATTACGCCTCTCTCTGAGTTAGCGTAAGCTAAACTCTCTATCAGTTAGCGACCAATCAGAGTATTTTCTGCTGCCTCTGCTGCACACATATGCAAACTAACATCTCCTCTTCAGAACCGTAACTCTTTTTGAGCTCTTCTTCTTTCAGGTCTATTGATTGAATTTGAAGCCTCAAGTGACGCGTTCAAACATACGGACAGATGGACAGACGGACACATCTAATCAAGAATATATATACTTTGTGGTGTCTGACTGATTTCCCTTTATTAATGGGTTCAGGGTATAAAACCCAAATCTCAAAGAAAATAATAATTGAAATAGTACTTTTATGTAAAAAATATAACACTCTAACACTTCCATCGCCAGCAAAAGTCTAGAAGCACTAATACGGCTGTTCCCAGTGTATCCAGATGTGGCTAATGTTTAACTGCCACGCCCATGTTGCAAGAAGTTATGACATGGATTCAGCTAGATGTGTGTGTGTATATATATTCCTATGTATGTATATGTGTGACTATGTACTTTTGTCATTGATAGAATTAGCGTACGCACTTTGAGTTTCAATCGAGCTTAGTGCGAGTAATTAAGGGGCATTAAGGCAGCCGCCACGCCCACTGTGTGGCCAAAACTGTGCAAACCCGTGGCCCTTGCTGGCCGCTTTATGGTTTTGGCTTAAACTGTGCAGACATTTTCATTAATTTGCACAATTGAATGATTTTCATTAAATTGTAATTACCCGAAATGAATCGCCTCGGCAATTGGGAAACCCAATCGAGGTAAATCGACGTCGCCTGCTGAGGCGATTGCGTAAAGGACGCTGTGTTGCCTAAGCGGCTTATAGCTATTGCTCTGCCTAGAAGTAATTCGACTCGGTCTCTCTCAGTCTCACAATCACACTCTGCCTCTCTCTCTCTCTCTTTCTCTCTCTCTCTCTCTCCCTCTCACACACACACACTCTGTGTATCAGTGTCTCTGTCTGATGAGGAAAAGTTGCGCCAAATCGACTCAATTGCATTGTTTGTATTTGCCGACTGATTGAAATGCATGTGAGCGTGGAAATTGTTTAGTTTCCATTAGAAAACGCATTCCGAAAAATCCATTGGCTGGCAATTAGTGCCAGAGCAGAGGCGCGTCGGTTGATTAGCCCCCAGCTAGCTGGAAAAGCGCAAATGAATGCAAAGAAATGCAGAAAGTAGAAACAAGAAAAACAACAAATTTATTTTCTCTTCGAGATGCTGCCATTCGAATACCCTTTACAGCTACATGGTAATGGGTATGGAAGACCAAAGCATGTAAATACTCAAACATTTGATCACAAGATTGGGAAATGGAATATTAAAATATAGAGTACAATTATCTTGAAAATATAGAAAAAGCAAAGTTTCTCACAAACTGTAGAAACGAATGTTTATGTTAAATTTATACATCAAAACTATTTGTAGTTGCAATAGACGTCTTGCTTAAACACATTGAGAATTACAACATGAATGGAAGTAAAATGAGTTTAGCCAAGTTTCAGTTCAGTTATTAAGATATATATATATATATATATATATATATACACAGCAGCAACTGATATTTGGACGACTGCAATAAACCCTGTAAGGGAAGAGCAGAGATGGTGCTGATATCATCTGACTCTTCAGTGTATGCATTATTTATTTAAATAATGTTTAATATGTATGTTATATGTAGGTAACGGGGTTTAACTAATTTTACTTCCACTCATGCTGTAATTCTCAATGTGTTTAAGCAAGAGGCACACTACTACCAAGATCCGCTGTTCACGTAATTGGACCATATTTTGGCAAGTCCGTAAGGTGACTTTCCAAAATATGCTCCTCTGAATAAATACATATACGTAGATGTAGTAGTAAAGCGCCGCCCTCTATACACAGCAGCAGCTGGTATTTGGACGACTGCAATAAACCCTGTAAGGGAAGAGCAGAGATGGTGCTGATATCATCTGACTCTTCAGTGTATGCATTATTTATTTAAATAATGTTTAATATGTATGTTATATGTAGGTAACGGGGTTTAACTAATTTTACTTCCACTCATGCTGTAATTGTCAATGTGTTTAAGCAAGAGGCAAATAGCTATCAAGATCTGCTGTTCACATAAAGGGAACATTTCTGTGAAAATCAGCTAGCTGATATATAAATACATATATATATACATACATATATATACATACATATATATATATACATACATATATATATATATATATATATATATATATATGTATGTATATATGTATGTATATATATATATGTATGTATATATATATGTATTTATATATCAGCTAGCTGATTTTCACAGAAATGTTCCCTTTATGTGAACAGCAGATCTTGATAGCTATTTGCCTCTTGCTTAAACACATTGACAATTACAGCATGAGTGGAAGTAAAATTAGTTAAACCCCGTTACCTACATATAACATACATATTAAACATTATTTAAATAAATAATGCATACACTGAAGAGTCAGATGATATCAGCACCATCTCTGCTCTTCCCTTACAGGGTTTATTGCAGTCGTCCAAATACCAGCTGCTGCTGTGTATAGAGGGCGGCGCTTTACTACTACATCTACGTATATGTATTTATTCAGAGGAGCATATTTTGGAAAATCACATTACGGACTTGCCAAAATATGGTCCAATTACGTGAACAGCGGATCTTGGTAGTAGCGTGCCTCTTGCTTAAACACATTGAGAATTACAGCATGAGTGGAAGTAAAATTATTTAAACCCCGTTACCTACATATAACATACATATTAAACATTATTTAAATAAATAATGCATACACTGAAGAGTCAGATGATATCAGCACCATCTCTGCTCTTCCCTTACAGGGTTTATTGCAGTCGTCCAAATACCAGCTGCTGCTGTGTATAGAGGGCGGCGCTTTACTACTACATCTACGTATATGTATTTATTCAGAGGAGCATATTTTGGAAAATCACATTACGGACTTGCCAAAATATGGTCCAATTACGTGAACAGCGGATCTTGGTAGTAGTGTGCCTCTTGCTTAAACACATTGAGAATTACAGCATGAGTGGAAGTAAAATTAGTTAAACCCCGTTACCTACATATAACATACATATTAAACATTATTTAAATAAATAATGCATACACTGAAGAGTCAGATGATATCAGCACCATCTTTGCTCTTCCCTTACAGGGTTTATTGCAGTCGTCCAAATACCAGCTGCTGCTGTGTATAGAGGGCGGCGCTTTACTACTACATCTACGTATATGTATTTATTCAGAGGAGCATATTTTGGAAAATCACATTACGGACTTGCCAAAATATGGTCCAATTACGTGAACAGCGGATCTCGGTAGTAGTGTGCCTGTTGCTTAAACACATTGAGAATTACAGAATGAATGGAAGTAAAATGAGTTAAACCAAGTCAAAGTTAACCTACATATAACATACAAAACATGTTTATACTGAATAGTTAGATATCAGCCCCATCTCTGATCGCCCATACAGGGTATATTGCAGGCGCCCAAATGTCAGTTGTGTAGAGGGCGGCGCGGTGTCAACGTAGGCGTATGGCTGCTTGGGCAATTATGAACGCCTCTGAGCGGCAGCTGCCACTGAGTTGCTTAAGTGTGCGTTGCATATTTTAAGCTCCCTCCCCCTCCCCCCAAGCACTACAATGGGGCAGCAGTTGTTGCATTGGCAAAGCCGGTCAAAAGGCCGTCGAGTGTCGTCGTGCCAAGTAACAATTTGCAACAACAACAATGGCAATAATTCAGTTCAAGAGCACGAAATTTGTTGCACATTTCGCATGCAGGCGCAAGGTAAATGTAAATGTTTTGGGCGCACATCTGAGGCGTGGTCAGGTGCGAATATTGCCGCCAGGCGGACAGCTCGGTCGCAGCACGAAGGTCTTTTCCATTTCAAGAGTTGTTTTTCTCTCTCTTTCTCTCTCGTATCTTCTTTTATTTTTTGTATACTTTTGCAAACAGACAGGACAAAATAGAGACGAGTAAACGAAATAGAAACCAAGCGGAGGGCAGCAACAAATTAAGACAATAAAACTCAAATTAAATAAAGACTCGAGTTGGCATATGGCCCGAGATAGTAAACAGTCAACAAAGCTTGTGATGTTAAGAAATTAAGCTTTTTATGAAACTGTCAACGTTTTTTTTTTCTTTTTGCTTTCTGTGCGGTTCCCATGTGCAAAAATGTGGGCAAATATTTGAAATGTCATTTGCGTTTACTCTTAGCTTGGCCAAGTTTTTCAGAACTCAACCGATTTTTGTAGACTATTTTTTTAGTTTTTCCTTTGGATTAGTTTTGAAATGATGTAATTCAATTTTGTATAGCTCTGATCATATGGAAACCTCAATTATCAATAACTTTTATTAAAGCTGATAAACCAAATAGAAATATTAATTACTTGCAAATAGAAGAAAATATTAAAATAAATCAAGGAAATTAACTCAAATTTCATAATCTATATACTAGGAATATATATTCAACACTACAACCTCTATAGCTGCGTATGATATAAAAATATATATTTAATACTTCAAGCCCTTAGCTTCTGATGGATAGAGAGAAAGACGTACACAGAAGTCACTTCAATATTTTTATATTTCCATATTTACTCCTGTAATGCATACGCCGTATTCCCATTGGACATTCCAACCACAGTATCATATATGCTAGTATATAATTCAGTAGGTTAGAAACAATGCTCACACCAACATCCCTGCAGGGCATCTTCAGTGGTTTTCGTTTCATAAGTAACCTTTTCAATGTCCACTATTGGAGTGAAGCGAAGCATCTAGCAACTTCACTCCTGCGTTGAAAACTGCCAACAGCGCGCAAGCCGCAGCCGCCACGTTGCTCCCACAAAGGGGCCAACCTCAATGAGAGGCCTTGGAGTGCTCTTAAACCTAGGGCTCGGCGTGCCCTACACATTTCGCTCGGGCATATCTGGTTGTAATTTCAGTCATTTTTCACGACAAGCAGCTACTTGCTGTTAAAAGTCTGCATGGAGAGAGACAGACAGTCAGCCATGGCTATACCGACTCAATCAACTTGCTGTCTTGATCAAGAATATACAGTGAAGCTCAACTGAATAAGTTTGATAGATTTTAATTTACTAAAAATTAATGTAAAAAAAAAAAAAAAAAAATTAAATGAATGAAAGTATATCCATTTGCTCTGGCTTTTTGTCATAAGCATGGTATAGAAAGTTCCCTTAAGAGCAAGTGTTATTTCGGCAATAGTTTTCCGACTGTTAATAGATTATAGTTATTGGAAAGAGTATCATTTTGCACCTAAACTTTGGGCACATGATCTTGATGATTCTTGGGTATACAATTACATTGTATATAAATTAAATTAAATTTACGTATATCAAATAACATTTATAAATATTTAATGTATATACTTCATATACAGTTATATATAGATTATATAAAATATTTAATTAATCTTAAACATATGAACTTGTCTCGCTTGCAGCTAACCGAACGCCAGGAGCAAACAAAAGAACCACAAATGCAAGATGAATTCGGACCAAACAATGCAGATGCCATCTGGGCCGCCGCCTGCGTCGCAGAGAGTTACATGCGGCGACTACAGCGGGGAGAGAGAGACCTATGGGGCAGCCGGGAGTCTGGGATATGGCGGCATCCCGCCTACGTCGACCAGCAGCTACGGTTCTTTTGGCGTACTCTCCAACTTATCCAGCGTCGGGGCAGGCACGCCGACGTTGCCGCTGCTGCTGTCCACGCCGCCTTCAACAAGCACATTCAAGACGACGACGACGATGAACCCGATCCCAGCATCGACATCTTCAACTTCCCCTTTGATCCAAACGCCTTCCAAATTAATCCCACTTACGATGACGACGAACCCGACAACGACGCCATCAACGCTGCTCTCGCAGCCGCCGCCGCTGCAGCAGCAGCAGATCCCGACGCCCCCGACAACAATGATGCCCCTGTCGCTGACGACAATGTCGCTGACAACGTCGGCGCAGCTGCCGACGCAGCTGCCGACGCAGCTGTTGCCGATGCCGACGCTGGAGGACATTGAAGTGGCAACGCAGCAGCAGCAACAGCAGCCGCCGCCGCCGGCTGCGCAGCAGCCACAGCCAGCCGGCATACTTAAATACCCAACACCTTCGACCATTGGCTATGTAACCGAGCTGTTGCCACCCCCAGGCCCCAACCTGGCCAACAGCGCCAGCAGCTCCATTAACAGCAATTGCGGCACTCTCAAGAGCAACGCCAAGCTGCTACCCCTGCAGCTGGTGGCAAACACAGCGCCGACACGCAAAGAGCCGCCATCGACGGCATCCACTGGGCAGTCGCAGCAGCGCGGCCGGCGCCAGGGCTGGTGCGCCTGCTTCGGTTCGGGGCCCAGCGCATCGGAGGCCAAAGCGCCGCCCGGCTATTCCACCAAATCCAAGAAACGCAAACAAACGGCGCAAACGGTTTGGTCCGCTCTGCTCACCAATTTGGGCATCTGCATGCTGCTGCTGGCCTACACTCTGCTCGGTAAGTCTACATACAGTCCGAATTTCCCAATCAAAAGTGAGGGAAAACAGAGCGAAAGAAAAACGGCAATTTTTTTTATTTTCAAATATTTGTTATATTTGGTAGAGCGCTGTTATACTTTCTTACACTGTAGGCTACTCTTTGATATAAGTTGATATGAATATACATTCAATCACAGCGATTCTTATGCTTAAATGAAAATGCATATACTCCCAACTCTTCTTTGTGATTCTCATTTTGAAATGAATATATATTTTATCGACGCTCTTTTTTGCAATTATTATGCTGATATGAATATGGAGTTAATCATAGCCTTTCTTTAAGAATCTCATACCGAAATAAAAAAAACTTTTAGTCCCCGGTCTTTTCTCGCTGATATGAACATGCATATAATCACAGCTCATCTTTGCGATTCTCATAATGAAATTAATATGCGTTTAATCACAGCTCTTCTTTGCGATGCTCATGTTTCCATGTAACGTTTCTATTTTAATCAAATAATACAATAGAATTATTGTTACTAAAGAGATTCTAGGTATCATATATAAATTAATTTTTACCTAATTGCAGCAAAGATTAGAAAGGACGTTGGCACAAGTGAATAGTATCGGAAGGGGCTTAACTTATAGGGCACAAAATAGATATTCATAAATAGATAAATAATCTTTTAAAACACACAAATTTGCGATACTCTTATATGAGAGCTCATATTATGAAAATTACAGTCAGACTGCTGTTTTTCAGTTTATCCAAAACCAAAGAGTCATGTATAGCCATAGTATACAAATCTCTAATCGAGTAAATGTAATAGGAATATGAATTTTAATAAGAGCTGATAGAATTTACAGTTAAGTCGTTTAATTGAAGGCCAATTAAGACAGGCCTGACTGAGCCGAGCTCATTTGCAATGTGTCGCTGACATTTAGACGCTCGAGTCAAGCTGCTCATTAAATTTGGACAGCAACTGTGGCAGTTCCCTAGATTAATTATAGCCAGGCACACACACACACACACATATGTATATATATATATAGAAATATATATGTATATATGTGTATGGATAAATACATAGTAAGACAGCGAAACTATCAGTTGTACAAACATTTTGCTGTCACATCGCTGTTTGTCCTTAGGCGCTTTCGTTATGTTGACTAATTAACGCAGCATTTTCCTTTCGAGCCGCTGACTTTTTGCGGCTGCTTTGCGTCAGATACAGATACAGATACAGTTGGCGACGGAGATAGAGATATGTGGAGAGCCCGCTGTAACAACAGATATCTAATGTGTCTTGTCACAATTTCGACGTTTAAATTAACAACAACAGCGCCAGCGACGACGATGTGATAAATTTAATTAATCATTTTGCCAGCCGCATGCGAAATGGAAAGAAAACGCCAAAATTGCGTCGGCCGCGAGTTTTGCCACAAGGCCGAAAACTCGAGAACTTATCCGGCTGACAATTATGCATGTGTGTGTGCTTGGCATTGTCATCCCACACACACACGCACACACACACATTGGCATCGCTGTCATGTTGTTGCCGTGTCGCCAGCCATGTGTACTCGGCATTAGAAACCAAAGACGGCTGTGCGAACATGTCGGCCACGGAAGTGACAGGCTGCGAGACAAAGTGACAAAATAGGCAGCATGCAAAAGGCAGGCGGCACATGTGATGCGCCACATCAAATACTTTAAACAAATCGAAGGGACGTCGGAGATGCCAAAGGCTAACTGTGACCTGTCACTGTTAAGCCTAAGAGTCTCAGACTTTACAGTTCACGAAAAAATCGAACTTTGCTTGGCCAAAGCTGAGAGGGAAACAAAGTAATAACTTGTCGAAGGCAACTGTTACTTTTCGCAGTTAGGTGAGCAAGTCACAACATTTTCTGTATGAGGCTTATAAAAGTTATGCCGTACTTTGTCATAGTTAAACGAGTAATGATCAAATCACTTGGTAGCGAACAATGCTGTTATTTGTCACTGTTAACTGGAGAAGTCACAACAATATAATATTATATATATCATAAAATTTCGAGCCAAAAAAGTTTTAATTGTAAGTTTTATAGGTAACGTAAAACGTTTTTATTAAAAATATTTATAAAATTTTATATTTATATATTTATATATATATATTTATTACATGTATTATTTTATTATATGGTATTTATTTTTTTTTAATATATTAACTTATGTGAATTATATTTATTTATCCTTTTCTGCTTTCTCAGCATTAAATCCTAAAGAAAATTTATTCGAATGTAAATTATTTATTTTATTAATTTATTTTATATAAATAAATGTTAAAAAGTTGATGAGCATTTGATTCTTTAATGTAGTTAATTTATTATTACGTTTTAAATATTTATTGAGCCTAAAATGAAACTAAGGCCAAAGCTATTTAATTATTTATTAGTTATTATAATTACTATTAAATATGTTTTATACAAAAAATTCAAAATGCCTCAACAAGATTGGAATGAAATTGAATTTTTTTAAATATTTTTTTCATATTTATTTTGACTAAAATGTTGGAATAATAAATATGTGATAATATAGATTTGTATTTAATTATACATATTTATATTATAATTTTTCATGCATTTTTATAAATTTTAATTACAATTTTTTTAATCTTCATTAATTTTTAATTATAAAAATGTCATAAAATAATTTGAAGCTTTTAAGCCTAATAGAAATATTGCCAAAGTTGGTTTTGGGGTTTTGTTTTTTATATACATAGAAGAAGACGTTGTTCGCGCTGTAGCTCATCTCCAGCAGGCATGTGTGTGTGTGTGTGTGTGCGTGTGTGTGTGTGAGCGTGTGTGTGCGGCTGTATGTGACAGCTGCGCAAAAAGTTAGCCGTGTTGCCTTGTTAAAGGAAATCATCAAATGACACAAACAATTATTTAACTTTCTCTAGGCTCCGGTGCGTGAGTTTGTGACGTCAGCACACGCCCGTTTGACAGCTCCCTGTGTGTGTGTGTGTATATGAGTGTGTGTGTGTGTCAGTGTGGGTGTGTGCGTGCGTGTTTATGCATATGTGCTAGTATGTACTCCATTTTGCGTGCATTTTAACGCTTCAACAAAAGTTTCAAGTTGGCCAAGCACAACAGCAACAACAATTGCTTCTTTCATGTTGCTGCTGCCGATGCTGCTGCTGCTGCTGCTGCTGCTGCTGTCGCTGCTCTCTGCTGCTGCTCCGCTTCTCCCTGTCCAGCCGCCAATTCTCACAGTCCTGCCACACACGCTCATGTATTATTTTTAACTTTGACATGTGTTGGCTTTTGTCGACGACATCGACTCATCATACCCCTCATAATATCATTTGCAGACCCCAAAAACAAAACGAAAAATGAAAAAAAAATTGTTAAAGTTACGGCGAGAGTAGCAGAAAAACTTTTTCACAAACTTGACAAATGCTGCTTCAGCAACACATGTTTGCCTATGCGCCAGAGTGTGTGTGTGTGCGTGTGTGTGTGTGTGTGGGTATTGGTTGATCAGCATAGACATTATGTGAGTGACAAGGCTTTAGCCTCGGAATTTATGCAGCAAATGTTGAGCTTTACACTGTGCACTGGCCACTGACTATTCGTCATGTCAACAAGCTGTATGTGACCCGTTTGCTATTTTTTTTTTCTTTTCGTGTTTTGATGGACCGGAATTCCTGGAGGCCTGTCCCGACAAGGGGCAGAAATATCTTAAAAATGTCAATGTTTTGATGAATTCAACTTAATTTGGCAGATTTTTATGTCAAACTTTAAGTCCATTTAATAGCTGTGGCTAAAAGACGGAAGAGCGAATAGTGAGCGTGAGAGAGAGCGAGATGAATAAAGAAATAGTAAGAAGGTTGAAAAACAAGGATAGAAAGAGAGATAAAGGGAGTCATATGTAAAGAGAGAACTAATATGATGGAGAGAAAGAGACAGGAAAATGATAGATAGAAAGAGGGAGAGTGGGAGATAGTCCTAGTGAGATGCAGGGAGAAAGGGTGGGATACAGAAAGAAAGAGAGAGAGAGAGTGAGAGGGACGCAAAGAGAAGGAAGATGGAGACAAAGAGAAGGAAAGAAGGACACAAGGCGAAAAAGACAGAGGAAATAGAGAGAAATAAAGAAAGTGAAAAAAGAGGGGTTATAAAGAAGATCAGTTTAAAAGTGAGAGGATGATAGAGAGAAATATAGAGAAAAGACAACAATGAATGGAAAGTTACAGACTGAGAGAGAAATGCAGGGGCAGAGAGAAAGAAAGAACAAAACGAAAGAGACGAAGAGAGAGAAAGAGAGAGAGAGAGAAAGAGAGAGATAGGAAGAGAGAGAGAAAGAGAGAGAGAGAGTGTGAGAGAGAGATGAACAAAGGGAGATGTATAGCGAAAATGAGGAAAAGTGAGGGGAATAGAGAGAGAGAGAGAGACTGATTAATGGAGATATGGCGAAAATAAGAGATAGAGCGAGCGCAGCAGGGGTTAAAGTGAATGAAAAATGATTATTATTCACAAAACAATGTGATATATTATAACAGATGTAAGAAGATAAAAGAAAGATATAACTACAAAAGCTGAGCAAGAAAGTGATGTAGAAGAGAATGTAGAAGGAAACTTAATAGCGTAAGCTTTAATGGAGTTTAAGAGAGAATATAGTAGACTATAGACAATAAGTAATAAGGTTAGACAAACATAAATAAATAGCTTAAGTCGTCAAAGAAGCTGTAGATTAGAAATTTAATAAACTAAGTGAAACTTAATTAAATCTAACTTATCTATTATGAATGAAGTAAGAAAAACGAAGTTAAATAATAATAATTTCCATGGCAAAAATATTGAAAAACGAGAAAAACCAGCAACTGTTTAAGCAAAAGGCAGTTGCAATATGAATTTTAAAAATATTCAATTTAAATATTTATGCAAATTTAAACAAGGCTGAGGCAATTTCCCAGAAACAAATAATAATAATATTGCAAAAATCATCTTAATTTTCGATGAATAAATATTTTTTGCGAAAATTCATATTGATTGACAGGGCTAAGGCAGCAAAGCAATATATCGATATCAAAGGCAGGCTTACGGCCTAGTAATATATGTTATAATAACTGCAATAATAACTGTTATAATAACTGTCTTAACTGTGTGTGTATGTGTGTGTTTGTGTGTGTGTGTGTGTAACAGCTCCATTTTGCGGTGTATGAAATAAATTCTTTAGAAATTATTGTGTGGGCTTAGCCTGACAAAATGTCCACAAAGCATCGATTTTTGGCCAAAATTTGTGAATTGCATTTGACAGAGATGGAAAGAAGTTGAGAGTTGAGTTAGCCACAATTTAAGAAACCAAATTGCACTGCAAAGCTGGCCCATAAAATTGGGCTATTTAAGAGCTGATGATGCCCGGACATGACTCCTGAAGAGTGAAAGAGAGAGAGAGAGAGACAGAGACAGAGAGAGCCCCAACAGAGTCCAAGCAATCCGGACAATGCTCTGACAATACAAATGAGTTGCCGTTGCTTATTTTGGAGGCTAACACTCTGTTGTTGTTGTTGTGTGTGTGAAGTCTCATGAGTCTAATGCCGTTTGTTGCTCTTGTTTGCAGGCTCCTTTATATTCCTAACCATCGAGAACGAGGACTCGGCGCTGCTGCATCAACAGCATACGCTGGCATCCACCAAGCGCAACAGCAACACCAATGGGATCGGCAATGGCATCTATCAGCAGCAAAGGTCGCCGCAGACACAGCCGCAGCCACAGCATCAACAGCAGCCCGGACCGCACTCGGACAATGACACGGTGGCCGCTGCAGTTGCTCAGGGCCAGGGCCAGGGCCAGGGGCAGGATCTGGGCCATGGCGCGTACGGTCAGGCATCGAATGACTTTGTTTATGGATTGGATGACAACGACATGGATGGGGGGCAGACGCAGTTTGCCTTATCGCCGGATACTTATGATGTACGGCAGCGCACCATTGAGAATATCTGGGACATAACGGTGTCTCTCAACATACTCTACAAGGAGAACTGGACAAAGTAAGCTAGCTCACACTTGGCTATCATACTACTTACTTATTCCCACACACACACGCACACTCTCCCACTATCCTTGTCTCTCTCACTCACAGATTAGCCGCACTTGAAATTGCCAAGTTTCAAGACCAATTAATCAAGAGACTGAACGAGGATGTTATGCTGCAATTATCACACGACGATGTGGCTGCCGGACATTCGGTTGCTGCTGCTGCTGGTGGTGCTGGTGCTGGTGGTGCTGCTGTTGGCGGGGGCTCAGCTGGTTCAGCCAACAATCCAGCCACGGAAGCTGTGCTCCTTCACACACACTTTCATCATCATCGCCTTGCCGGCGGCGGGGGCGGACCGCCGCATGAATGGAATTTCGCCAAAGCGTTTTTGTATTCGCTGACCGTTTTGACCACAATTGGTAAGTGCCCACCAGACCAGTGCTTAGCACATGCATGACAGAGTAACAGCAACAGAGAGAGAAAGAGAGGGAGAGAGCGAGAGAGGGCATGTGGCGTGCGGCATGTGGCATGTGTGGCTGCCCGACGAGGCGGGTGGCTGCATTGTGCCATTACGCCCTGGCCGTGGGCCATAAATTTTATGTTCCACCAAACGGAAATTTGCTTTACTTCGGTGGCGAGAACATCAAGTGAACTTCGTGCACTTGATTTTAGATAGCGCCGCAATGGGGTCCACGGCCCATTCACCTTTTGACACGGCCACAGCGGCCAGACTGCAGACCGCAGCGGATCGATGAGCTGGCCTCATGAACTCACATGCGGTTCGATATTCCAGTTTAATTAACCAAACAATGAATGCAAGACGAAGTGAGAAGCGTGACGAGAAGCGCAGCGTGAAGCAATCGTAAAGAGTGTAAATGATAGATCTATCATTAGCTATATAGATAAGATGAATGGAGTATAGGAATATAAGAGTATAATAGTATAAGAGTATAAGAGTATAAGAGTATAAGAGTATAAGAGTATAAGAGTATAAGAGTATAAGAGTATAAGAGTATAAGAGTATAAGAGTATAAGAGTATAAGAGTATAAGAGTATAAGAGTATAAGAGTATAAGAGTATAAGAGTATACGAGTATAAGAGTATAAGAGTATAAGAGTATCAGAGTATCAGAGTATAGCAGACAGAAGAAGAGGAGAAGCACTGCGCTGCACTGGACGACTGATCACCAGAAGATGAGGAATGCGACTGAAGCTGCGCTGCAGTAGGCTTGCCTATTAGGTTATTAACAAACTTGACCTTAATAAACAGAGAAATGAGAAGCAGATGCTAATCATTCGAGTGAGATTTTCGATTTGCTGTAAAGTCAAATCAATTGAACTATCCGGGTGAATCTATTAAACAATTTAGATAAGAGTCAATATGAATATATATATATATATATATATGTATATCTAGTTACAATTGTCTATATGTATAGGTAAAATGTTGCAATTTCCATAGCCGTAAAACTTTGAATGCTGAACAATTTCGACGAATCCTGTTAGAGTTGCAATCCGTGTATGTGCGTGTGGCTTATCAGAGATGCTCATCTGTCATTTGTGTGCTCATGTGAGAAGAATATCTTTCAATTGGCATTGTCAAGGCGCTCCCACACACACACACACACAGACACACCTTAAGCTCTGTGTGGGAAATATGTGAGCTGCGTTGACTTGGGGAGGGACGGGCAGAATTTTGCAGTTGTTCGGTTTCCCAGGGGCTGTCAAGTGCTGGCGTTTGCGCTTTTTATTTTTGTTTTTTTTTTTGTAATTTTTGTCTGCTGCTGTTGTTGTTGTTGCTCGGTAATTTCGTAGGTTCACCCACAAAAAACAAGCCGAAAGTCAAATATTGATAGAGCAAAACAACAAACGAAGCTATTTGCTTAGCCCGAATGGCCAAAACACACACACTTACAGGGACAGAGACAGAGACAGAGACAGAGACAGAGTGAGTGAGTGAGTGAGTGAGAGGCATAGACACGACTTTCCACTTGTGAAAATGCTATAAAATAAAATTTGCAAAAATTTTGTGCTGATCTTGGCAGTTCATGCAAAGGGCCGACAAGCAAATACGCCCCAGTCCCAGTCCCAATCTCAATCCCAATTCCAGACCCAATCCCCAAATGCCGCCCACTGCATAAAATACTCAACGGACAGGGATGGAGTGGGGGGGAGGGAGGTAGTGGGAGAGAGAGAATGTGAGAACTAAGGGGGGCATTTCGGGTCGCATTGTCAGTTTGCAATTGCGTTAGTCAGCAGAGGCTGCTCCAGCTACTGGGACATTTGTATTAACATGGCTTCCTGCTTGCCGGGCGGCTTATTATTATTATTATTATTGTTTTGCGGCTTTCAATGGACGCCATGGCCGCCCAGCACATTGTTCTTGGACGAACGCCTACAAAAAAAATAAAGAAAACAACAACAACAAGAAGAACTGTGAGCACCCAACAATATGATTATTATTATTGGCCCTCGACTAAGCCACTGGGCCACTGCACTACTGGGCCCCAATCACACACACACACACACACACACACACACACACATACACACACATACATACAGAGAGCGTGCCTAGAGATGGCTCGTCCTTTGGCTTCACTTTCGCATTTGTTCTGCTCACGAAACGCCAATGAAATTTTGATTACTATAAACAACATTTAGCATACGGACATTGAAGCGCTTTGAGCTGTAATTACGAGCGAGGTGAGGCAACAGACTCGCTCACCTGAGTGCTTTTAATGGAATATTGTTTGAGCAGGCAAGCAGGCAAGCTAACAGAATTTTAAGTTTTCTCTCTGTAAAGGTCTTTCATTTTGTCAGGCAAGCCAATAGGAAAATCTTTTGTATTTAATAATTATAACATCAAAGTATATTATAAGTGTATAATCCTTGCTCTTCTGAATAGTAAAAACTCGAATAGTCAAATATTCCACTCTTATCTAGAGCTAGATTAGTTCTGTGCTTATAAAGCAAGTTTCAACTGAAAACAGAACTGAGATATTTTCATTTTTGTGACATTTTCTACTTATAAATTTTAAATTTCAGATTATTACATTTATTTGATATTTTTTTATTGCTTGAACCGTTTTTAAATATCTTAATACATATGAAATTTTTTTTATATTTTTAGATTTTACGGCAGATCTGAAATCTTTTGATTTTTCATTTTCAATATACTTTATTTTTATTTAATTTAATTTAATTTAAAATGTTAATAATTGTTATCAAATTATTGAGCTATTTTATTTGTTTTAATATTTATACAAAAGAAATTTCTTAAAACTATATAAAAAATTTTAAAGTATTTTTAATATATTAATATAACTGAAATCTTTTAATACAAATTTTTTTTTATTTTCTATATATCAATTCAGTATTAAAATATATTTTAATAAATTTTATTAAATAATTATATATATATATATATATATATATTTTAAAATAATTATATATAATATTTTATTAAATAATTATATATAATAATTAATAATAATTCAATTTTTATTATATTTGCTATATTTAAATTTAGTATTAAAATATTTTCAGCAAGTTCTTATTTAATTATTTCTTAATATTTTATATATTATATTTAAATTTCTTGCAGCATATTCTTTTAGTTTTTAAAATTTGTTTTTTTTTTCAAAATTATTTTATTTAAAATTTATTTCATTTTAAGATTTTACTTAGCAGAAATTAAAAAAAAACTGAAATTTTTTGTTTAAAAAAATATTTAAATATTTTAATAAAAATTCTTTAGATTTTTTATATGCTTTAATATCTATGAGCATTTTATTTTTAAAGTCTAGAAATTTTCAAAATTATTTTCCTACTAGACTTATTCAAATTATTATGTTGCATATGATATATGTATATGTATGTATAGTTTATATATATATTCCACAATTTCCAAATCCCCATCACACTCTTTTGTGAAATTTTGCTGCTCAGTGTATTCCATAGCCAACACTGGACTTTTTCCAATACATAGTAAAAAAAAATCATGAAAATTTCATTATTGTTTTTTTTTTTTTTTCGAACATATTCTTCTTAGAAGTCAATAAACTTCGGCATTCCACGGAATCAATTTCTAAAGGACCTTTGCCACTCCGCAGTGAATACCTGCAAATGGAGCTCTTTAAAGGCTTCAATTGCCACTTCTGGTATTCATTTCATTCGCTTCTGAGCGAGAACAAAAAGAAATGATTCGCTGCCAAATCACGGATCTTTCGAGTGCGCCGTGAGCTGGGATGTGAGATGTGAGTGCCTCGCATTGCCTAGGTGAACGATGATTCGTCTTTTGCGTTTCAATTTCCTTATTAATGAATTCTCTGAAGACTTCAGGAAATGAAATGCTTGTTTTAGAATTGAGTGTTTCAAGTCAGTTTATAGATATATGTATATAAATATGAATATCTATATATGAGCGTACGGCAATCTATGTATACTCTAGTCACATATTTCATGTACATATGTACAGATATCATACAAAACTTATACATATATGGCATATATTGAATACATCGCATCATTCTGCTCATATATCACACATATTCTATTCATACATCATACATATCATTAATATTCTATTCATAAAATACATATATTGAATAGAGCTGACATATATCATAAAAACTATATACATAGTATCTCGTATAAAATATCTATATCTCCATATATCAGATTCTATTCATATATTATACATCTACATCACATATGTATATTCCTTACCTATATCATATATATCACACATATGATATATTGTCCAATTGAATTCCTTACATATATAACATACATCACATATATGCAACTCATATATTACATATATTCAGTAAATATTTCATACACATTCTCTTCATATATCCTATATATTCTTTACAAATATCACGTATACTGTATATATTCCATACATCTGACATACATCCAAAAAAAAAGTCTATACATAGTACATGTCATATATCGCATCATTCTATTTATTCTCACATTCATATAACATTCTCATATATCATATATCAGACATATCGTATATATCACGTATATTCCTTACATATATCATATGCAGTCTTTGTATGTATCATCTATATTCTTTACAAATATCAAAGATATCACACATCAAATTTATATTTCTTACATATATCACATCTATCTAACATATATCATACTTATTTCATTCATATACCTTCACATAGTAAATCATACAGTTCCTCATCCCACTCTCTGAGACACACTCCAGTCACTGTTCCTGTAACAGTTCCCTCAGTCACAATTTCGTGCAGAGATCGTGCGTGCTGCTGCATCCACGCGTCCATTGCTAGTTTCAACTTGGGAACATTTCACAGTTCCTATAATAAACACACGCACACATTCTTGTCTATAGGACACACTTTATATGTAAACGAGTGTGCGTGTGTATGAGTGTGTGTGTATGAGTGTGTGTGTATGTGTGTGTGTGTGTGTACATCTCGCTATGATTGTCTTGGGCATAAATGGGAATTTATAGGCGGTTTGCTCTGACTCTGTCCCGATTTGGCATTCGCCCTGGCTCCGTCTCGGGCTTCCAGCTCCGTCTCGGGCTCTGCCTTCGACTGGGCCACAATAAATAGCCAACTCCGGCAATCCCTGGACGGCAATAAGACAAGTAATTTAGTTGCAAAATAATTTTAAATTTCATTTTCCATTTTCACAGCACTCACTATCATCAATTGCGCATCTAGCGAGCGGGCGTCACACCACCAGTGGCCGCTCCTCTTCCTCTTCCTCTTCCACTTTCTCTTCTTCTTTCTCTTTTTGTTTTTCCTTTTGGCTCCTGGCTGGGAATTGACTTTTATGCCTCGGCATATCCTGCTTTATGCGAGTCCTCCGATGCATAAGCAAAACATCGATATCAGCACTTTATGTAATTGTGCGCCTTATGAATGGCTCTGAAGCAAGCCGAGCTCAGCTCTGAAGTGGATTATCGGCGCAATAATATATATACTATATATAGACAGAGAGAGAGAGAGAGAGAGAGAGAGAGAGAGAGAGAGAGAGAGATGCAATTAGATTTAATGTTCAGCCATTTGCCTACTTAAGTATACTTTGAGTAGGTAAATATATTTTGTTGTCACTATTTAATTTGTTATATTATAGAAATTTTCTATATTTTTTATTTTTAATCTTAGTAAAAGTTTTTAAATCTAAGAAAAAATTGTATTATTTTTCTATAAGTTTTAATAGACGAAATTTATAATTTTTCGGGGCTGAGTCAACCTAGATTTAAATAAAATAAATAAACAAAATAAATAAAAATAATCAATTAAATAAAATTATATAATTATAATTATAAAATAAAATAAACATAATAATTAAAATAAATAAAAAATAATAATTAAAATAAAAAATAAATAAATAATTAAAAATAAAAAATAATTTAAAAAATAAATAAATAAAAATAATAAAATAAATAAAACAATTAAAAAAATATATAAAAGAAATAAAAAAATAACATAAAATAAAATAAACATAATAATTAAAATAAATTAAAATAAATAAAAAAATAAATAACAAAAATAAATAATTAAAGTATAAAAAATAAATAATTAATTAAAAATTAAAAATAAAAAATAAATAAAATTAATAAAATAAATAAAATAATTTAAAATATATATAAAACAAATATAACAAGTAAGAGGGCTCTAGTCGAGACTGCTCGACCAGGGGATACCCTGAGCCCTGTGAAGAGCCAAATATCAAATCATTCTACGCTTTTGTTATACATACAAACAACACATACACACACATATGCACGCACGCATAACCGCGCGCTCTGCCGACTGCGCAGTTGACGCAGCGACTGCGCTTGGGCTGCAATGTGGGCATTACTATGGAAACTTAATTGCTTAATAACTTTTCTTAGCGATGGACTAACTGCATCAAACTTTCACAACTTATTAATGGCATTCATATGCCTGTATGTGCCAAAGCACAAGTCTCTAGTATTTGATTTGCGCTTTTTACAAATAGTGGGCTATTGTGGGCGAATGGGGCGTGGCATCCAAAATCTAAAGATAACGTTATCTCCGTATTCATTACACGCAACTACACAGCAAATTTGAAGTCTCCAGCTCAAACGATGTACAAACCCCGCCTTAAAAACACATTAAAATTATCGATAAATGCTCATAAAATCGAAATGGAATGAGTTATCGGAAAAATTTTATAAACTTGTGCAGCGTACGATATTATCGAGTATTCATGTAAAATTTCAAGTCTCTACGTTGCGTACTTAAAAATATCTCAGCGTTCACACGGACGGACGGACAGACGGACAGACGGACGGACGGACAGACGGACAGGGCTATATCAAGAATCAAGAATATATATACTTTATGGGGTGTGGCACGCCTCCTTCTGCCTGTTACATACATTTAACAAGACCATTATACCCTGATTTGCCATTTTCAATGGGCTCAGGGTATAAAAATAAATAACATAAAATAAAATAAACTAAAAAACACAATAAATAAAAATAACATAAATTAATAAAATAAAATAAATAAAATTAATAAAATAAATAAAACAAATAAATAAATAATTTTATATAGATAAAAGATTTTAAAAAAATTTTTTTTTAATTTGATTGCAAAAAAATTGAATTTATATATTATATATTTAGATATTTTATTTATTTTTATATATTTGAAGAAAATATATAAAATATAAATTTAAAAATAAATATATATATATATATATAGATAAAATATTTTTTTTTAAATTGTATGGCAAAACAAATTTAATTATAAAAATATTTAAATAAAATAAAACAACTATTTTTATAAATAATACATTTATATCGATATACATACAAAACATAGTAAATGTAGCGGAACTTTTTTGTTTTCCCTATGTCTACATTCCATTTAACAAAAAAAAAGTCCACGAACTGAATGTGTAAAAAGAAATATACAAACAGTTTTGCAATCTCTGTTAGCATCAACAGCACTGCTAATTTTGTGAACACAATTGTGCATATTTTTTCAAATTATTTTTTAAACAAAAAAATATATATTTATATGTGTTTTATTTATTTTGCTTTATTTAAATAATTTAAATTTCAGTTTTAATCTAGATCATTCATGCCATTGCACATCCATTCTCCTCGATTATTGTCAGACGAACACACTTTCTAATTAGCTTTCGTATTTCTAATTCAATGAATTGTCGAACTGATTCTGGAATGTTGGACTAGCTAAAGCCAACTAATTGGCAAAGTTAATTAAAATGAAATACTAAGATTAATAGTTCCAGTTTAAGCTAGCATACTAAACTGGGAAAACTGGGAAAATTGTGAAAATTGTGAAAACTGTGAAAACTATGACAACTTTAAGCAACTCATGCATTTTCATAAGTAAAAAGAAAGAACCCGAAACTTTGCCTGGGAGTTGAATGGATGAGTGTGATATATATACATATATATATTTACATATATATGTATTCATCTATATCTATATCTAATATCTATATCTCTACATATATGCATATCCATTTCTATTTGTTTATCATTTCGAATAATGCATTTAACTGCGCCACCCGCTGTCACCCACGCCCCACGCCCCTCTCACGCCCCCATACCCCCAAATAAACGCTCTAAATATTGAAATCTTTCAATATCTTTCAATAAAATATGTAGATGCTTCAATCAGTTACGAGTCTGGCCCCAGACTCCCCCTCTTTGGGCCCCCTTTGCTGACGTCTTGGCCGACAAATTGACAGCGCGCCAGCTGAGTTTTACAGTTACAGCGCAACGGCTTTTGGTTTCGGGTCAATGCCAATATTATTAGCCCCCCCCCCCTCTCAAATGTGTGTGTGTGTGTGTGTGTGTGTGTGCGTGTTTGTTGCTGCGTCGTCTGCTTTCTGACACATTGACATTTTGCCATAGCAAAGATTTTTCGGGCAGGCGGAGGATTTCATTTAAATTTGCTGTCAACGCAATTACATGCTGTGCATGTGTGTGCGTGTGCGTGTGTGCGTGTGTGTGATTGAGGCCCCTGCAGCAATGCCAAAGTCTTTGGCTCTATTTCTATTGGCCCTGTCGTCGGCACTCGACGTTGCCTCATCTGATTTTATATTGATTCAATTTGTTTGCGCTGAGTGCTCTCGGCTCCGTCTAAATGTCCGGCGTAGGCTGTCTACAGCAAACAGCAAACATTCACTGTCAAGGCAATAAAACATTGAAGCCACGCCCACAGCCCCCCTCAAGGTGCCCCGCAGCGACATGCATAAAAATACATCAAGCGCCAACAATAAAATTAAGAAATTTTCAATTTATGCATGAGACACCTGACAAAGTCTCTCTCTCTCTGTGTGTGTGTGTGTGTGTGTGTGTGTGTGTGTGAGTGTGTGCCACGCCCATTTAACAACCACACATAACTACGCTCATTTGCGGTCCACCTGCTGTCGCTTGTCAGGCGCTTTTATTGCCCGCTTAATTATTTCTGCAACAGATGTCGGCGCTTGCCTCAGATATGGCCGGATATATGACGGATGATACGATCCAATCAGCTGTCGCCAGCACGAATTCCAATTAGAATGGGGGAGTGTAGAGTTGAGAGTAGAGTAGAGTGAAGACTAACTAACTGTCTGACTAAACAAAGGCAAGCTAAAGCTTGTTGAAAGTTAGGGAAATCAATTTTAAACTTAAGCTGGACTTATATCATATATTTTATTTATAGCTATGTAAATTATATGGTATATGATTCATTTATGCTAATCATAATCTCATTTTCGTCCACTCTTGCTCTCACTCTCTTTCTCTGTTTGTATCTATGTTATTCTATAATATTCTATATATTCGTCCACTCTTGCTCTCACTCTCTTTCTCTCTTTGTATCTATGTTATTCTATAATATTCTATATACATCTGCCTCTCTTTCCCCCTCTCTCTCTCCCTCTCTTACTGTGATACTACCTACCCTAGTTTATATCGTCCTCTCTATCTTCCTTTTCTCTCTCAATTTATAATGAAGTACATAAGCTTAGTTATGCTTCTCTTTCTTTTGTAATATGTCGTCGAAAGTCATTTGTAAAGTCTATCTATATTTCTCTTTCTCACTCTCTCGCTCCCGTTCTCTGATACTATTTCCCAAATCTTTGACTTTTCTCTATTCTTCTTTCCATATCTGTCTTTACTGTCTCTCTACACCCTCTGTCTCTCCTTCATTCTCTACTTCTATCCTTATCTCTCCATCTTTCTGTCTCTCACAGTCACAGACTCTCACTCGCTCTTTAACCGACTTCTTCCTCTTCCTCTCCCTCTCCCTCTCCCTCTCTCTCTCTCTCTCTCTCTCTCTCTCTCATCTCTCTCTCTTAACACCTCTAACTAATCTCCTCCCCCTCTCTCATTTACAGGCTATGGCAACATCGCACCTCGAACAGCCCTCGGCAGGATCGTGACGGTCGCATACGCCTTCTTCGGCATCCCCTTGACGCTCGTCTACCTGAGCAGCACCGGCAGCATTCTGGCCAAGGTGGCGCGCGAGGTATTCTCGAAGGCGCTGTGCTGCTGCCTGTGCTCGAACTGCGGCTACTGCTGCTACGACGAGAAGCGCATGGCCGAGAAGGAGCGCCGCATGAAGCGCAAGCGCCAGCAGGAGGAGCTGCGCAAGCAGCAGGCCGTCATGCAGGAGCCGTACTACGTCCGGGACGTCTACCATGCCACGCCCGAGAAACAACCGCCGCCAGGTGGTGGCGGAGGAGGAGGCGGTGGTGGTGGTGGTGGTAATTCTGGTGCTGGTAGTTTAGCAGGAGGCGGTGCTGCTGCCACGTCTACCGGCGGCGGCACACCCACCGGCATACCGGGCCTGGGCATGCCCGCAGCACCGCCCCCGAACGGCACGGACATCGACTCGCTCAGCGCCAGCGAGTCGCGCGGCTCGATGCACGGCCTGAGCATCCTGGCACCGATCCTGCTCTGCTTCTCCATGATGATCATCTACATAGTGTTCGGTGCGGCGGTGCTCTACCGGCTGGAGAATTGGCCGATCATCGACGGCATCTACTTCTGCTTCATGAGCCTCTCGACCATCGGGTTCGGGGACATGCTGCCCGGACTGCGACGGGACTCGAACGCCACCACCTGGTTCTGCTCGGTGTACATCATGTCCGGGATGACGCTGACGGCCATGTGTTTCAATGTCATTCACGAGGAGATCGTCCATCGCATACGCATCGTGGTCGAGTTCAAGAAGGCGGGCACAGCCGCGGCTGTCGGCGCCGCCGGCTCCATGCTGGACGTATCGCACGAGGACGGCAACCAGTACTACATGCCCGCGTCCTGACACTACGAGAAGCGCGGCCATCTCTATCAGCGCAATCCCACCGAGGAGACACTGGTGACAGGTGAGTGGAGAATTGATATTCCAGCAAAATCTGAGAGATCTAACATGTTTTTTTTTTTTCTTTTGGTAGACACGCCCACTTCGCTGGTGCTGAAGGATTATGTGAACCATGAGCTGGTGCCCATTTTGACCATGGATCCGAATGGCTCACGCCTGGGCCTGGCCCAGCCGGCGCCCGTCTATGCGAATCAGCCGGACAGCACGACGCTGAGCAGTCCGCTGCTCGACGGACTCAAGCCCGGCGTATACACGCTGGCCGAGGAGACGGAGCTCGAGCTGCAGGCCGTCCACACGGACACGCAAGTGGAGCGCGTCTAGAGATCTACGACGGCGTCTAGGTCGTTAGCGTGTTTTAGGCTTAGTTCTTAGTCCTTAGCCAAGTCAGTTTAATGTGTACAATTAACAATACTAACGTACTTTTTTTTTTTGGTGTGGGCCATGCCCGGATAAATAGCGAAAGAAAACAAAAAAGAAAAAACAAGAAAAAAACCAAATGCCTAGATCTAAGTTTGACTATCATTGTATATAGGAAAGAAAGAGAGAGAAAAAGAGAGAGAGAGAGAGCAAAAGAAAGAAAGAGAGAGAGAGAGAGCCGGAGCGCACACACGGACGTGAAAGCGAGCGAGAGAGCCGTAGCCTCAGTCAAACCCCGAGCTCGAGCGAGACGCAAAACATTTCCATAGCACGTAAGCAGCGTAAACTGAATCTAAAGCCGCCGCCAGGTGTGCGACATACAGTAATTAGTCAATGTACGTAGTAGAACAACAACAACAACAACAACAAAATATGAATCAATATTTATATGGAGCACTTTGAAGCGCGATGTTTATGCGATGAATATCGCGAAATCATTCCCTTTGCCAGCTGTAGATGTTTTGGCTTCTTCTTCGTCGGCTTTAGCTTAGCTTCAGCTTGAATCTTTTTAGCTGTTTTCTGATCAAGATTGATGTATGATGTATGACACATTAATGTGTGTACATCAGTCTATACGGATGTATGTATAAAAGTATACTGATGTACATATGTATACTGATGTATGTATGTATGGATGTATGATGTACACTGATGTATGTTTGTATCTTCTATGATGTATGTATGTATTCTGATGTATGTATGAATGTAACTTAATATATGTATGTATGTACACTGATGTATGTATGTATGCATGTACACTGATGTATGTATATATCTACAATGATGTATACATGTACATAAGCACAGTGATGTACATGTGCATGCTCTTCATGTATGTATGCATGTATGTACACTGATGTATGATGTATGTGCTTTTTTATACATACATATGTACATATGGAAATACATTAGTGTATGTAGAGCTGATGTATGTACATCATATGTATCTATACTTATATATATATGTACACTAACTTATGTATGTTCACACACCAATCCATGTACATACATATGTACATATGTATGTATGTATGTTTTCATGTATGTTTCCTTCTAATCAAGAAAATTTTTCAAGCCTTCAGCGAAGCTTTTCTTCTGTAAGCGCCACATCAAACTTAAAGAAAAATCCAAAAAAAAAAAAAAAAAAAAAAATACTATAAATAAATTTATACATATATATATATCAAATATATATATATATACGTATGCATACATATGAATTAAAATAGAGAATCGTGTAAGATCTTTAAACTTACATAGAAATGACCTTGAAGCATAAACATCCAACATTTTATACGTAACGTCAAGCTTACATAGTTAATACTACTAATACCGAAAATACTAAACAGAAAATACGAGAAAAAAAAGTACAGAAAAAAAACAAAAAAAAAAAAAAAATTAAATAATATATTCTGAAGAAAAAAAATTAGCAAAACTACGCTATATATATTATATATAAATATAGATAAATGTTGTTGTTTTTTTTTTTTTTTTTTTTGTATTGTAATTGTAAAACCTAACATTAAAAACAAAAGAGAGAACAAAAATACGCATATTATCAATGAATTTAAATTCATAAAACTTAAATAACGTTTAAAACTCAAAACTTTGTAAATTGAATGCATGTTTGAATGTACCCAATTGTATATTTAAAACAAAACAAAAATACAAAAACAAAAACAAAAACAAAAACCAAGGCATAAATAAAACTTAAATAAGTAAAGATGTTGAAGTGCGAGCGTGTTCTGACATTTTACAGCACTGTTTGGGGCGCGTATACTTAATATTAGTATGAATAATATAAATATTAAGATAAAAAAAGGTTTTATTTGCTTTATTGGTTTAAAAAAGTATTCTCATAGTTTTTTATATTTTTTTTAATTTTTTTAAATTTTTTAAAATTTAAAATATGTTATATAATATATTATATTGTTATATATTGCTTAAATATTCACAAATTTAAGGTGGCGCCACCTAGTGATATTTGTGTATAACTACTGCATTGTTATGCTAGCGCTCTCTACTGTTCATATACATAAGCATAAGCCAAACACAAGTATTGCTATGCCAGCGTCATCTACTGTTCATATTAGAGTAAGCCACACTCAAGCACCGCCATGCCATCGCCATCTATTGTTCATATTGAGCAGCGCCGCTCCCTCAAATGAACTCTACTGATGCAGCAGTGCATTGCCATAGCCCAAGTTCAGGCGCCATCTATTGTTCGCCAAAACCAACCCTATCACAAATCACTTGGCGCCCTCTATGGCCAGGCGTCTGCTTTGGCGCGCACATTCAAAAACAAAAACAAAGAAAACGAGAACAATTTGAATGTTTGCCCGAATAATTGAATATAAACGGGTGTGTGAATTTGTCATTAACGCCGTTTAGCAACAATTATGAGCGCGGATCGGGCTAAAAGCGTTCACACTCCAGTTTCCAGTTGGCCGTAGGCCAAACAAACGACGCCATCGATTTGTTATTAACAATTTAACCTTCAGCAAATTATCATTAATATGTGAGTGCTGGCGATTTGTTTATTCGATTTCGTTTCTTGTTTCTTTTCTTATTCACTTTGCGTTCGGTTTCGTTTTCCATTACAAATTTGTGATAAGCAAAACGATTTCGTTTATTTCAAACTATGTAAATGATATACATACGTGTTTGTGTGTGTGTATGTATGTACATATGTATGTGCCAGCGAGGTAACAAAAACTTGCTTGAACTTATTTAAAAATTTATTTCAAGAATCTCCGCAGAAAAGTAAAGAAGTTGAACAATTTCTCTTAGTTGTTATAGGTGTGTGTGTGTGTGTGTGTGTGTGTGTGTGCATGTACATACATATATACATACGTACATATGCATGTGTGTACATCCATAGATTATCGACGCAGTTGCAGTCGTTGCCCAAAAGTGGCTGGCCTTACACATACACACACACACAACACACATACATAACATACCCATGCATATTTATACATATGCGTAGTTACATGCGCACAAACATACATACATATGTATGTATGTATGTTTATTGCTTCTTTTTTTTGCATATGTTTGTACGCACAACAAACTTGTATTTAAAAGCAGCAACAACAAAAATACACTCAGATCATGCTGAAAAAATGCGTAAATACCGATATACACAAACACACTACATACATACACACATCACTTCTGCTTGTTCTTACACAACGCACACACACACACGGTATATATGTATGTATGTATGACCTCTCTTCCCCAGCCTTTGCTTGACTCTCTCATGATCCACCGGCATACGCGACACACACACTCACTCACACAAATACGGCAGACCAAAAGAATAGTGTGTGTTTTGTTGTTGCGTGCAGCTCTCTCACATGCGAAATGCGCACTAATTGAGGCAGTACGTCGCCAAATAAAAATAAAAAGAGACAACAAAAACAACAACCACCAAATAATTTCAAACGGATTTTCATAGCTTTGCCTGTAAGTGTAAGTATCAGCGTTCGGCAGCGCGTATTTATTATGTTTAAGTATATACAGTATGTATGCATGTGTGTATGTGTGTGCATGTACGAATGTCACATTTAGATTACCAACAAGATAATGTACTATTACACAAAGTATAAAAAATTAATTACTATTGTTTAAATAAATCAATCAAGCTAAGCACTCTAAACAAAATACCGTGCTGAGCGTAGCCAATGTAAACGGGATCGTTTTTTTTTTGCGTCTGTTGACATTGCGATGCCGCAAGAGCGCAAACGATGAAAGAGTAATTGAGCGTTTAAGAGCGGGAGAGAACGACACAGAGAGAGGGAGAGAGCATATTGGTGCCTTATGGTTGTTATTGTATTCGGGTTCATGTGTTCGTGCGAGCGTGTGTGTGTGTGTGTTTGTGTGTTTGTTTGCATTGTTGTCGTTTTGTACGCTGTTGCTTTATTTTATTGCTTTTTATTAATCACTTGTACATTTGTTATTCAACTATTTAGCTGCTTAGATGAAAAGGAAAAGAAAAACAACAACGACGACATGGCCAATACCTGGAACACTTGCTCGTCTCAGCAATCTGCCCGACGAAGCAGCGAAATATATCAAACAAAAACAAATGCCAACGAAGAGCGATGATAGAGTAAAAAACAAAAATACAAAATGAACAAAAAGTGAATAAGACAAACTGCTCTAAAGCGACAACTGAGCCGCGGACAGAAATACGTTTGAAAAAAAAAATAGAATGAAATCAAATTTTAATTTGCTGTAATTTTTTTTCTACTATTTTTACACGCTTTTTCGAGCGCTCACATCTACATACATACATACATATGCATGCATGCGCATGTTGACATTTGTCTGTGTATGTGTGTGTGTGTGTGCGGCTATGCATTAACACATGTATTTAACGCAAACAAATTTAAAGTGTTCGCCCACCACCCAACACACGCCCTTCGTCCAACCGAGGCAGACACAACTACAGCAACAACAAAAAACAAAACACGAAATCGACAACACGAGTCGCCGATTCACACATGCATATATATGTACATACATGTGTAGCACGATGTACAGTGGTTAACACTCTGCTAAAGCTTTACGTGAAAAAAAAAACAACTTGATGTGCTGTGCATATATTTATGAATTTCATAAAAAGAAAAAAATTGATTAAAATTACAAATGCCCATGTGGTCGATATTTACTGCATTTGCAATGATTATGAGGAAAGGCTTCGCAGGTCGATTGCACAACCAACTCGCGACACTGTGCACCGTTCGAGCTGCTTCTAAAGCTTTTCAACAATTTTGGAACGCTTTCTCTCTCAATGCTCGCTCTCTCTCTCTCTATTCTATTTACTCGCCACCACTAGCTACTAAGATTTTGTTGTTTTTTTTTTTACAATTTTGGTTTTGCTTGCCTAATTTCTGTGTTCCTTTTTCATCTGTTTTTGATGTGTGCGTTAGTAGCAGAGGCACATACATATATGCATGTATATACATTACCGATGTCTCGACTTCAATGAGTATGTGTGTGTATGTCTAGCATGCAACATGCACAGACATGCACGTGCTTGCGCGTACATATCGAACGCTCTAAGTTACAGGGAATATTTGATATGCTTTAATATAGTCGAAGTAAATTAATCGAATAAATTTATTTCACAAACAAATGTAATTTATTTATTTATCCATCGTTGACCTATTTCTACAAAAATTGTTTGTGAAACGTTTCAATCAATTATGTATGTATGTGAGTACAGCCTCTTGCATAAATCCATATGTATGTAGGGTATTTGGGATTCGATGGCCCAGTGCGCTGATTGGGTTCTTGCTGTATGTATTTGCATAAATAAATATGTATGCACATACGTATAGGCATGTATGTATGTCTGCGCACACATGTACATATGCATGCATGCATGAATGTGTACAAAAGCTTTTCTTTTGCATTCTGTTTTCATTTTCATTGAAATTTAATACAGGCGGCGTCTCGAGACTTTTTTGTTGTGCGTATCTTTTGATTGTTTGTTTGTTGTTGCTATTGCTATTGCTTTTGTTTTTGTTTTCGTTTTTGTTTCGGTTTTTGCCTTTGCTTTTGCCTGCAGCTATTTGCATAGATTTACTCTTGCTGTAAATTGCAAATACAACCTATTAGAAATGGACGAGCTGTTGCTGTTGCCGTGCACACACATATACATATGTACATGTATGTATATATGTGTTTACATATATGCAACTGTGTGCTTGTGTGTTGTGTATGCACACAATAATGCTTTTTTTTGGCTGTTTCTGTTTCGACTGTTTGCTTTATTGCTCCACTTTTGCTTGTGACTTTTTAGTGCCTTGTCGCAGTCGCTGTTATTTGATTTTCACATTTTTCTTTATTTTTGGTATCACATGATTATACAAACACACACACACATATGTGTCGGTGTATTTGTCTGCCTGTGTGTGTGTGTGTGTGTGTGTGTATAGTTTAGGAAAATGCCATTTAAACATTTCGGTTTGCGTTCACGTTTTGGGGTTGAGTAAGTGATCTGTGTTGATCTCCACATTTGTCGCTGTCTGCCTGCACGGCACAATGTGGTGACGTAAAAGATTGCCTTCGCTCGTTTGCCTTTGCGTTATCTTGACAATACACGCATTTTCGTTTATATGTAGATATGTATGTACGCATGTACATACGTTGTATGTTTGTATTTTTCTGTCATCACGTGTTGACGGCGCAGCGTGACTGCTCCTAGATTCGTAGCATTATCGCTACTACTGGTCACACTGTGCGCGCTCAACACGCGCTGTGCGTGCAACTGTGTGTGTGTGTGTGTTTTGTTTCTTTTCTTTTCGTTTTGTTTTTCGTTATTTTTGTTGCTTTTTTTTGCATTGTGTGGTGTAAGCTTTTGCACGCTCTCACGCAGCCGATTCATTGTTGTTATGCACCTGTTTAACTGTTTATAGTTTTCTCTCTTTCACTCTTTCTCGCTCGCTCTCTTCGTGTTGTAGCATGTTCTAACTGGTTTTTGCTGCTCTTGCTGCCGCTCTTTCAATTTCCAATTTGCAATTTCCATGGATTGCAATTCTCAATCAAGTAATTTCACTTGCTTATTGGACTTAAGCGGGATTGTATAACTCCAGCTACACTTCCACTCTGTCTGTGTTTCGCCAGAAAGAGAGCGAGAGCGAACAGTTTGGAGTGACCGCATGGGGACGACAGTAGCGTCTAAAACTGTGAGTAAACATTTTTGGAGGCCGCTCTTATCATGCCAATGCGCGCGCTCTCCGTTTCACTCTCTATCCCTCTCTCTCTCTCTCTCTCTCTCTCTCTCTCTCTCTTTCTAGTGCGCTCAGCGTGGCCCACATAATTTTTGTTTGTTAGTTTTTCTGCTTCTTATATGCAGCCGCAGTCGCAGTCGCAGTCACAGCTAATGCCGCTAACTTTGACTCTGCCTCTTTTTGCTTCATTTGTTCTATTTTTTAAATATGTATGTACATACATAAACACATATGTATGTATGCGTTTTAGACATATTTAGGTATACATATGTATGTGTATGCATTTATATACATTTTATCTCTGCCCATGTGTGTATTTACTTTTGGCCGGCCACGTTCAAAAATCACTTTGGCCAAAACCGGCCGGAAAACGGGCATACAACAATTCCAATTAGAGTAAAAGCCGCCACCGACGTTTCAATTACGTGAGCGTCGCAAAATGTTTTGGCTGTGTGCGACGCTTCTGTCGGCGTCAACGCCAGCTGCAATACGAAAATGGCAATAGCAAATCATGAAAATTTGTATAATTGAGTGGCAAAACGATAAGAACTCGTGCTATTATTGTTGTTGCTTATCGGCTGGCTTTCTTTTCACTGTTGTTGTTGTCGTAGTAGTAGTAGTAGTAGTAGTAGTAGTAGTAGTTGTTGTTGTCGTGTCTATTCTGGCCCCACTTTGTGCTCTGCTCAGCTTATGCTTTGCTTTTTGTTTTGTTTGTTTTTACATCGGCAACGAACAGTGCAAACACACAAACACATTGACAAACAAAAAGCCGCTCTCTTCGTTGCTATCTCTCTCTAATTAACACGTTCGCATTACAATTCATTTTCATTAATAGTGCGACGTGGAACAAGTGCGACGCCGTTTGCCCCACTGTCCGCTCGCCGAGCCTGCTTGCATACGTGCATGTGCGGATGCTTGAGTGTGTGTGAGTGTGTATGTGTGAGTGTGCGAGTATGCGTGCGCGATTCGTGATCGAAATTAGAGCGCAACACACACGCAGCGTAGAAGCAGTAACGGCATTTTAGTTTCCACTTTGTTTTACTCAATGCTCACGAATATGGCGAGCAAAAGGAATAACTCATAAGCCGTTCTTCATTTAATATAATTGTTATTTATTAATATTAAATCACAAATATTAATATTTATAACTATGTTTTGTCTAACTTTTTTTTTAATAATAATCAATAATCATAAGTATAGGCGCTTTTTCATTATTTTCGTAAGCTTCATATTCGATATGCACTTTGCGTTCTTGTTTGTTGTTAGCATACCTAGCCTAAATCAACTAAATGCCGATACATTGTGCTAAAGCATTAAACAGTATATGCGGGAAGATGAGCGCGAGCGAGAGGCAGACAAAGAGCGAGCGAGCAAGGAAACAGGGGGCAGAGAGCCATAAGCACAAACTGAGAGAGAGAGCGAGCGAGAATGAGAATGAGAATGAGAACGAGAACAGGCGATGATTGTTGTCGGCGACGCTGTTTTGTTATTTGCGGGCGGGTGTCGATGGGCAATTCAGCGTCAGACGCAAACGATGGCGTCGTCTGATGTTGCGGTTGTGTTTGTGTGATTGACTTTTTTGCTTCTCCGCGTGTGACACATGTGCACACATATACACATACATTCATATATGTATACGTATCGCTTTTATGGTGTACACACATTATTTTTATAAATACTATTACCTTCCAATATATTTGTCATATGTACACGAAATATCTACATATATACATTTGTATGTATGTGTTGTCATATACACATAAATACCGGGCGGAAACTTAGGGTAGAGCAAACATCGGTAGATATCAAAATTATGTTGAAATTGGGGTATAACAAATAAAGTATTTTCGCAACGGAAATAGAATATAAGTACATAGAATATTATATAAATTTATAAAAAATATATATTTAAAACATATTTAAGATCAAATATATACATACATATGTATGTATATTTTGTTTATATATGTAAGCTTTGTTGATCGAAAAATGTTAACAACCGTCTAGTCCCACTGTGCAAAACAAAGTACAACTCAAACAAGCACACTTGAACTAACTGTAAGCGATCCATGCTGTTGCTACTTCTTTTTCTGCCAAAAACAAAAACCATGTGTTTGCCACGCGCTTTGATCTTGCTCTTTCGCTCTCTTACGCTCTTCGCGCGCTCAATCGTACACGCACACACTCACACGCGCACGCACACTAGCAGGCGAAATGCCAAAAGAGCGCGATCATATGGTATGTGTGTGCGCTGTGCTTGCGTTAGTGTGCGTGCGTTAAAATCACATAAACAAGATTTTGTTTTTGCAATTAAAATGCAAATAATTGTGAGTGTCATTTGTGTTTGAGCAAATGAAATTTGCAAAAGGCGGCAACACAAAATTCCAATGCTTTAAATGAAACAAGCTGGCGTTGCGGTTGTTGGCAGTTTACGTCAATGTGTTGACAAGTTGCAACAACAGCGTCATCAACAGCAGCAGCAACAACAACAAACAACAGAAAGTCTGGGGAGGGAGCGCCAATACACGCACTCTCTTTCGCTATCGCTCTCGCTCTCAGTCACAAAAACACACACACTCACACAGTTAGGCAGGTATAGAGGCAGGCATAAGCAAAGCCGACTGCTACGGTAATTCTTACAGTCGCACTGTGGGCAAAATTCCTATTTCACATGAGCACAAACAAAAGTGATTGCCAACATTTTCATATACAATTTCTGTAAAATGTCAAAGTGTAAACGCAAATAATAATTACAATTTAATTAATAAAATAAACTGAGCAATCAGTGAGGTGAACTGTCCCATTGTGAGTCGTAGGCGACTGCGCCGCGTTTGCCGCCTTGTGCCTCTGCCAGTCGTTTTGTGTTGTTTCGTTTCGTTTCATTTTCCATTCCGTTGTCGCCACAGTCAGAGTTCTGTAAATCTCATTCATTTTGCATTGTGCCTTTCAGCGCAACGGACGTGCGGTGTCGAGACAGCACTTAGAAATTAACTGAACAATAATTACATAGAAATAATAGTAAACAACCCGTACTGCAATATCACAACGAAAGCTAATTCTGATGACTTTGATTCTAGATAATGTGCAGACATATACGTTAAATATATACCATATATATAAATTTTTTTTTTTTTAAATATTTGATTGTTCTTTTTTTTTGCATTGTTTGCTTTTTGACTTTCGCCGTCTTTGGCAAACTTTTTGTGGCGCGTTCGCGTGCAGTGTTAGTTAATTGATCGATACAAGAAGAAGACGAATAACAATAACAACAACAACAACAAGCAAAACTAAAAAGTGCGTAAAAAGCTTAGCGAGTGCCGCCCACAACAAAAGCGAAAGAGAGCAGAGGAGATAAGCGAAAAAATCCAAGCGGCAACGGCGACTTTGACGTTGACGTCTGCCGTTGCAGAGAGGATCAGCGAAGCTGGCGCTGGCAGCAACAGCAACAACAAGACGTGAGTGCAAAATTAAATAAATAATAACAAAACGTGGTGTATATATAAATATTTATTTATTTATTTTTTACTGTTTAAATATATGAGTGTGTGTGCGTGTTAATACAAAAATTTCTTCACACCAACAACCGAAAAAAAATATGCTTCTGCTACTGAAGCCTGCTGGCAGCGACGTCGACCCCCGCGTCTCTTCGCGGTTTGTTTTCGTTGCTGTAAATTTGACGCCCCCCGCTGCAGTGGCCCGCAGCAGAGGCGCACGCGGCAGCGGCGACGGCGTCGCTGCCAGCGCATAGTCAGCAACAATTGAAATTGAAATGCAACGGCAAACGATCAGCGCTCTGGGTTGTGGCTGGGGGTGGTGTGAGGTGGTCAGCAATTATTGTCGCCCGCATTTGTACGTTCTGTTGCTACAGTGTCGTCCCGCAACGAGGTGACTGTCATATACAGCGTGTGAGAGCGAGGGAGACGGCGAGACCGAGAGCGAGAGCGAGAGCCACGCTATATTTTGTTGTCTTTGTTATAATTTATTTGCTGCGCATAATATTCTAAAAGAATATTTCGCTTTTATTTCTTCTACACAAATGTTTGTATGTGCACACAGATACACACGCACACACAGATGTCATCTATTCGCACGCACACACATACTAATGCACGGCAGTGACAGTTCTGGCAAGAAAAATGTGCTTACGCATTGCACTAGCGTGTGACGTATGTAACTATATTTGTGACGTCACAAGCATATGAGTTTGTATTTGGGTCATTTGTGGAAATGAGTGAGTGCATGCATGCGACTGACTGGCATCGTTGGCAATCAAATTGACATGGAGCCGAAACTATTTGTATATTGATTAACAATTGATTTGCATTCGAGTTCACAGTTAATGCGCTGTACAGTGACATCCCAAGCGACGTCTTCGGTTTCAGCTAGTTGTTATTGTCGTCGTCGTCGTCGCCGTCGTCGTTACGCGCTCACATTTAGCAACTGAGAGCGGCGAGAGCAATAGTGTGCTTCTCTCTCTCAGCAATGTCTGCGTCAGCAGGAAAATAGAAACAGAGCGGCAGCGTTGCGACGTCAGCGTCTGCGTTGGCGTCCCTTGACGACGCCACTGCTCGTGCTGTGCAAATTGTTTGGTTTGTTGTTGTTGTTGCTGTTGTTTTTGCGATCAGCCTTTTATGGATTTGCATTGTTATTGCGATTCGCTCGCAGCGCTGCTCTAGCTTACACATTTTGCGTCGCATGAGAGTGTGAGAGTGAGCGAGTAAGTGAGAGAGCGTCGTGTCGTATTTGTATTTGTTGATTCGTTTCGACGTAGCGAGGCTTGAATTTTGTGATAAAGCGACCTCGTCATTGTCTGACTTCTGCTTGATCATCGGAGCCTCAAATGGCAGAAAGAGAAGAAGGAGGACAAGAAAAACTTTGTGTGCAATTAGCATGCGACAACAAAGAGAGATTATGCAATGATAAAGATAACTTAAGCTCTATGTGCGTGTGCTTAAAAATCAATTGGAATTTTCAACAACGCCCCCATTAAAAACTAATTGAATACATATACAGATAAACACACACACACACACACACGAACAAGGCATAATATTTTTGACATGACGTCTGCGAAAGGGATTGAGAGGTAGAGTGGAAGAGAGCGTGAGAAGAGGAGAAAAAGAGCATCGCACGCATAGGCGCAGGCGACGCTTTTGCTGCCTGCCCACCCACTCGGCAGCAAACTAACGACGCTGCCTCGCGTCTCTCTCGCTTGCGGTCGCCCTCTCTCTGCTTGTTGACGCTATGACTTTGCACCTCACACAAGATGTGTGCGTGTGCGTGTGTTGGTGTCTTTGGTGCTTTTTTTGAGAACCTTGGCAAAGGAGAGGGAAGCAATAGGCGGCGACTGAGAAGCCAGCGCTGGCGGTGCTGCCGCTGCCGCTGCCGTCGCCACCGCCGCATGTGGCCGCTGTTTTGTTGATTACATAAAAAATGAAAATAATTATGTATGTATGCATTTAGCCCGCACAGTACATATGTATGGATGTATGCATATATGAGTGTGTGTGTGTGAGCATACACATACAAAAGCAGTAGCAAAAAAGAACTTTGTATTGTTAGCGCGATAAGATATACATGCATACATCCATAGGCGAACGCGCGCTTGCTGTGTGTGTGTGTGTGTGAAGCAACAACAACGCGAACGATGCGCAAAATGCAAACAAAACTAAAAACTAAAAAAAAAGTATCAGAAGCAGTGCAGTAGCAGCAGCAGCGGCAGCGGCAACCGGCGACAACTTCTCGTGTGCGCTGTTATACAACAACAGTAACAGTAACAGAAACAAAAACAAAAACAAAAGCAACGACAACTGTAAGGCAAAAGAAATTTGACAACAAAGCGAAGCAAGCTGAACACTTTGAGTACTCGAGCATACCCTTTTTTGGTGCATGCGACAAAAGTTTCAATAAGAAAATTAAATCCAAAAAATGAAATTAGTGAATTTACAAAACTTTCCAACAATTTTAATGTTGAGTTATAAATAAAATCAATGTGGAATATTAATAAATAAAAAATGAACAATTTATACATTTTTCACAATTCTGTGAAATGAAAAAAAAAAAAAACTAGCAACGTTCATAAAAAGTCTGCATAATAAAAGAGCTCTTATCACATCTGATCTAGTTTGACGCGATGAACATCAAACACGCATATATCGTATGCATATACATACATACATGTCTATACATATGTATGTATGATTGTTTGTATGCAGATTAGTGGCTCAACTCTTATTTTCCGGATGTAAACCCGTGCACATAAACCATTTACTAATTCATTCTCTCTCTCTCTCTCTCTCTCTCTCTCTCTCTTTCTGCCCAGTCAGTTCCAGTTGTGGGCTGGTTTTTTATGACACCGACGATCTTCATGCAGATTAATTTATATATATATATATATATATATATATATATATATATATATATATATATATATATATATATATATAATATATGTGTATACATCTCTGCACACACACAATAGATAGATAGATAGATAGACAGTCAGTAAGTAGTTCAGTTCAGTTCAGTTTGTAGTTCAGTTGTTCCTGCATTGAATTATTTCGTATGTGCTAATTGACTGAAAACGTTTATCGCGCTCTGTTTCTCTCTCCCTGTCTCTGTTGAGTAAGTTGATTGAAGACCGTCGAAAAGCCAACAAATTTATACCTTTAAAAAAAAAAAAGAAAAAAAGGTGATCTATATGTTGAAGGTTTCTTCAATCTTGTTGCCAACCAAGCAGAGAAACACTTAAAAAAACTAAATTATGCTGCTTTGTGTAAAGCCATCTTATGTAGCGTAAACAAATTTAGAAGATTTTTTTTTGTTTTAACTGTACTTAGAGCATTATAATAAATGCATATTATATGTATTGCATCATTATTGAAAGTTAAATTAAAAAAATATATATATATTTTCCATATATTTTTTTGTAAATTTATTTATTATATTATATTCTTATGTAAGAATTTTTATTTATATTTTATATGTTTAATTTTTTAAATTTTATCTTATTTAGTTTTTTTTTAATTTTATTTTATTTATTTATTTTTATATTTTTATTTTTTAATTTTATTTATTATTATTTTTTTCTGATATACTTGAACTAATTCTTTTTATTAAGATTCACATAGTTTTTACTAGTTTATTTATTGCAAATAGTGCTATTATGCTTAAATTATATATTTAAAGAAAACTAGTTTTATAAATAAAATATGTATATATCTTAAATATGCAGTTAGAAGAGTAAAGATATGCTTTGTCATTTTTGTCGGGTGCACCATTATGCTTGCTGACGATTATGATTGGTAGTCAGTCTAACGGTAAATATAATCGATGTGCAAAAGCTTTTGTGCTTGTACTTCCTTATGTACGGTTATCAGCATTATTTGCTGTCTTGTTGTTGTTGTTGTTGTTGTTATTATTATTATTGCTATTGCCATTCTTGTTGTAGGCGCTGCAGCTGAAGTTTTTGGCTATATTTAGTTATATTAATTGTGGTTGACCCAATTTGTTGTTGTGCCAGCAAATTGCTTGGCCAAAAGACACACGCACACATACACTCACACTCACACTTACACACACACACGCACACGTAAAGGTTTATTTTTTGAACGTCGAAATCAATTGAAATTGAAAATTGCCCAAGAACTGTCACTCAAAGGATAGTGTAAAGAGTGACAGTGGACAGCGGTTGGAAGGGGGTGAGAGGGTAACAGCGCGCTGCACTCCTCTGCTCTGCTCTCCTCTCCTCTTCTCTACTCTCCTCTCACTGCGGCGCTTGGCAACAGAGCAGTCGAGCAGCGAACGCAAAGGCGAATGAATACAAATGCGACTACGAGAATTCAACCAACGCAACGCGAAGCGCGTGCTCTCACGAAATGCCAAAGCAAAAGCAAAAACAAAAACAAAATAAAAAAATAAAAACAAAAACAATAACAGCAACAAAAACGATAACAACAAAGATGTACTTATTTTTAGTTGACGATTTTTGTTTGATGCGCTTTTTTTAGTTTTTCGTCGCGGCTGCCGCTGCTGCTGCTTCTGCTGCTCGCTGCTGCTGCGACTGCACTTTTTCCTCCCTCCTTTGCGCAGCGGCCCAAAAAAGCCGGCAAAAGTTCACTTTGCTCTCAATAAGACGCGCGCGCTCTCCCGCTCTCTAGTTTGCGCTCTCTTGCGCTCTTTTAATATGACACTCACTTCATCTGTCGCTTTCGTTTGCTTTGTTTTTGTTTTTGTTGTTGTTTTGTGCGTGAATAAAATAAATATATAATTTATTTTTAACAAAGAGAGAGAGAGAGAGAGCAGTGAAGACAATGCCGTTTTTCAATTTTCCTTTCCGCCTGGCTAAAATTAAATATGCTAAACACAACAACAACAACGTGTATAAATGCTTGCGCTGCATTTGGCTGAGCTTTTGCTGCTGCCGTCGCTGCTTGCGTTGTTGTTATTATACTGTTAGCTTTTTTCGGATTTGATTTTGTTGTTTTAGCTTTTTGGCTTCTTGTATTTCCTGCTGCGACTGCTTTGATGCGTTGGCAGCGCACGTGTTGACGCCAGCGTCTTAGTTAGCACCTGTCATTAACTAAGCTAATTATTTATTAAGTAATTAAGGAAATTTGAGTTCATTTAGCTAAGGCGTAACATATAATATCAACAATGAATGCATTGTGTTTGTATGTATGTATATATTTATAAACACTTGTAATCCACAACAACAACAACAACAACAATGATGATGAGGAGAGAGCATCAAAGCTTCTGTCATTCTTCCCCTCCTGCTTACGCACGAACAGTTCTATCTGTCTCGCTCTCACTCTCTGTCTCTTTCAATTGAGTCACGCTAGGGCCTTACCCAAACAGCTGTTTGTTGTGCTTTTGTTGTTGTTCTGATCCTTTGAGTAAAGCGCAACAAAAATAGTTTGTAAATCGCGTCAATAAGGTCGACGCCGCTGCTGACGCTGACGTCGTTTGTTTTGTTGCTGTTGCTGCTGCTTGTGCTCAGCTTTCAATAAATGGCAATGTCATGCGCCAACGCTCCTACACTCACACACACAAACAACAGCGGCGTCTATCTGTTATTGCGCTCTCTCACACTCTTTGGCTTCAAATCTAGCGTTCTTGTTGTTGTTTACGACGCGCTTTAAGTTTTGTGTGTTGCATGCCGGCTCTCTCCCCCATTGCAAACTTACGTGTCTTTGTTACGTTTGCGCTCATGAGCGTGTAAGTGTATTTTGTGTGCCTCGCTCGCTCTCTCTCTCTCTTTGTGTTTGGGTGTGAGTGTGTGTGTTTGTGTGTGGGGCTCGTTTCGGCATTTCATTTGCTGGCGCTGCCGCCGTTTCGCTTCATTCGTTTGTCTGCTCGCGTGCTTTACAGTTCAAATTGTGCGAGGCCTCGAAACAAAAGGCGAATTTACACAAGTTCAGATATTATTTCTTAGCTAAACCAAATAAATAAATCAAATAAAAGTTCAATGCGTTGTTGTGTGCCAAATGTTTAGAAAACATTGTGAGTTCTTCTTCTAGTGCAAAGGTATGTGGATCATTTACAACAACAAAAGTTGCCACACATATACATATGCATATGTGGAGTGTGTTTGTGTGTCTGTGTGTGTGTCAGTGGCCGCAGGAACGTGAGCTTAAGCGAAGAGAGAGTGCCAGAGAAAGAGAACGCTTAAAGTGAGAGTCATGGATACAAAAAACAATAACAAAATATGCGATGATTTGCCGTTGTCGGTTTAACATGATTATTATCCACATCAGTTTTTGTTATTTTCTAATCTGTGTCTCGATTTCATAATCCGCATGCTCGAAATATACGAATTTCGCAAAAGCAACGTAAAGCAAAGTATAAAAATACATAGAAAAATAATAAAAACCACGTTGAAAAGTCAGCGTCTGTGTGTGGAAGGGAGGGAGCGAGAGAGCGGGCGAGCAGCGCTGCCGCTGCCGCTGCCTCTGTCGCTGTGTGCGTATGTGGGAGAGTGAAAGCTCGCACCAAAAGAGCGCAGCAGAGCGTTTCAGTTTTTTTTTTGTATATAAGTTTATAGTAAAATAAATGTTTAATTTAATTTTAATTTATATAAAAAAAATGTAATATTTTTAAAAGTTTTTTATTTGAATCTTTGTTTAGCTACAACAATAATGCAAACAATAACACTTGCGCTGTCTCTCCTTCTCTCTCTCTCTCTCTCTCACACACACACACACACACACATACACACACACCCAGACAGTCGGCCTTGTCGCCTCTGCCTCTCTTTGGCGCTCGTTTACTTATTTATTTATTCACTTTTAAAGTTGTTTTTTTATTTTTGTTGCCTTTTTTCTTCTCCTTTCTTTAATTAGTTTTCTTAATATTTTTGCGTATTTTTGTGGCTTTTTTTTGCGGATTTTGTTATATTTCGTATTATTTATCTGCCAGTTGTTTATCAGTTGTAAGTGACTCTATGTGTGTGTGTGTGTGTGTGTGTGTGTGCGTGTTTGTATATTTTTTTCTTATTTCTTATGCCTGCATGTGTAGCGTATACGTAATATACAATTGTGCGAAGGCATCACACAGACACGCACACATGGGCGCGTGCGTGTGTGTGTGTGTGTGTGTCTGTGTCTATATGTATATATACTCACAACACACTCACACAAATATAGCGAGCTGTTTGCATGGGGGGTTACGTATACGCCGCGTGGTCGCCGACAATTTTTCGTTGTTTGTTGTCTAAAGCTCGAGAAAATTCTAAACTACATGCACACGTGTGTGTGTGTGTGTGTGTGCGTAAGCACCATTACACCAGATAAATGTCTAATTAAAAGCGAACATTACAACAAAAATTTGTAAAAAAAAAAAAAACTTATATATAATAAAAAGAACAAAAAAAGGCATATATACAAATACATATAATTTATTAAAGCATATTTTATATAATTTTTTTAATTAAAAAAGAAAAACGTATTATTTTCATATTATTCTGCCATTTTTTATTATATTTAATTTCGATCATTTTTGTTTATATTTCACCAACACACACACTCACACGTCACACACACATACACACTCATGCCTAGGCAAGCACAGTGAAACGTTTGGGAATGGGAGAGCGGCAGAGCGGGAGCGCATGTCATTGGACGCCATTAAAAGCTCTCAAAAAATGCTTGGCCAGCTGTTGTTGTTGAAAATGTTGTTTTTGTTATTGGCGGCGTCGGCGGCGACTCTGCCGGAAATATGCAAAGCTCGCTCTGTCTGCGCTTAGCGTGCGCGCGCTCCGCTCTCTTCGCCTCTCTCTCTGTCTCTTTGATTACGTGAACTGTTTGGCTATTTGTTATTATTTATTTAGAGAGCGATCGAAATGGCAATAGATAGATAAACGACGCAACAACAAAGCAGCAAAGTGTTGCGCCTGCTCTCACGTCCTACTACTGTTCCTCTTCCTCTTCCTCGTCTTCCTGGTCTTCCTCTTTTGTTATTATTATTATTATCCATTAATATGTGTTTGTCATTGTGACAAGCCCGCAGCCGCCGACCCGCCTCCTCGGCGGATTCTCTCACGTTTTTTTTTCCTTCACTCTTTCGATTTAGTGTTGAATATTTAAAGAGGAAGCAGTTCATTTACTCTGATCCCTTAAAGCGCTGCGCTCAAATGGGACAGCGAAGCAACGGTACTTAATGGTGTTTGTGGTCTTTGTGCGGTTAAAGTTGTATATAAATATATATGTATAAATATACATATGTATTTATGCATGTGTGTGTATGAATCATCTACACAAGTACAAAGTGCGTGTTATAAGCAGCCGCAGCAGCAGCAGCAGCAGCAGGTACAGTTTAACCAATCGTATTTCACTTTTTCATACTGTTGCTGCTGCCTCTTCCCTGGCAATCATAATAACAACAAGAACAACGAAAATAATAATAACAACAACAACAGCGGCGCAGCAGCTGCAATGAAAGCAGCATAGAAAGGTCCATAGGTCAAAGCGAACAGCCGGCAGGCAGCGCTGCAACAGCAGAGCAGCAACAGAAGCAGCAGTTGACGTTTCTAGAACGAAAAACTGACAACTGACGCGATGGCTACGGCGTCGGAAGCGAAGCGCAAAAGCTACGGCTACAACGGCTCAAAATGACGCCGTTCTGCGCTCTGCGCTCTTCGCTTTGCGACGCTCTTCCACTCTCTTGCAGTGACCGAGCTAAGCTTGAAAAACTGCGCCGTTTGGCTTGCGCTTGAAAAATAAACAAAAACATAATGTAAAAGCAGATAAACAACAGAGAGCCGGAGAGTGAGAGAGAGATTGAAAGAGAGGCTAACTGTCATTTCTTTTTGTTTTTGGCACACGTCACAACAGCGGCTCAAATAGCTTGCAATACACTGTATGTGTGTGTATGTATGTGTACGTGTATGCGTATGTATGCATTTGTGTACAAATTGCAATATTAAACCTATGTTTGTGTATATTGTGTATCTGTGTGTATGTGCCTCTTCTTTTAGCTAATAAGGTAAACACACACACACACACACTCACTCACACCCTCACACATTGTTAGAGGGAGAGCCAGCGTAACCGAAACCACGTTGTCGTTTGCCCAAACGCTGACGTCGCCGTCAGCGTTGGCGTCGTGCGCGGCTCTCTCGAGCGACGCTACTGTGCAAATTAACGTTGCTGTATTTTGTTTATAAAAAGTTGCCAAGACAACGACGGAAACTTTCAAAATTGCGTCGCAAGCTTTATTTTCTAGTTTCTAGTTTGTTTGTTTGTTTGTATTTTCGCAGCGAACAGCCTTCCAGCAGCAATAACAACAACAACAACAACAACAAACAAAGCAACAAGAACAACAGCTGTGCAGAGCTGCTCTCCGCTATGTGCGTCCATTATTTTGGCATGCGACTGTAAAGAGCGACTATTGTGTGTGGCGCTTAAACTGTTGTTGTGTCGTCGTCGTCGTCGGTGTTGTTGTTGTTGAGCTTTTGCTTTTGCTTTTGCTTTTGCATTGCTGTTCGTTTCGCGTAGCGTTTGTTTTGACTCGCCGTCTTTGTTGTGGCGCGCTCGTTTTACAGTTCTTTTGTTGTTGTCACAGTAATTGTGTTGGTGGCCAATAAAAATCAATAAATAATACACTTACAGTGCTGTCCCTTCGTGCACTCAATGCGCACATGTGTAGCTATTTATTTAATTAATCAGCTCTAAACGTTGCGACTGCATGCACACGCTGTGTGTGTGTGTGTGTGTGTGCTTAACTGTACCGCATTTATTGGAATACCAAAATTATGAATTAGTCATTAATTCAATATCCTTTGATATTGCTCGAACAACTGAAATTATTGTTTTGGCTATAACGTGAATGCAAAATGCTGATAAGATAATTCAACAGTAAATACGCATAGGCATCCAGAAAGAGAAAAGAGAAGAGAAGATGAAGAGCGTAAATAACAACAACGAGCACAAAGCGACGCGCGCAACGAAAAAGCCGAAAAAACAAATACAACAAAAATACCAACAAAAAATTAAATGAAATAAAATAAATACAATTTCAAGTAGCAGGTGAACGCAAGCTGCGCTGCTCGCGTCGCTGCCGGCGTCGCAGCCACTCATCAAGCCATAAAAACGGCGAAAACTACACGCGTAAATTAGAAGCAATAAAAAAAATGCTGTTGGAAAATAAAAATAATGCAAAAAGCAACGCACAAATAGAAACAAATACAAACAAAACAAAGACACACACACACACACGCACACACGCACGCACGCACGCACACACATACACAAGCAAAATGGCGGCCCGGGCGGCTGGCGTTGATTGCGTAAAGCATTTAGCATTTAGCTTTAAAATGTGGTCACTGTGCAAAGGAGAGAGGTGTGAGGAAGAGAGGGAGAGAATGGGTGCGCGTGTGTGTGAGTGTGTGTGTGTGAGTGTGTGTGTGTGAGTGTGTGTGTGTGTGAGTGTGAGTGTGTTTGTGGTAATATTACTTATTATCGGCGGGGTAATTGAAACGGGGCACAGTGGGTCTCGCTGCGCATTGAGGTATGCAATAAAAACAGTGAAGGACGCCGATAAAGAAAAACACAAACAAGAAAGCGAATAAGAAGAAGAAGAAGAAGAAGCGCCTTGACTGCGGCATGTGTCTTTTTGATTAACTGATTTGAAGCGTTAATAGGAAAATAACACTTGATTAACAGTTTCGGAATTAAATTGCTGTTGAAATGCATTCACGTTTAGCCAGTGCAGACATGAGATATATACATATATCAGTATAATGTACATATGTACATATATGTATATAGTGAAATATTATGCATTATATATGTATATTATACCCATATATGTACATATGTATGTGCATGTGAAATTATTATTATATTATAAGAATAATTGATATAAGATATAAGATATGAGATTTAAGATATAAGATGTAAGATATAAGATATAAGATATAAGATATAAGATATAAGATATAAGATATAAGATATAAGATATAAGATATAAGATATAAGATATAAGATATAAGATATAAGATATAAGATATAAGATATAAGATATAAGATATAAGATATAAGATATAAGATATATAGCCATATTTGAAAATGTTTTTGGATATATTGATATATTTAATGTTTGATTTGAATGATATAAGATATTACGTATATATTTATAGGGAAACTAAAGTTAATTAAGTTAAAGTTATGCACTGATATATTTTACGTATGATTTATATATTATATAAGATATATACCGTATATATTTATAGGGAAACTAAAGTTAATTAAGTTAAAGTTATACATTGATATATTTTACGTATGATTTATATATTACATAAGATATATACCGTATATATTTATAGGGAAACTAAAGTTAGCTCTTCTTCCTTCACTCTGCCCATATCGAACCTAACCAAGTTCTGTTCTCTCCTCTGGTTTCAGCAGCATGTCATGATTTATATATTATATGAGATATATATCGTATATATTTATAGGGAAACTAAAGTTAACTCTTCTTCCTTCACTCATATCAAACCTAACCAAGTTCTGTTCTCTCCTCTGGTTTCAGCAGCATGTCAACGGATAATCCCACACAGCTGCTAACGACGCACGATTTGAGCCAGTTGCGGGGACAACTGCAGACGGCGGCAGCCGCAACAAGCGCCGTGGTGGCAGCGGCAGCAGCTGCTGCTCACGGCTACCACAGCGTGGCAGGCACAGCGGCCGCAGCGCCGCCAACAAACGGACACGGGCACGGACTGGGCATCGGTTTGGGACTCGGACTGGCACACGGACACGGCCACGGCCACGCCCACACGCACGCCCACATGAATTCCAACTCGAAGTACCTGCTGCTGCGGCACAATGGCGGCGGCTTTACCGCCTACGAGAATGCGGCGCAGGCGGGCAATGCGTCGGCGGCAGCAGCAGCTGCTGCTGGCAACATTGTGGTGCTGGCCACGGAGCCACTGGAGCTGAGTGCGACGGATGCGTTGGCCGCGGCCGGTGCTGCGGCCGACGATGATGAGCTGCGTCCTCTCTCCTGGCTGAATGAAAGCAATCTGATCAAAGGTATTGGGACCACACCAGCAACAACAACAACAACAGCAGCATCATCATCATCAGTGAAACGCAGTGGTGCTGCTGTGGCGCTGAAATCGTCGCCAACAACGACGGCAACAGCGACAACAACCACAACAGCTGGGGCAGGGGGAGGGGGAGCGGCAGGAGGAGGAGGAGGAGGGGCAGTAGAGCCCTACAACATTTGCCTAGTGAATGACATAATCGAGGAGCTGTCGTACAGCGATGCCAGCGAGCAGCATCCGCAGTCGCAGTCGCAGTCGCAGTCGCAGTCACCCGCCGTCTACAGCACCACGACGGTGCACAAGGGACCCAGCGGCACCACCACGGTGGTGGAGTACAAAGCAGCCAGCAGCAAACCGAATGCCGGAGCAGTGGGCGCACCAGTCGCTGCTGCGTTTATGCCGCGTGTTGCTGGCAACGCTTTCATGCCGGCAACAACAGCAACAGTCAAGCAGCAGCAACAACAGCAAATCTTTGTCAGCAGCAATGGCACGAATCCAACAGCCAGCTACAAGTCCACTGGCAACACCACAACGCATCATCCGCACAAGAAATATCTGCGTGAGAAGATGAACGTGCATGTGGATCACAGCAGCAGCAACAACAGCAACAACAACAGCAACAGCAACATCACCAACAGCAACAACAACACCACTGGCACCACCGTCACCAGCAACAATATCAGCCATGTGGTGGTCTCATCGGTCACGGTGGTCAGTTCGCCCGCCTCCTCCAACAATTCGACGCTCAGCTCCTGCTCCGCCTCGGGCTCCTCGACGGCGGCCGTCAATGGGGGCAGCAGTCCAGTGCCGAAGTCGAATAGCTTCAATGCGGTGTTCGATGCCGTCAACTACTCAACGCCCAGCAGCAGAAGCAGCAGCAGCAACAACAACACCACCACCAACACCACCACCACCACCACCGCCGCCACAGCCACCGCCACAGGCACCACCACCAACAACACCAACAACAACAGCAGCAACAACAGCAACAGCAACACCAGCGAACAACAACACACAGCAGCACCAACGGTGGTTAGCACCACATCGTTGCCACCTGGCTACAGCTTTGTTACCGCTCCACATGTTATGTAAGTGGAAGAATTTAAGTATTGCTAAAATGAGAGAGAGAGGGAGAGAGAGAGAGAGAGAGAGGAAGAGAGTTACGGATATGGAGAGAAAGATAGAGGGAGAGAGATGGGGTAATATAGAGAAAGAAAGGGAGAGGGGTTTATAGGGTATGGGAGAGTGGGAGATATAGGGGAAGACAGAGAGATATATAGGGGAAGACCGTTTCAGAGAGAGAGAGAGACGAAGATATAGAAAAAGAGAGAGGAAAAAGAGGAGATAGAGAGGAAAGGAGAATGGAAGATATAGAAAAAGGTAGAAAAAGAGAAAAACGGCGAGATATGGAGATATAGAAAAAGAGATGGGGAGAAAGAGGGTAAAGGAAAAAGGAAGATATAGAAAAAGGCAGAAGAATAGAGAGACGGAGCTATATAGAAAAAAAAGAGAAAAAGAGAGGAAGGGAGAGACGGAGATATAGAAAAATAGAGAGAGGAAAGGAGGGAAGCTAATAAAGAGGAAGGAAGAGAGAGAGGGAGATGAAAAGAAATTTCAGAAGAAGATATAGGGAAAAAGTAAGAAGCAGAAAAAGCAAAAAAGGTGGGATATACGAATGAGAAAGAGACAGAAATAGAAGAGAGACGAACAGATGTACAAGAAAAAGAGTCGGATATATGAAGTGATAGAGAGGTAGATAAATAGAAAGTACGAGAGAAAATAAACAAGAAGAGAAAGAGAGGGAGATTAAGCGAAAGAAGGATAGATGGAATAGTGAGCAAGAGAGGTATAGAAGAATGGAGAATTGTTATGGGAGTGAGTTAAAGAAAGAGAGCAGGGGTTAGAAACTTATAGCTTAGATCCAGTTCGCTTAGTTTGCAGCTTTGCTTTGTGCGCATTCGTAAATGATATATATATATTGCATTTCGTTGATATCGCCCTATGAGAAACTTCGTCTTTCTATTAAATCCTATGGCTCTCGATAGTGCTATCTCTCTTCCTCACACTTTTAATAATTTATAGTCTATGAAAATACGATTAGATCTTATCGTTTTCCAATTAACAGCCTTCGCATTGCCTCTTGCCCTTCTCTCTCTTTCTTTCCCATAAAGTGATTACTTATGATTCACATTATAATTTTCAATTGCGTTTATATTAAATTGTTCCTTCTCTTGTTCATGCAGCTCACAACAGCCCGCCAATATTTCCTCACCGGAGACGCCGCCAGGTGCGGCGCTTTTGCCACCTGGCACCTACTACAGTGCGGTGCAGCCGCGCACGGGCGTGCTGCAGTTGTCGGTGACGCCGCCGCCGCCGCCTATGACGCCGACGGCGGTGCACAATGGTTCTGGTTCCGCTTCCGGTTCCGGTTCCGTTTCGGCTGGTTCCGCTTCCGGCATTGCCAATCTGCGCAGCCCCAACAGCTATGCCAGCTACGACAACGAGGACTCGCTCAAGGAGTTCGACATCGGCAGTGGGGCGCGCATGCACACGAGCACGCCCCAATATCAATCAATGTCCAAAACTAACAGCAACAGCAACAGCAACAACAATAACAATAATAACAATAGCAACAGCAACAACAACAATGCATCCGCATATGGCAGTTCCGGCCCCGGCAACAACAACAACAACAACAATAACAACAGCAGCAGCAACACGCCCCAAAAGCAAAAGCATCCCAACAATGTGCCATATGATCCATACGTGCATACCAACAACAAGCCGCCATATAGTTTTAGGTAAGACTTGAGAGGCTGTTCAATTGAACAAGTTCTTCAAAATGAACTAGTGCAGGATATGGTTTAATTGCTTGCTGCATCGATACCAAATCTAAAATGGACTCCAATTGAGCTCATCAATTGCTCATGAACTAGTGATTCAAGTGAATCAAGAACTAGTGATTCAAGTGAGTCACTGGTTCATTCCAATGACAGTTTGAGTTTTATGTCCCGTTGACAACCTGACGCAGAAAATTGCAAAAGTCATCTTCAACAATTGCTCATGAACTAGTGATTCAATTGATTCAAATGAATCACTGGTTCATTCCAATGACAGATTGAGTTTTAAGTCCCGTTGACAACCTGACGCAGCAAATTACAAAAGTCATCTTCAACAATTGCTCACGAACTAGTGATTCAATTGAATCACTGGTTCATTCCAATATCAGTTTGACATCCTGACGCAGCAAATCTCAAGAATAACTTCAACTCATTTTATCCTCTTGCAGTTCCTTGATCTTTATGGCCATTGAGGACTCGAATGAGAAAGCTTTGCCCGTTAAAGAGATTTATGCGTGGATCGTGCAGCATTTTCCCTACTTCAAGTCAGCGCCGAACGGCTGGAAGAACAGCGTGCGTCACAATCTGTCACTAAATAAGAGCTTCGTCAAAGTGGAGAAGGCACCCAACATGGGCAAGGGTTCGCTGTGGCGCGTCGAGCCGCAGCAGCGGCCAAATCTCATGCAGGCGCTGAATCGCTCGCCCTACTTCCCCAACTCGGCCGTCGACAAGATCAGCCCCATGCTGAAGAGTCCCAATGGCAATGCTGGCGTCGGTGGCGGCGCTGGCAGCATTGCTAGCTACGACAGCTTGGACGGCACTGCGAGTGCTCCAGTGGCATCGACAACGCCCGCCAAGGGCCTGGCCAATGGCGGCAGTCACAGCCAGGCGGCCATGCCCAATGGCAACGTGGGGCCGACGTCCACTGGCGGCAATCATCCGCGCTTCGATCCGAAGCTCTTTCCTAATCTGTCCAAGGCATTTCGCAATATCGAGGAGCCGCAATTCATGGCCGATGCTGGGGATGAGGAGCTGCTAGGCGACTATGTCTCCAACAGCAACAACAATAGTAACAACAACAACAGCAACAACAAGTACAACTATGCGAATGGAACTGGGAATGTGGCTGTGGCAGCAACGGCCGGAGCTGGAGCTGGAGCTGGAGCTGCTGCTGCTGCTGGCACTGGTACCGTTTGTGCCTTAAATTTCGAGCGGCTGGCACGAGACTGCGGCGCCGATAGCATCGATGATGTGCATGCGGCGGCGGCGATGCTGTTCCTCAAGCACGGCTCGAAAGCCTTCCTCGAAAGCTTTCAGAATGGGTAAGGAAATGGGAATAGATATATGTGATATGGGTCAACTAATGCCTTCCTCATCTCTTCATCTCTTTATAGCGCTCCAGTGATAACTAGTTCTCCCAGCGAGGATCACACCTACTCGGCGGGCGGCAACAGCAATGCGGACAGCGGCGCCTCCACGCCCCTAATGAATGGCAATGGCAGTGGTCCAAGTGCACAGCAGACGCAGCCGAGCGTGGGTCATGGCGGCGACAGCAACTGCGCCAGCTCTGATGCGGCCTACGACAGCAGCGAGGAGAAGTAAGAGTCGAAGCGGCCTTGGAGTAGTGTGCAAAGGAGAAACAAGCCTAAACATTTTCTCTCTCTCTCTGTTCAATTCTCTTTGTTTAGTCACAATATCACGCCCGAGGAGCTGGCCGATCAGCAGCGCCATCGTGACGGAGTTGACGCTCTGCTCTCGCTTTCGCGCTCCTCCATTGTGGAGTGCGGCTCGTCGACGACGACGACGACGACTCACTATCACAGCAATGGCAGCAGCGGCAGCAGCCACGGCTCGCCGCACAAGCGCGCCTCCAGCCGCAGCATCGAGGAGGAGAAGTGGCAGCATCTCGAGCTGCAATACCAGCATCAGCAGCAGCAGTCGCCGCAGACCAACGCCGTCTACACGAATGGCAGCGGCAGCAAAATGGCATTGCTCAGCAGCGCTGCGGCCAATGTGGCCGCTGCCGGAGCGCTTGCCCAACAGCAGCAGCAGCAGCAGCAGCAGCAGCAGCAGCATCAGCAGCAGCAGAGGCCGCTCTACGACGATCTTTACAGTGCGAACGTTGTGGGAGGAGGCAGCCAGATGACGTCCAGTTTGTACTTGACCAGCATAACCTGTGTGCCGAGCGTCGGAGGCACTGCGTCCGGCATGTCGATAAACGCTGCCATGGCCAACAGCGTGCCGGCCAAGAGCAAAGGAAAGCCGCTGCGTGGCGTCCGCACCAAGATCAAGCGAAAGGGCGGTTGGATGCGGTGAATATGGCGCAAAGCTGGCGGTCGACACTAGAGACATATCTCTAGCTCGACTGAACTGGCACACACACACACACACACACACACACATACATACACATATATAAACTAGTTCCCTCACCATGCTGCTCGCACCATTTGTTGTCTCTTTCTAAAGCGATTTCTGTACAATGCGTAGCATTTAGTCAAATGTTTTGGTTCTAAATCCAAATTCAATTATAATATTTACCCATTCTCTGTGTTTATTAATATTATTATGATAATAATAATATATAATTATTATTATTATTATTATTTTTTTTGTTATCGATGATACATTTTTTTCTTCATTATAATACACATACACACATTTGTGTATTATTTAATATAATTTTTATTAATTTTTTAAAGAGGAAAACCCTATTTTTTATTAGTTTAATTTTAGATGTTAATTTTTTTTTATATATATATATTCGACTTGATTGTTGGCCATTAAATAATGTTTTAATAGTTGCAATTTTCTTTGTTAGCTTTTAATTTACGACTTGTGCATATATATATATATATATATATATATATATATATATATATATATATATATATATATATATATACAGACAAGTATATGTATGTATCTATATCTATATATATATATATATATATTTTACGAAACTTTTTTAACAACATTTTTTAACTCGCTTTAATGGAAATACCAACAAAACTAAAACACAAAATGAAATGTCCTAAGGTGCTAGCTGGGCACGATTTTTTTTTTAAATGTAATTGTTTACACGTGTACAAGAAACTTAACAAGACAAGCGGAAGGCAGAAGCGAAAACTGAAACTGAAAAAAATAGCAAAAAAAGAAAAAGAAAGAAAAATGTAAAAAAAAAAACGAAAAAGATAAAGAAGAATTATCAAAGTACTTTTTATTTGTATGTCTGCTGTGAGTGAAACAACAACAACAACAACATATAAGTAACACACACATATTTATATATATATACACGACTATATATACATATATATATATATTTATATATGTATAGTACTAAAAACAACAACATCAAGAAGAACATTTAGCGCCTTATAATTGAGTCCTTAGAGAGAAAACGTAAGAAGAGAAAAACAAAACAAACAAGAGAAATGTAATTGTTTAAATATCGCTACATGTTATATATACTACTTACTATATTATTATTATAACTATTATGATTACAACAATTATTATTATTATTATATTACTATTATTACAATTATCATATGTTAAACTTGATTAACTTAAGTGCTAACAAAACCAACCAAAAACAAAAAACAATTAACAAAACACGGGCCAATAAAGCGTAGCATAGCAATCCGCATACCCTATATAGAGATGTGTATATATTCATATATGCATTATAAACAAACAATAACACAACATGCGACACTCAAGTAAATGTTAAATCAAAGATACTTCTAGTACCATAAGCAACAAAACAATATAAAACGAAACAAAACAAAACAAATAAAAACAAAACAACAATTAGTTTTTAGGCATTAAACTATATTGTAGTTACAAATTTATGCAAATCTTGTTAACAGTTTTTCCTTTGTTTATCGGACTTGAAGAGGTGTTCTTTTTTTTTTTCTTTAATTATTTTTATTTTTCTTTTTACTGTAAAGAATTTGTTCTTAATTTAATATTTTTAAATATATATATATATATAATTACATATATTTTTCTTGTGTCCTTTGTCAACTCACAAAAAATTGTTAAACGTTAAATAGTTGACAGCGAGTGCTAAAGAGATAACCCTTAGTTAAATTTAAATGTAAATACGAAACGCTTTGCAAGTTACGCTGCAATTTATTTACACACGATATATATATATATCTATAGTTAATGCCACGCCCCGTTAAATAACAGGCCCTCGTCCCCGCCCCTGCGCCCTGCCCCCGCCCCTGCCCCTGCCCCTGCCCCTGCCCCTGCTCCCTCTAAGTGTCTACACTTCAAGTACCTTTCTAGCAAAAAGATAATTCAAATGATATCTATAAAATTTAAATTAAATAATTGAGAACAAGCAACAGAAATGTGAAACACTTATTGCCAGTTAAATTTAAATTTAAATTCAACATTTTTGTTCATATATATATATATATATATATATGTATGTATATGTATATATATATATATTTGTATTTGCAAAAATGCAAAGAGAATGCACGCAGACAATCGCCTCGACTCGAGTTGTCGCTGCAAAGCTATTACAAAGTTCTATATATAGAATGCAGACACACACACACACACACACATACACACAAATAATATATATATATATATATATATATATATATATATATATATTTGATTATTGTTATAGTCAATGTACATTAAACATTAAAACTGAGCAAAGCGCGAGACTTGTCTTATAAAATGTACCACTTCCCATGCCCCAACCCTACACACACACTCTCACACACACACACTCACACACACACACACTCCTCTCCTCTATTACCTCCTACATATACATACACATGTGTATAATTACCTATTATATATAATGACGTATGAACTAATATGATATATCATCGTTTATCTTGATCAGTAAACAGTTTGTTAATGTTTTTTTTTATTGCTATTAAAAAATTTAAGAATATTAAAAACAATTATCATACTATCATTATTATTAAAGATATATATATATACATATACATATAAATGATTATGATTATGATTATGATTTGTTTGCGTACCAAATACACACAATATGTGATTTCATTTCAACTCTATGTTTTTTTTATATGTATTTTCTTTTGGTTTCGTTTGGGTTTAGCTTTATCTATAGTTAGAATATCCAATATTGTGTTATATCTGTAAATGAGAGAACTTCAGCTCTGTTTCAAGTCTTATATGAAGCCAAAATGCAATAATATTTATATTTAAAAATAGTATTTATATATATATTAGATATATATATATATGTATTAATATCATTCTGAAGAATTGTATTCGATTGTTTTTGTAGTCGCCCGATGTTAAAATGAAATACTTAAAAGTGCCTCTAAAATATCAGATGTTTCCCGGTTCTCTAGGTTCTATATGTTGTCTATTATTATTATTTTTTATATATAAACGATATTAGCTTTCAGATATATATATATATAAGTATATATGTATTCATGTATTCATATAGTGTATGGAGTTTGTATAGTTTGCTGAAGCTTTAGTCGGTGCTTAAAGAGCCGTTATTTTTGTTAAAGAGTTAAGCTTAAAGCTCACGTTAGTTGCTGTTATGCCTCGACTAGCCGATGCGACACACTCAAACCGAACACAGTTACAGGGTATCGAAAAAAAAACAAGTCTTACAATAATTATAACGGCAAACGTGGCCTGAAGTCTGAACAGGGAAACACAAACACACACACACACACACACACACACACATAGCCACAAACTTCCCTGCCTGAAAGCCAGCCTGTCCCACTATTAACTATGTAGATCAGAGAAACCATATAATACATACTATATATATATATATATATGTGCAAAGAATACGATATCTATATATACATATAACGCATACATACACACACACACACACACACACACACACACACACACTCATGTGTACGTATGTGTGTGTGCCATAACAATTGTAAATCTGTTGCCCTCCAAGGTTTCAACTAGCGCCTGTTTTTTATGTCTAAGCCTGTACCAAAAACAAACAAACAAACAAACAACAAAACACGCAAACTATGAATTATAAGTATCAGAAGTATATACATTATACATATAGATAGTTATATATATGTGTGTACTCGTATATCTATATAGATTCTCGACGAACGAAAAGAGTTGCCCTGTATTTTTTTAGAGCAATATTTTTCTACTTTTTCGAAGAGCAAAAACATTAAATGATAACTTTTCGACTTTTGTTTGTCGCTGGGTACAACTAAAAATAGTCATAATAATAATGATAATGATAATGATAATGATAATGATAATGATAATGCTAAATAAAACAAAACAAAGTTGAAGCAAGAGAAGTGCAAAAGTTTGTTGTTTTTTGACTGATTTTCAGTTTCGATAAATGAATGTGGAAAGCGAACTTGAAATGGCTAAAACGCATGTATATATATATATACAAGACATATATATATATATATATATATATATATACTATATATAACAATATACATATGTATGTGTACAGATATGTATATAGCATAGCATTAAAACCTAATTACATAAAAGCAAAACTGAACAAATCTAAAAACATGTTACCGAGTAGAGTGCAAATAAATGCTGAGAATGTCAAATTTATCGATATTGTCAAAAAATTGCAATTGTTTGTTTCATATGTATGTATAATGGGTAAGCATGGGTTGGTGTGAGACGGATGCTGAGTTAAACTATGATTCGATTGTTGAGTATTTGAAGTAATCAAGCTGAAGCTGGACACAA